>CM068367.1:568229769-568829769 GCA_034769895.1 Magicicada septendecula
AGCATTAGTTTATCGGAGCGCGGCCATTACGAGTAACTTTGTCAACATACGGTAAAACTCAATTTATGTTTAAATATTAATTAATAAGATTTTGTGATTAAATTGTAATACCTTGTAATCTTATTTTGCATTTTCTGACCTTCCTAATAGTCACAAGAACTCTTCGTACCCTGAGATTAAGAAAAAATAACAATATAATTAAAATTAAAATAAACCCGAATTCGGTAACTAATCGATTCATTCCAGTGTGATCGATGTGTTGTATCTATGCCAAGAGAAAACATCTGTTTTGAAAAAATATAAAAATAAAGAATATTTCCTGAATTTGATGAGTTATTATTATTTGTTGATGATTTAGTGTCTTTTGAAGAATTTATAGCATATAGAGGGAGAAACGAGAGGAATACAAGGCTTAGAACAACTTAACCTATAATAACCGGCTGACTATCAACCACAGCGCTAGCTTGCGTATAGCTGTTGAATTACGAGAGAAGAGAAAAACTCTTTACGGATCTTACTCTCCTCTCTCAATGTTGTGTACAAACTAGGCCTGAATAGTAACGAGATAATCATCCAATATACTCAATAATATTGTACTGTGCTCTTTCCGAACAGATTTAATTATTACATAATATATTAGAGATAAGAGCATATTATATTTCTCATTAATTTTTATTACAAATTAACGCTCACAGCAGGTGACTGGTCATCAACAGAACAACATTAAATTAACTTACTAATAACTTATATGTTAATAAACAAAGTGGATAAGGACAGATAGAAAATTCTCTATCACTAATTCGCTTTTTATAACAAATTGGCGAACCCAACAGTGGGGCTTAAGAAAAACGTATACGAGAATATCGCTTTTTATTACAATATATTACAACGATATTTATGTGTACAAATTTATATGTAATTTAATTTGTATAGCCCCACGTTTTTTGGGAGCCATATTATACAACGGCACAACGTTGCAAATATAAATTTATTTGTGTTTGCGGAGCTCCACGATTTGGGACGCCATATTATGCAACGATATAACGTTGTAAATATAATATAATTTACATTTGTGATGCTCCACGTTGGAAGCGATAATTAATATGCAACAATACGATATACATAAAATAGGCGTGACTGGTCTCACGTTCAAGATTGACAAATTATGTAACAAAATAGCATTTAAATTGGGTTTCAGGTGTATCTGCAATAAGAACTCTATGTAACTTGTAACGGTATTTCAAATTTATTTGATATTAATAAAATTGTGCACTTAGCACTTACTTCGACTTAAAACATTCGTTATTATTTGTTATTATGCCGTAAGGCTTATGCTATATACATCCTTACTGACTAAATATTCTATTCTACTAATTATTGTATTAAAGAAATATCTCATTTTCAGACTACTCAGTCAATTAATGTGTTTCAAAATATCAATATTTAAATATCTTTTTATATATTGTAATGTACTCAAAATATTAATAGTTATTGAATTTATCTTTTGTTTCTCAGTACTGATTTATATCAAATACTAATTGTTTTCATTTAAATTCTTTGTATTCGTTTTATTTCAATACTAATTTGAGCTCTTGTTACGTTAATCGTATTTCTAAAACATCAATGATTTTAATTCTACTTTAAAATAAACATTGGGTCTTACTTTTAAATAAAACAAGAATGTCTTTAATTGTCTTCGAGTTCATTGTTCGATTAAGAGATAAATAAGTTGTTTATCACCTTATTGTCGTCAATCATACTCGATCATTTGATCCATCTGTAGTCGTCCTCGTCTCGCACTCCAGCGTTCTCTTGTCCAGCGTCGAGTCGCTCCTCTTGTCCAGCGTCGACTCGCCTCTTGTCCAGCGTCGACTCGCCTTCTGGAACTTCTCCTCGTGCTGTTTCTGACGTCAATGGATCTTCTTATGTGGATCTTCTTATGTAATTTTGTTATTATTTAAAAACAGTTGGTTTTACAATCGAGTTACATAACTGTATGTAACTGGAAGGATGAAATTATTTACAAAAATTTAAATATTCTGTGTGGACGGGCAGAAACTGCCGCTGCACCGTGGATGCTTTAAGAAAGAAAACCACTGTAGCTTGTGTGTCCTATTTATACCCATGTCTTGGTCGACACCTGCAGTGGTACGAAATCGATATGTCAGAAACTGTTTCTGGATCCAGTTCCCCCACTCTTTGTCAATTTCGCTATTTCTTATATTTCTGCTAATTGCAGAGTCCTGTAAGTATACTCTTATACTTATCTTATAACTATTTTTACAACACATGTTCACTGTAATTTTGGACACTGCAACTTAACCTTTTCGATTTTTACACAGTTATTTCACTATTACACTCGTACGGTGTGGCACTTTCACATGGTTTTCGTACACAGTATTTAGTAAATTTTCTTACATTTTATTGTGTTTTTGGATTTTACTCTTTAATTATAGTTTATGAATAATTACGGAAAAACCGTAATTATGCAATTATTCATCTTGGGGTGGTAAACTCGCCTGCATAGACCTGCGTTCACACACACTAGCAAAATACTGGTGTACACTTTCAGTTACAATTGTGTGTGTGTGCACGTCGATTCAGGTCGAAACACCTGTTCATATTGTTGTCTGAGCCAAGCTTGCAATCCCTGACATGCTTATTTCTAATATATTATTAATTATTTACAGTTTATTTGGTATATTTAAATTTTTATATTCAATGCCCAGTATATCACTTATTTGAACTGTCGCAATATATATATATATGACCTATTCACTGCTACTTTTAAAATAATGTAAAATAATAATGTATGTTATTTACCTGTCAGGATATCAATATTCAGGCCACACGTTAGCAGAAATTTGACTCCCACACCAAAACGAAAACCTGTTCCAATACCACTATGAGTTTAAGAATATTACACTTTTACAACTCATGATATAGAAGTAGAAGTATTTAATCTTACATAATAATAGATTAAATAGGTTAACTATAGATAATAACAACAATACTACTACTACTACTGCTGCTACTACTGCTTCTATCTCTGCTTCTGCTGCTAATGCTACTATTATTTTACTTTTAAAATAAAATTTAATAAAATAAGAAAAACAGTATTAATAATATTATTATCAGTTTTATTAACATTATAAGCAATATTATTTGTATTTTACTACAACTGCTAAGTACGGAACTATAAAAAAAAACAATAAGCCTTTTATTAGTGCAGACTTTTCCAGTAAAACAAAATTTTGTCTATATTAATTTCACTTTCTGTGTGTATTTTGTGCCCTCTTAAAAAAAAAAAGAGACCACAGTGTATAAAATACAAAGATATGTACTGGCTTCTTGGTGCCATACATAAATATTTCAATTCTTTGTACATAACAATGTAAGTAGTGTTATGTAACCTGATGATGAAACTGGTCTTATGACACACAACTCTTGGCCGTAATAGAAACACTTATCAGGACTGTCAGTGCAGCAGAAATCAAACGCGTTTCGTGCAGCAGAGCACGAAGCCCGTTTAAACCAGAGAAGAAAAACTTTATTGTAAATCATTGTTCATTATAAGTCAGCTGTAATTTGGGGATATTAATGAATGGACGTTAGGTGATAAGTGTTTAATATTTAAGTTTGTCGTAAAACAAATGGTTGGTTACTAAGGCCAGTTTAATGTACAAGGTGAAAATTTAGTTCTTATGAAAATTAGTATTTGTGGGTCAATTAAGTTGACTGGAATGACATTAACTTAAATTCCAAAACTCACACGCGTGTTTTTACGTTTGTGTGTGTGTGTGTGTGTGTGTGTGTGTGTGTGTGTGTGTGTGTGTGTGTGTGTGTGTGTGAGAGAGAGAGAGAGAGAGAGAGAGAGAGTGAGAGAGAGAGAGAATGGGAAGGAGTATAGAGATATTTGTTGGCTAGAAAATAAAATCTTTTTTTAATTTAATTGTTTTGATATAAGATTGTAGACAGTTAAAGTAATTACCCTTGTGTGCATAATTATTGTATTTATCCAAACCTATTTTCTCTGCCAGCTTCATTTCTTGAAATATGAATTAGAACTTATTGACCCAATGTATGAGCGATTGCAACGAGCGTATGTTGTAAGCGATGTTGCAGAGAATACTTTCCATTTCCTGCCTTCGTACTTGACGTATTAAATTAATGGTATTATATAATGTAGGCCTACAGTAAATAAATAACAAGCTTATAAAATTACAAAATTATGGAATTGTTATTTAACGAATTGAGTTTTGTAAGATTTCAGTGATAGCTGAAATATCCTATAATCTGAGATTCGTTACACCTACATAGTAGCTGGTTAAGGTGTAATCTTTTCCTCGTCACTCACACGTCTATCTGTACGAGTCGCCGCCCACCGCCACATCGAACTGCAAACTGTGAATTAATTATGTTAAACACTTTAATATTTTAACAGTGCTGCGACCAAACGCACAACAATTGTACTCAGATTTTGATAGCAATCGTAAGAATACAGCTGTTTGTCGATGAGCGGAGGACTTGGATTGGTTATAATCCCTGTAGAAATTATTAATTCTCGTAGTACAGACGGGATCCTGTTTACTGATGTTAGTCATTGAAGTCATTCCACACGAATACCATATCAACATGTCCAAAATATATGTGCGCGCGCGCACGCACGCACCTACAAGTATATGGCTGCTGACACACGGGCCTCTCTGTGGCGCCACTCAGTCGCGCCCGGTTGTTATGCATGGTTTTAAATTGTCCCCTTGCACACGAGCGACTGTGACTCACGACTATGGCAGGCAGAAGCCAGTCCCCGCCACGAATGGAGACGATTTGTGGCGTTGGAGCTTACACACGGGCCACTTTCAGTCGCGCCACAGCAGTGTTCAGATTAGTGTTGTGAAGCGTATACTAACACTGTAATTTCTATAAACCTTTTGGAACTTTCTTACTATTTGCTTTTAAACTTTATAAGACTTTCTTGTTTCTAAAAACTATTTAAAAACTTTAACTATCATGTCGGATTTTGATTCTGATCGATTTATAATTGAAGTGGAACAGAGACCGGCAATTTGGGACCCGAGATGCAATGAATATTCAAACAAAATGTCAAAAGGGAGAGCATGGGAACAGCTCTGTTATATTTTTGTATCAGGCTTCAGTGAAATGGACAGCCTGATGAAAAATAAATCAGGTATGTTTCTAATCAGTACTGTAGTAAAGTATGTAATAAAAATTATAATAGGAGTAATAATAATAAAGTAGGCCTACTGCACTAAACTAAAGTGTAAACTTCATAAAAGAACTAAAGTCATAAATGCCTAAAGTTGGTAGACGTTATATTGTGTAATTATATTATGACAGAAATGTAGATGTATGTAATATAATAGAAACAAAATACATATACAAGGTCTACGAAGTGCAGTATTTGACTAATGTCTAAGTTTGTATAATGCGAGAACTTATGCAATCCGAAAAAAACTTCGGTCCCATGCAATTCCGCTTTGAACAAGTTTTTCTATATATATTTTCTCTATTATTAATAATAATATAAAAATAATACAATAATAATTGAGTAATTATGAATGTAATATTTTCTTTAATAAGTATTGTATTGTATGGAATTGCACCAGAAAAAATTTAACATCAGTCTCTGCAACAATCGTATACATTTGCGTCTAGCCCATATGACTCCTACAAGTGACAAATAATTATATAACAATATTCTCCCTGCGAGATCAGTCTCTAGCCATAGTTTACTGTTGAGTATCATAATTACAACACAAGAGAAAGAGTAAGGACTTCTAAATTACATAGCATATTAGCGAATTCAGGCGGGACGGTCTCAACAATGTTTTATGCAAACACTACTTGAGAACATACTTATGAGTCAAAACAATTTTGCGAACAATGCACACAGTTTACAGTTGCAAACCAATAGTTTTAATCGATTACTCAACACCAAACTGGTTAATATTTCGTCTACTGGAATACGATTATTGCATGTGTGTGTGTGTGCTCGCGCGCGCGTGTGAAAGAGAGAGGGATGTTAGGAGGGAGGAGGAAGGTAAAGAGAGGGTGTAACGGTCTTAACATAATCTATCAAAATCTTTGAAACAAATTAGATGCGACAAACGAACAATATTCATTTAAATAGAAACCAGTTTTATTTTTAAATAAATATTTCTACTAAGAGATATATTTTAGGGAAAACACATTTTGAATAAGACACAAAATAAGTTATTAAAATAGTTTTTATTATGACTATGGTTTGATGGTGAAACAGTATCAGACAAGGTTTCTCTGAAAAAGGTCAATACATCATTCTGTCTTGCCATGGTACTGATCCTTCTTGTGTACAAAAGAATTCGGAAGGAAAAAGAACTTCCTCGTCAGAGTCTATGATGAAACTGATGTAAATACTAAATGAAACAATCTTTTATCACTGAGCAAATGGAGAGTGGCGCGTCTCTGAAGCGAACCCTTGCACACGAGCCACTGGTACTTGGCGCGACTGAGTGGCGCCACAGTGTGGCCCGTGTGTCAGCAGCCTATCAGTATGAGTTTGAGTGTGGCATTGTACTACGTGTGTGTCATAACAGACTGCTGACGAAATATCAAAGCACCTGTCGAAGCGTAGACCAAGAAATGAAGAGGACACCAGCACCAATAACGTGTGTGTGTTTATACACGTGCATAAACTCACGTATTAACATGTATGTCATATATATGTAAACCTGATTTTGATGACCCAAATTTCGATACATCTTGTGAAGTACGCATATCTGTTTCATTTAAAACGCATTTAAAATACATTACATAAACATACAACCCCATGTTTATATATATCTGTCTGTTTGTGTATGTATATATGTTGTGACGTAGCGAGGCGAAGATCTGCTCTCGGCGCAAGCCGAGACGTGACACGAGAAGGCAAGGCGAGCCAATCAAGGATCAGCAGCAGCTTGATTGGCCTCGACGTGACCATCTAACGTGCTCGAGGCGAGCCAACCAGCGACCAGCGGCACTCTGATAGGTTCATGGCACACGACCTGTCAGGGCATAAAAAGAGCGCCGCTAGAATTTTTGGCGCACTCCATCGGACGCCTTGAAGACAGCCGGAAGAAGAGGAAGGAGGAAGAATGGAGAGCACAGGAGAGCCAGTGATGGAAATCGACTGGGACAGCAGCGGGCTCTACATACCGCTGCTGAAAGAAGAGGACAGCAGTACGCCCGGAACAGCGGACGCAGCCGCCGAACATCACAGCGCGGCTCGGGCGGCGTACGCAAATGATGGTAGCGTCCTCGACAAACGCTCCTTTTAAGGACCACAAAAACGATAGTGTGTACGATTGGCGCCATTTGTCCTGTGACAAGTGGCGCCCAACGTGGGGCGACGATCATCTTGCGGATGCAAGATCCAGCCACGCCAGAGGGCTACCAGCCGGCACACAAAACAACATGGCGCCCAACAGCTACACCCAGCGGGACACCGGGTTCGAGGTAGAGCAAGGCTTTGCGCAATTCGCCGCAGCTCTGAGGTGCACGTTGCCACCGGTGATCATCGCTACACACCATGGCCTCAAGTACGAGGAACCAGAACGATATCTTCAACAGCTAGAGCGACAGCTGCGGGACTACAGAGTCCCACCTGAATAGTGGGCAGATTACGCAGTGCGGCACCTCCGAGGAGAAGCTGCCACGTGGGCAGAGAGATACACGGGATTGCAGATAAATTGGCCCGAGTTCTGCGACCGTTTCCGGCATCACTTCTGCGGGATGCAATGCGACGCAGAGCTGCTGGCCGAGCTGTACGGACAAACGCAGCGGCAGGAATCGGCGGAAATCTTTATCCTGAGAAAAATCAAGCTGCTTCGCCGTCTGTACCCCGGAGGTGACGAGAGGACGAGCATAGCCATGCTTACACAACGGCTGCAGCCACGCCTTCAACCCGCGCTGAGGTTCCCGCCGCCTACGACTTTAGAGGAACTTTTACAACGGGCAATGAGCATCGAGGCGGACTTGGATCAAGATAGTCGTGCGCGAGGTCGGGATGACTGGTCGAAGCAGTGTCGATCGGCCTCAAGCACGAAAGAGGAACAAAGATTGAACAGCCTAACGCCCAAGTGCCGCTACTGCCCGGGAAGACACTTCCATCGGGACTGTCCTGTGAAGAACCGGCAGGGAAACGACCAAGCGCCCCGGTAAATAGCCCACCGGGGCGCGTGAACCAACTAGGTGCGGACATACCGCGCATTCCAATAGAGATCGCCGGCCGAAAACTGACCGCAGCCTTGGACTCCGCCGCAAACTACGACTTCGTACGAGCCGGTCTGCTGCCCGGAGGAAGGAAGACGGAGCCCCGAGTTGTCCAGCTAGCGCTACACGGTCAGCAATGTCACTCAACGGCCGCCGTCGTGGCAGACATTATAATTGGAAGTCTCGCGACCACCACCAGTCTGCTAGAAGTGCCCAGACTGCAAGAAGAAGTTTTACTAGGCCACCACTGGCTCACGGCCAACCAAGCAGTTGTGGACTACCGACGGGGCTGCCTTCACATTGGCAGCGAGAACCGACAGACGGTCTTCTGGAATGACCGCGCGGAGCCCGAGGAAGAGGACATTGACGAAGCTAGCCTTCAAACGTCAGCAGGTGGCCAACACCATAAACGGCTTCTGGAAATGTTACACCGTCATCGCAGTTTGTTCTCCGCACTACATCTGCGGCGAAGCACGAGATCCGGCTGAAAGAAGGTAGCCAGCCATTCCGGCTCCCAATGTACCGGTACTCCGACGAGAAGAAACGCACCATCCGGGAACAGGTAGAAGAGATGCTGAGGCAGCGTATCATTGAACCGGCCACCTCGCCATACAGCTCTCCGGTGTGATTGTGAAGAAGAAGTACAGCACACCCCGGTTCTGCGTAGACGTCCGGAGGCTGAACGATCAGACCGAAGATGTGGACTCACCACTGCCGCTGATATACGAAACAATCAAGGACCTCAGCGGGGCCCAAGTCTTCTCGACCCTAGATCTGAAGAGCGGCTACTGGGAAATCCCGTTGGAGGAAGAAGCAAAGAAGTACACAGCATTCTCGGTGCCCGACGGAGGTCGCTACCAGTTCCGGGTGATGTGCTTTGGGCTGAAGAACGCGCCCAGCACCTTCCAACGGCTGATGCAGGATGTTCTCACGGGACTATTACGGGAGTGCTGCCTCGTCTATCTGGACGACATCATTGTCTACTCCCCCGACTGGGAAACGCACCTGCGACACCTGGATCAAGTCTTGGAAAGGCTGCAGATGCACCAGCTGACCTGCTCGCTCAACAAGTGTCACTTCGGCCGGGAAGAAGTCGCCTTTCTGGGCCACGAGATTACTCCGGACGGCAACCTCCCGCAGCAGCAACATCTCAGAGCGATTGAAGACCAGCCGGCCCCCAGCAACAAGAAAGAGCTGCAACGCTTCCTGGGAACCTGCAACTGGCTGCGAGACTACATCCCCTGCTTCGCCATTATTTCGGAACCGTTAACGGACCTGCTGCGGACAAGAAAGTGGCATTGGGACGACACAGCTCAGCGAGCCTTCGAAGAGGTTAAGGCCGCTTTCCGGCAGCGGTTAAAACTCTCACGACCGGATCGAGACTTGTCGATGTTTCTGCAGACCGACGCCAGCCAAAAGGGACTTGGAGCGGTGCTTTATCAATGCACCGAAGCCGGAGAGAGGCGTATCATCTCGTACGCCAGTGCCAAGCTCCACGAGGCGGAGAAGAACTACCACTCCAACGAACTGGAGTGTTTGGCAGTCGTCTGGGC
Source organism: Magicicada septendecula (assembly GCA_034769895.1). Taxonomy (NCBI): domain Eukaryota; kingdom Metazoa; phylum Arthropoda; class Insecta; order Hemiptera; family Cicadidae; genus Magicicada; species Magicicada septendecula. The sequence continues at coordinate 568,239,579 of CM068367.1, forward strand.
CATCAAGAAATACCGACCATACTTGGAAGATCGCCATTTCACCCTAAGGACCGACAACAAGGCGCTAACTTGGCTGAAGCAGGCGTCAGGGCAGAAGACGAAGTACGCTCGCTGGGCTCTACTGATACAGAGCTTCAAATTCACCGTCGTCCACTGCCCGGGCAAGGAGAACGAGTTGCCGGACTTCCTCTCGAGGGAACCTGGGCTTGAAGATACTGCCGGCGTCCAAGAAAAACCACGGATGCAGCCTGAAGAGAGTCCACTTCGCAGTGTTGCGGCAGCTGCACCGCGACTACAAGAAATCACAGCTGCCGGCATCCATCAGGCAGTGCAGGAGGCGCAAGAAGGCGACCAGGAGTGCCAAGCGTGGAGAAACGACCCTGCGGCGGCTACAGCGAGAGGATACCGGGTGGACAACGGCCTAGTTTGGAAGGACAGACGCAACCAGGAACCAGGATTGTACGTGCCGCCGAGTGTCCGCATGGAGGTCATCAGGCACTTCCACGACTCCCCTGAAGCCGGTCATCCGGGAGCCGAAGAAACGTTTCGGGCCATCGGCAAGGACTTCGTCTGGACCGGCCTAACCATTGATGTCCGCAGATACGTCCGGAGTTGCAGAATATGCGCCCTACACAAGCGCGGCGCAAATCCCGAACAGGACCAACAGCGACCTCACCGACCCAGGAGATGTTGGAATACTGTCGCCCTGGACGTCATGGGACCATATCCGCTGACTCGAGCTGGCAACCGGTACATCGTAGTGGTCACGGATATGATGTCGAGATGGGTGGAAGCAAAGGCAGTGCGCAAGGCGGACGCCGACACCATTACCCGCTACCTGGAGGAAGAAGTGTTCCCTCGTTGGGGATACCCAGAGGCGTTGCTCACCGACAACGGGAAGCCGCTCACGGGCCACAAGTGGAAGCAGATGTGCGACAAGCTGCACATACGACCGTGGACTACAGCCAACTACCATCCCAGGGCGAACCCGACCGAGCGGCGCAACGGCGAGATCAAGAAGGCGCTGCGGATCCAGCTCCATGACTGCAAGGACCATGGCGACTGGGACAAGCGTTTGCCGGCGGTTCTGTTCTCGCTGCGGAATCGTGCAAACGCCGCCACTGGAGTGACACCGAGCGAGCTTTTGCTAGGCAGAGACCTACGCCGACCCGGCGACTGGAGTCGGCCACACGCAGAACAGGACGTCCGGCCAATTGAGGAACGAGAAGAGGCAGCCAGGTCACACCAGACTAAGTATCAGCAACGGCGGTATCCGGAACCGAGGACACAGGATCCTACACTGGCCGTAGGGCAGCTGGTGTATGTCAAGAGCCACGCCGGACCAGCCAAAGGACGGAGGTACCCTGGATGGGAGCCAGCCTGGGAAGGTCCCTTTAGCGTTGCCGCAACCCTCGGTGGCCAGATTTACACAGTGGAGAAGGACGGACGCCCATACAATGTTCACCGCCAACGGCTCAAACCCGCCGGAGAAGAACAATGGGCTGGCCACCGGAAAGCATTCAAGACCCGGGGGAGTTGTGACGTAGCGATGCGAAGGTCTGCTCTCGGCGCTAGCCGAGACGTGACACGAGAAGGCGAGGCGAGCCAATCAAGGATCAGCAGCAGCTTGATTGGCCTCGACGTGACCATCTAACGTGCTCGAGGCGAGCCAACCAGGGACCAGCGGCACTCTGATAGGTTCATGGCACACGACCTATCAGGGCATAAAAAGAGCGCTGCTAGAATTTTTGGCGCACTCCATCGGACGCCTTGAAGACAGCCGGAAGAAGAGGAAGGAGAGCATTCTTCCGAATGGAGAGCACAGGAGAGCCAGTGATGGACCACAAAAACGATAGTGTGTACGATTGGCGCCATTTGTCCCGTGACAATGTGTGTGTGTGTTTGTGAAAGATCTGTTTCAGCTTTACTTTTATAATAATAATTTATGGCACTCACCTGTCAACACCTAGGGGGTACGTTAACAGGAAATGAAACTCGCACACACCAAATGGAAATCTGTATCCACTTCCTCGACGATTTTATTAATGTCGCATTTTTACAACTCCGAACATAGAAATAGAAATATTTAATATTAAAGGATCACTGTTGTTAAAACCACCCCACTACTACTACTACTACTTTGCTACTGTTCTAACGCTTAAATTATTTCAAAATTGCGAATATAATAATTAAATTAATATGGTGTTTTTGTTGTTGTTATTATTATCATCGTCATAATCGTCGTCGTCGTCGTCGTCGTCGTCGTCGTCGTCATCATCATCATCATCATCATCATCATTAATATTAATATGCCTACTATTTTTTACTATGTTCTGGAGTCCCGGCAACTAAGGAATTTAGCCCAACGATGTCTACCAGGATCGATTGGATGATTTCCTTTCACGTACATACTAGTTATCTCAACAAAAGTGGAAAGTCGTACAGTAAGATACAAGACATTTTCAAAGCGCTTGATATTGTCTGTAGCTGCTGTGGTGATAGCACCTGTGAATCTGTGTACGGCTTCTTCTACATTTCCACAGATGTTCGTTGAGATCTGTAAGCACTCTCCACAACAGACGTAGAGAAAGACGCAGGCTACAGATCAAAAGATCTATAGCCGAGAAAGTGCCACTTTTAACGTTGATATGTGTGCTCTCGCCTGTGTTTATAAAGACAAACGCGTTGTTTAGCAAGAGATCCTCATTCTTAATCCAGCGCTGTTCTTCCTAAGGCAATCCCAAGTGGGACTATGAACGTTGAAATCCCCGACAAGGGTAATAGTGATGGTAGTTGCTTGACCGGATCCTGTAGATGTTCGGCTCGCCATTCAGAAACTGGTAACTATAAGAAGCAGATTGTCATCTTCAGTGGTTGTAATAAACTCATTGCTACTGCTTGAAGAGTCGTAGCGAGCGGAATACATCTAGCGGGATATGTGTTGCTAAAAAATTGTAGCAACACCTCCCCTACCTCTGATGTTTGGAGTCAGATGTAATATGAGGGATATGTTATATCCCCTCATATTAAAAATGTTCATGTCCATCCAGGGCCTCAAATGTGTTTCCTGCAGGAACACATATCTGTGTATGCCTGGATAGTAGCATTTTCAATTTTCAATAATGCAAAGTGGAACCGTTTATATTCTACTAAAGGATGTTATCATTGCTGGAAATAAAGAATCACTCGCTACGCAGCGTGTTTATTTCCTTGGCTGGACTGGAAATGGTCTTCTGGACATGCTGGATCTTGACGATATCTTATGGTCATCGGGGACAGGTCTTATCCTTGACTTTGGTTTTAGAAAATCCTCTCTGGTTTATGTGGGAGGACAGTGTAATGGACGGCGGTATCTCCTTGCCGTCTCACTATGTTTCAGTTACCTCTAACCGTGTTGTTCGTTTAGAATCTTGAGAAGTAGTCCATCTGCGGCTTTTGAGATGGCTTGCACGGCTGATCAGACGCAACCGGTGACTGCTTTGTCTATAAGGAAGGGACTCACTTTCTGAAGTCGCGTTCCTTCCGTTGCACCATCAGATATTTCAGTACCACCGGCACAGTGGCAGACGATGTCACAAATCTTTCGGCATCAGCTGAGGTGAAACGTCGGTTTAGTTAAAGTTAAGTTTATACACTTGGGTACAGAGAATAGCATTTTATAGAAACAAAGGAAAGAATTGTAGCAGACATTAAATAATATAGCGTAAAAGTCCGTTTATTTTATTTCCATCAATCAGAAACTATTGCTAACATCACAGTTATTCTAATTAAGTTTCTTACTAAATCGTTATATAAATTGTTAATATCGCTACGTTGAATTAAAAATAACAAAGGTGCCTTGTGACTGTTATCACGCGACAACGCGCGAGGCTGTTTGGATGTCATTCAGCATGGGAGGATTACGTAACTCCCTAGGCAGTACGAGATGCCCCTTCAACATGTATTCTACCGGTATCCAGGCTCGCTGTATCACTACAGTACAATGCAACGCTGTCGACGTATAGCCCTAAAGCGGCCGAGTTCAGTAAGACGAGTACGGTTCGAAATGATAGTTCCGGTTTAGTGGAAAGTGATTATTTTTTAATTAAAGCGAAAATGAAATAATGTGATTATTGTAATGAAATGAATAATGTAATGTTGTGACTTGCACAAATTTAACTTGAATTATTGAATATGAGTAACTTGTTAATTTTTAACTGTTGTTTGTTTCTAATTGAAGTTGTAATTAGTGATTTCATTTGACATCAGTTTTTCTGTTTCCACTGTCAAACACGACGTTCCGTTGCGTGACCGTGGTAACAATATTTTAAAAATGATTAGGTCTTTTAAGCTCATTTACCGTTTCCTCGACCAAACTATGTGCCTTCGTTAATCTTGTAGTATCACCTACTGATGCCTCTGACAGTCCAAGGCTTTCATTAGATATTCACACCTATTCATTAGTGAATTTTTTTATTGTTTTATTCAAGAAGTAAATGCTATTTTATCCGTATAGTCATACTCTTTCCCTAGTTAAGGGCTACATATTAATATGTAAGCACACTTTGAGAATACCATTTCTTGATGAATGTGTCACCTCATATGTACATACTTCCTACGTCTCATTAGCATTTAGTGACACTTGTGTTAGTTTTGAATTATTACAGTCATACCCAAGAATATTAGAAGGGCTTGCTAAATCCAAAAGAGTTTATTCACACTTCCTAAATACAATCTTAACATTTTAGCATACCTCCTAAATAAAATTTTACCTGCAGTTTCGATAATACTCTTTGATGCGAAGCCTTATCAAATCCCATGAGTACCTCTTATTTTCTATATGATTTATCTATTACACATCCTATGTACTAATCTATAATAGACTGTTTTTCTCCGATTGTGTAGTATAGTTTCCCCTTTAATAATGACTTTAAGCCTTCTCAAGAGGGTCCCTTGGACACTTACAAACTATGAAGTAATATATACCACGATATGATGTAATTTCATGTCTGGCTTTTAAAACATTATAGTCTCTAAGGCCTTGAATATGTAGTACATATTTGTACTACACACATATCAGTTTACTAATTGTTCTTCTTGACACCGCTTTTAAGATTCTTCCAATTATAGGATAAGAGTCCGAGGCATTTTACGTTCAGCTACATCTTTGAAAGTAACTAAATCCATCTCTAAATTATTGGGAAACTTAAGCAGGCTGCCAATTTAACGTTCTGCTTAAGTTATCTATTAGGAGCATGTTTTTTTACTTACTCCCCTTAGCTCACAAGCCATTTACTGTAGTGTTGAGCACTTTTCGAGGAAGTGTAGCAGATATTACCATCAATACATAGTGTACTGTATTACATTGTTGATGAGTATTGTCTACATGAAAACACTTAGTTAGCTATAAACGTAATCAATTGTCATTAAGCTAAATTTTATGTGTAGCGTTTTATAGATAACATCCTGATTGGTCGGTTTCAGTTAATTGTTCACTAATGACGCTATGGGAGTTTCGGTGCGTAAGCCGTAAAATTGTGCTATGAATGTAACATTTATTTACATATGTATCGAAAAAAGAGACGAAAAACAACAAATAGACATGTACTTCTTTATGATTTTAAACCTATAAAACTATAACACTTTTGTATTAATTTGAATAACTCTGTTTATTCAGAAACAATGCCTTCTGGTTTGATACGAAATTCAAATACGATTAAAATAAGTCTTCCACTAAGGTAAAAACTCCGCTTCATAAAGTAAAGTCGATAAGGTTAAGACATAAAGCGACAAAGAGGAAATAAATGGATACTCTCGAATAAGGGTGAAAACGACTTTCCTGAATTGTTGTGAAACAGCCTTGATCAAAGTTTATCTCACTGCTGAGAGAACTATATTTTCAATAATTGCCTTTTTAACTTTTTCTTTGTGCTGATAAAAAAGTTTAATTGCCTATGCTCGGATTCCGGTAGAGTATAAATATAAATTTAACTTGTTTGTTTTAAAAGCATTTCCTTTCCAAACGTTTTACGGTTACAGATAATTTAATACACACAGTAGGTACATTCCTCAATGTAGGACATTTATTACAAATTTAAACGAGAAACAGAAGTTTTATTAACAACAACCAATACTACTACTATAACTGCTGCTGCTGTAAAAATTATTCAATTGTACAAAAATCTCTAATAATTTAAGTAATACGTCAAAGTAATACTCTGAGGGAACGATATTAATCATACGATATGAAAGTGCTTAGATTTTATGCAAAAAGCATTTTAACTACTTTCTTAATGATTAAAATATATATTTTCTTCTTGTTTGGTTAGAAAACACAAATATTAGTTAAAAATTATTACGTTTTTTGACGTGAACTTATTAAGTCTACGTTCATTATAAAATTAGCATTAGTCTGACATTAATAAGTGCAAAAAACGTGGTTTCAGAAAAATAAACAAAAATTGATAAAAAAGGCAGCATACAGTAATACATGCTCGTCCAAGGGTATTTAATAGGCACTTGGTATAGCTGATGCAACCTTATAGCTTCTGATTGATGAGGCGTAGCGAGCGGGGTACTTCTGGCATAATACGTGTCGCTGAAAAATATAGTAAAGCCTCCATTAGCTCTCCCGTGTGGTGTAACATCGGAGAGAAAGGACTCATTTCCCCGCATATGAAATAATTTTTATCGTGTAAGATGTGTTTTGACGTGATTTTAAAGTCGATGCGGGGAGTGATGGTGTGGGGAGGCAAACGCGCCCAAGTAATTTGAAACTTCAATAACTCGGCTAAAAATAGACATAGCGCAGCCATCTTAGTCTCGTTTTTAAAGAGAAAGGACGAAAGTGTGTGCCAGTATCGCTAAGACATTGCTGGCAGCTGGACGTCGCGAACTGCTTACGCACAAAATGAACCCACGATTTTCGACTTTCCGGATTCGACACGTGTCCATAAATGGGATCATATCTCAGAGACTAATTATCCGATCCGAGTGAACGAAATGTTGTTTTGAAGAGACGTATATGTGTTACAACTCATTTTAAGCTCCAAGTGTGTATCTCAAAAACTCAAAAAGATACGAGGCTGTGAATTTGAAAAAGTTTGAAAATTTCCCGATTTTCTTAAAATGTCGCGATATATGAGGCAAAAATACAACCAGAATTACAAAAATCGGGCACGAATGCGTAGAGCACACAATTCCAAAGAGAATGACACCGAAAACGCCGGGCCCGGACCCAAAACCAACGCGCAGTACTGCCGCGAATATAGGCAACGTAAGCGCGCTCTGACAACTCAGGCGGCATCTGACGAGCCTGGGTCAAATATGGTACCGGGGCCCGACAACTACTTTAAAAAAACATTCTTAGACAACGACTTTGGCCATAAATGTGACATTTGCGACCGCCTGTGGTTCAAAAATGACTTGAAGCCTACCAATAGGAGTATCACTGGCATACTGCGAGAAGAGTTCCCTACGGAGGACGTGAGTGGTTTCAAGCTCTGTAACAACTGTAAGGCGCAGTGTTCTAAGGGGCGGATTCCAGCGTTGAGTCGGAGTAACGGTTTCGTATATCCGCCGATCCCAGACCTACCTCTGCCCAAACTCGATCCCTTGACTGAGCGCTTGATTTCACCGCGACTCCCTTACATGCAGATACGCAGGCTGCGAGGATCGAGTTACGGTATCGTCGGCCAAGTGATCAATATCCCAGTGAGTGTCGATACCATGGTATCAAAGTTACCGCGCTCTCTTGCCGACGATTACGCCATAAATGTGAATTTGAAGAAGAATATCGTGCACAAGTCTAGCTACTTCAGTGGCTATGTAAAGAAGGCAGTGCTCAAGCGCTGGATAGGGTATTTGACGGCGCAGCCGCTCTATCGCTACTACAAAATCGAAGTTGGTCTCAACAACCTCACTGCGAATGTGTCCGCGGGTGATGACAGTGAACGTGAAGAGGCGAGTGTGCTGACAACATGGAATTTATGAATGTGGATGGAGTGCCACCCTCAGAGACTGTACATGCGAGACAACACACTATGCTGTGGAATGAGGACCACTGTCTCAATATTGCTCCCGGTCAACATTCACACCCGCTGAATATAATTTACGATCTACACGCCGAGGAGCTCTCGTTTCCGGCCATATACTATGGTGTCGCGAGACAATTCAAGCCGAGTATCACAGTCACTCCGTTTATGATGTGTACCTCTGAGATACGGCGAAACGATCGCCGTGGCGTCACTCCCAGTCATATTCTCTACATGGCGATGAAAATATTGCGCATACGAGTGAGGGACGGCATCTTCAATGCTTTCAGGTGCGTCAGACAGACAGAGAGGGTGACTCGTGAGATGATTGAGCATAAAGAGTTTGTAGATGGAATGATCGATACAAACTTGGCATTTCTGAAGAGTATTACAAACTCAGTGCAGTATTGATCCAATAGGAAGAAGGACTTGTTCGCCATGATTCGACAGCTCGGTAAGCCCACTGCTTTCTCACGATGAGTGCAAACGAGACGCGCTGGCCACATTTGCTCTCTATATTGAACAAGTGGTCGCAGGAGTACTCGTCGCTTGGTCCGCTCGGCGAGGGCGATATAATGGAACGACTGCACGCGTATCAGCGTGCGCATTTGGTCAACGAGGATCCAGTCATCTGCTGTATCTTCTTTAAGAAGCTAGTAGATACTGTCGTGTCTCTGTTGCAGTCCAAGGTGGCCACGAGAAATCCGTTTGGGCACTATCGTGTTGTCGACTACTTCTTGCGCATAGAATTTCAACACAGGGGCAACCCACATGCGCACATCCTCCTCTGGCTTAACGGAGATCCGCAAGAGCGAGTCAGGGAGGATATGCCGGAGACGATTCGGATGCTCGATTCACTGTGCTCAGTCGACAAGGCGACACTGCGAGATGAGAGTTACATCGGTAATCAGACGCATAAGCACACGTTCACTTTTACCAAGCGAGGTGAGAAGACTTGTAGATTCAACATCCCTTAGTGGCCAATGGCAGAGTCTCGAGTGTTGTTACCCCTGAGTAAGGATGACGCAAGGCGAGCGGTCCTTCAGTGCAAGGCCACCAAGGTGCGAGAACGACTGGAGACTAGGGTTTACAGCGACATGCGGGCCTTCCTTATCGACAAAAGCTCGTCTATCCGCGATATCTGGACATGGTGCGCTCTACGATTAAGAGACCGACTGTGTACTTTAAGCGAGACTTACATCAGATCTACATCAATACATTCAACCCATTGGTGGCCTCCGTTTTAAATTCCAACAGTGATCTTCAATTGATTCTGGATGAGTATTCTTGTGCCACCTATGTTGTAGAGTATGTCAATAAATCAAACAGGGGAATGAGTCAGCTGCACCGTGAGCTCATCAAACTCCCCGAGGAATTCCCAGACTGTGACGGACAACAATTGCTCACGAAAGTCGGGTTGCGTGTACTGAACAGCGTAGAGATGAGCGCACAAGAGGCGGCGTGGTACCTGCTGAGGCAGCCGATGAGTCAAGCCTCAAGGTACGTGACTATGATACCTACAGTTTGGCCGATAGAGCGCTACAAGTCGAGGAAGCGCAAGTCCGTTATGGATAGACAGGGCATCGCTGCAGACAGCGTGGACATTTGGACCCAGAGTGTCATTCAATGATACTAGGAGAGGCCTGGAAATCTCGACGAAATCAACTTGGCCCAATTTGCCGCGTGGTATGCGCCGAGCAAATTGAAGAGGCGAGCCGGTAACAAGGATATCGAAGATGGTGAGGAAGACACCTGCGACGATATTGTAGCCGAATATAGAAGACGCGACGTTTGTAGGGTCATACGATTTCGAAACTACGACATAAGCGATCTCAACAACTTCAAGAGGGAGATGGTGACGCTATATCTTCCATTTCGAAACGAGGTACGAGACATTTTGGATCGCGACAAGTTTCTTCAGATTTACGACGCGCGAAGCGAGGAAATTATGAACTGTCGGAAGGAATTTCTGAACAACATTGACAATTGACAGTGACGCGTTGATGGAGGAGGTACAGGCGCTGTGTATACTTGAGGAGGAGCAGAGGCGAGACAAGAGAGATTCTAATGGTGTAGCGGGGCCAGCGCTTGAGAGGCGCGAGGCTGATGTCGCGCCCAACGACGATGACCTTGATGTTGCACAGCGAGCATCTAATGTGACTGCTGTAGTGCGCCGATCGAATGTAATGGCGAAGCAGGACTACTGTTGAGTTGATGCCCAAGACAAATTTCGAGCAGCGTGAATTAATTTTACAAATAATATATAGAATTCACGCGCGCGAGTCGAGTGAGCCGCCAATACAGATATTCTTTACAGGGCCACCGGGGTGTGGCAAGACATTTACTCTCAAGCTCGCGATGGAAACGTATAACAGATTTTCTCAGGCACACAACGCTGTGAACAATTCTTATGTGGCATGCGCCTCGACTGGCAAAGCCGCAGTGGCTCTGGGTGGAGTCACTGTGCACTCGGCATTCCGGCTGACGCAATCGAGGACTATACACGGCACGAGTTACGAGACGCTGCAACACTACAGACATGCGTTAGCCAATGTAAAGTGTGTGATTGTGGATGAGGCTAGCATGATTGGGGGTCACACATTTCACTCTGTGGACGTACGACTACAACAGATAACCGGCAGGTACGGGGAGAACTTTGCAGGTGTGGATATGATATTCTGCGGTGATTTCAGACAACTCCCTCCAGTGAACGCGTCACCGTTATACAAGTTTGCGCGCAACTCGTCAAACATCAGTGGTAACGGATTGTGGAAGTCGCTCGATTACTTTCAACTCGTACGGGTCATGCGACAGGCAAACGTAGCGTTCTCAGAGATATTGACTGCGATAGGTGACGGCCGGGCTCTGAGTGTCGAACAGAGGAAAATCATAGAGGGAAGTTTCAGAACAGTCGAGTGGTGTAGTGAACATCTGCAAGGAGTCGTGCGCCTCTTTCATCGCAACCATCAAGTCGAAATTTTCAACTCCCAGGCAATCCCACAAAGTGAGTGTATCCAGAAAATCGCAGATGACTTGGTCATGGGATTCAAGAGTGACGCGGAGTGCACCAAGGCAGTCACGCGCTTAAACAAGATGAGTTTCCCAAAGAGCGGCAGCCTGCCGTACAAGATTGACTTGGCTACAGGGAATCCGTATATGATTACTGTAAATATGCATGTCGAAGATAGAATCGTCAATGGGGCAATCGGAACACTGAGGCACATTGAGATATTCGACAACAGCACAACCGATCAACCATCCACTTCAACTACTCTACCTACCACAGCATCTCCCTCGCTACGCGTATGGATGGAATTTCCAGATAACATTGAAGCGGCGTTTAAAAATTAAAAGCAAGCCCTTGATAATGAGCAAGCCAGGAGTATTAGACGGAGCATGGATACTCCTAGCATTAGGGACGAGCAATATAAGTCTAGGCGGAATGATCAAATGTAGGTGCATCCAATTTCCACTTACTCCGGCCTGTGCGCTGACCATTCACAAGTCTCATGGTGGTACATTCGATTCGATTGTATACGATTACAATAAGAACCAGCAACAACAACTTGTATACGTGGCCATGAGTCGAGTCACGAGTCTCGAGGGCCTTTATCTGACAAATGAGAAGAATGATTACAGATTCTACCACGCCTCTGGGTCGGGGTCGCCGTCAGTCAAAGAAATAAGAGACGAATACGAGCACCTCGGGAGTCATTGGCTATATACTGTAACACAAGCGATCAAAGAATGGCAGCACAGCCTCCCGGGAGAGCCTCCACGCCCTATGTCGACATTCATCATAGTCAATCTAAACGTACAGAGTCTGCAAGCGCATGTGGGGGACCTACAGACAGACGAGTTAATACCGAAGGCGGACATTATCGTTCTCACTGAGACTTGGTTACGAGACCCAGGCTCTATCGACATGGCAGTCTTCTCTCGCATTGTATCCAAATGTTGTGAAAGAAACAAGGGGCGAGGTGGTGGCGTAGCAGTGTACATCTCCAAAGTCAACTTAGAATGGTCGTGTATCCCAGTTGAAATCAAACTCTTGCCACATTTCGAGGCAGTGTTGCGTGTAAGGTCGCATATTAGAGAAATTGCCATAACAAAGATAACTATACTCAGCAATCATCAAATAATTTTAGCAAGCATCTAAATACACCCTGGACTGTCTTATAATGACATCAAGCTGCTCATCATAAGCCACTTGATACAATACAGTGAATACGCAGAGACATTCTAACTAGAATATAATAGTGACATACCGCTCGTATTGATGGGCGATTTCAACACTAGTGACGAAAATTTAGAACTCTTACGTGCATACCTTCAGAAATTCTTTAAACGTGAACTAGTGAATGATTTGGACAAACCAACCACGCAATTGAAAACTTGTATAGATTTGACATTTGCAAGAGGTATTCAACTAATTTCAAAGACATATGTATCCTACTTCTTATACCACTACCCTGTATTCAATAAATGTAAGTTTCAAATGAATTAAACGATTCTAACCAAATATTTTATTTTATTTCAATATACTATACCCGATTGACGTTTTTACGGAAATAACTGCGGCAGTGTCCGACACAGCCTATCTACCTATTTTTTTGCAGGCACACACACACATCGGTGTATGTCTGGTCAGTATCATCTTTAGTTCGCAATTATGTGAAATGGAACCGTTTATTTTCTACTGAAGGATGCCAAACATGCTGGATGTCGAAAGAATGAGTTGCCATGGACCTTGCTGACTTTCGTGATGTCTTTGTGTGTGTGTGTGTGTGGGGGGGGGGAGTGTTTGTACAGACTTCCGCAATGCGTTGTATTTTCGGCGGTCTGGGTTTCCCGGTTGCGTTCACTGTTTTCCTCTCCACTCTTTGTTTTACGATTCGACACAGGTTCTGACGTCTTCCTCAGAAGTGTGTAATACATACAGGTGACGACCAATGACATTTGAGTTGATGTCGAATAGTAGGGCATGGAATACGACTAGTGACTTCCTGAAATCCTACATACGTAATTGCGCACGCGTGTTATACAACATTTTTAACACAAAGAACCCCGAGTTATTCATATGAACATATGCGCCTATAGGTGTTTGTGTATATGTTCTATATAGGCTTAAATGTTTGAATAATATTTATTGCATTCGCCTCTCAGGATATATATGAATTCAGGCTGTACGTTAACAGGAAATGAAATACTCACACAACAAAATGGAAATGTTTCCATTTCCCTGACAACTTTAATAATAGATGCTTTTACAACGTAGGACGTGGAAATACAAATATTGAATATACGTTTCCCTATTGTTAATAATGTCACAATCACTACTATAGATATCTATTGTCACTACTGAAACTCTTACTTTTTCTGCCAGAATTGCTTCTAAAAATAATAATTTTTATAGGTTTTTTAGTGTTATTGAGTACTTTAAAGTTAAATCGTAGATTATTAATAACACTATTCAAACACTTCTTACTGCAGTTCTTTTCTTGAAATGTACATTAATTCACGATGTATTGTTTTTCTTACTTGGAGCATGTTTTGGGCATCAAGTAGTTTGCCCATCCTCAGCCATCATAGTTTAAGTCATGTTGAACCATTGTATGCAGGTTGGTTGTTTCTATGCCTTCCTGCCGGTTTTGTTAGGTTACATTGGTGTTAATGTGCCCAGGTGTGGTATATATGGTTTTTTGAGTGTTGTCAGTGTTTAATGTTTTAAAAATTGTGTTGATTAGTATTTTGTGTTGATTTGTATTTGTTCTGGTATTAATGTGTCATTTTTTATGTTTATATATTGGTATGTGTTTTATCACTGTCATTTTGGTAATGTCTAGGAATTCATGTCTGTATTTATTGCGCATGTGGCCAAATTGGACTTATAAAGTTTTAGGTTTTGTATGAATATATGTTATCAAAATACATTTTTCACTTGATTTTTGTGTGTCCTATATAAGATCGGTTGCATTCAATTTTGTAATTGTATTGCTCCTTGCATCGTCCTTGTTCTATGCGTTATTTAGTTTTCGTCTATTATTATTGTTTGCTTTTTAAGCTTTTTTAATATATGTAGACCTATTTTTGAATAGTTTAGTAAGTTTTGTCATCCTATTGTGCATAAACGTGAACGTAGGCCACATTAGAGTATTGTCGTTATTACTATTTATGTGTGATTTATTTTGAAAATTCTTAAAAGTGTTGTCGTTAAACTTTACTTTATTTTATATTTTGTGTACCGTGTTTTTACTGTCTTCATCTTCTTCCGCAATTTGGTAAATTATCCTTTTTTTCTTTTCCTTCCTGTAGCTGTTGGGGTATTTTATACATTCTGTTGAAGAGCGAGTAGAATGTAAACAAGATATCTTGAGTTGAAAAAGTAAACACTAATTTTGTGTGTGTGTGTGTGTGTGTGTGTGTGTGTGTGTGTGTGTGTGTGTGTATTGCAATAGACATTTTAATTAGTATGTGGAATGTATCAGAGAATAAAGCATATGATAGCATACACAGGCGCTGTATGAATAAGTAAATATTGCACTGTTCAACAATGTAAATTCGTTGATAAGGGACATTGTGAAAAATGTTAGTTTTAATTACTTTTAAATAAGTAAAATGACTTGAAGTGTAGAGAAGTGGTGCGTAAGGATGCTTAGCCACGCGTGTAGTACGCGTGTGCGAGGGTACGTAATTATTTTATGGAATAATCGTATAAAACACGTTAATTTAAATAACTGTCAATATATATAGGAATTTTTGGTATGTGACTTCTATCAGAAGACTCATAATAAAATGACTTACAATGAAACTCATAATATTATTTATTATAACAATAGTTATTTTAAAAATCGGTAAATAAATACTAAAAGTTGCTCGTCCAGAATTGCCGGAGGTATTTTGTAGTAGACAACGATTCTGGCATGTTAGATACTGTTCAATCTGGTCAGTACTGGTGTCCTCTTTAACTGATCACATTTTTTTTTCTTGTTTTCACGATAACGTAAACTTGATATGCAGGTGAGTGGTTGCATTGTCTTTGTAATTTTTTATTCGTAGTTTACATACAATAAAATTGTTAATTTCTTGTTAATTGCATAGTAATTAACTTTAATTTGTATAACATTTTATTATTCCACTTTTCTGCAATAATTTTACATCTCCATGCGCGTTTAAATGTACTTTCTCTAATGGTGTTTCTAGAAGTGTGATATTTTTTTGTAACAGGTAAGAAGTATACTTATTTATTTTCATTAGTAATGTTAATACCTGATTTAATAACACAAACCAAAACATTATACATACACAAAGACAACTCTCTCATCGTAGTACAATGCAGGTCCGTGCTCGCTCACACACACACACACACACACATACATACAACTTACACTGTAATAATTTAGTCGGGCCAGGTGTACACTTACGAAGGTTTCAGCATGTCAACACCTTGTACTTCCACGCACTAATTTTTAAAAATATTTATCATACTCTCTCTATACTAATTATTTACGAAACACTGCACTGGGGAAATATGCAAATATATGTATTGTTGCAATACATATAATATTAGATGTTAGATGAAAATTAGACGTGTGATTTTGTATTGGTTTTTATATAATAAAATGTTATGCTTACAGTGAGTAGTCACAGTAGTTTTTGCGCTCCCGATGTTATTACTTCTATGTTTATTACAAAAATCGCTTATATGAGTTTGAAATTTGTCACATGAAATCTCACACTTTACTACATATATATTAATCAGAATCTTGCATCTAATATGCAAGACGTTTACTAATGCATACGTTTTCTGCCTTGGCATAAAGATAACGTTATTTTATGTTCTTATTATGTCCATAGTCACTTTTCAAACTTCTCCTATTCAAAGCGATTCATATTTGAGAAAATAATTTTTAAAAATGTATACTAACTATTAGGGTTCTTATGAATTGAACCAGTTAATGTATACATTATTTCTTTACTACTTATTTATGTATTTGTTTATATATTTGTGTATTTATTTATAGACTGTTAACTGACAAATATTTTAAGAGTGTTCAGAAAAGATATTTCAAAGTAAGATTATTCGAATCTTGTTCGTAGAAAAGGTTTGTCTTATATTGTAAAAGTAAGACTTGGAAGGTCCCATCAGATGTACCGTAATACAGAGGTTGTGCCTAACAGGTCGTAAGAAATAAGCTGCTCTGCAGAATTTCGTAGTTGGATTCCTGTTTGATGTGTTTCTTGGAGGGGTTTATATTTCTCTTGTCCAATTAAAGTTATTCCGGGAGTTAGTTTCCAAAATTTCCACTATTAAAATTTTGTTGTGCTGCTTTACTCCTTTTCATGTGGCAGGGGTAGAGAGACACCACCAATCCTAAATCAACTTTATCAGGTAGCTGTTTCCCTACACCATCATAATTATTAAAGTAACAATTATAATTTACTTGGAGTATTATTTCTTGCCTTATTGAAGTTTGTTTACTTTTATATACATCAATCAGTACAAGCTTAGGGCTTATAGGTAAACAAACTTTTAGCGAAGAAAATTATACATTATAAATTTAACTAAAATATTTAGTAACATTAACATACTATATAGTCATAAATAATAAATGTATATAAGAACGTTCATAATAAGGATACCGCAAAGGTGGGTGCGTCTGTCAAGTGTGAAAATATAGGACCAACAACCTCGCTAACGTAGAAACGTCATCTCTGAATTAACAAGGTTTCATAACAGTATGTGGTTGATTGTTTGAAATCAGTAACCAAATTAACTACTCTAAGTTCGACTACATATTCTATTATAAATCTTCGTGGTGTTACTGCGGTTTCAATAGTAGAATTAATCAACTAAATTGCTAATAAACTGTGTAAAATATATTTACAAGGAAAAAGGTTATAAATGAGTAAGCGTACAAGATTCTCTGCATGCAAAAATACTGTAACGTTCTTTGTACGTTAATAACAATTTAAGGCTTACAAGTATACTCTATTCATTACTTACCTCTGTACATTATAAGTATTTTTATTCGCTTTAGCTAATAAAGTTTTTACATATTTACACAAACAAAATATAGTGTCACAAAACTGATGATGAGTAAAACGTTTTGAATGTCTGAGTTGAATACAAAATTCGTATTTCATTACTTTTACCATCTTATAACTTTGTAGATAAGTGCATTTGCATTGTTTTCTGTACCTGTTTACTTAGACATATTACATTGACAACAGTATAAATATCCAGGAGTAACTCTAACGACGTTAGACAATTGTAATACCATCTACATATAGAGTTCTAGTTGTTCCTGAAAGTGAAACTATAAAGAGAACGAGCTAGTAACAAAACCCACGAGATAACATACATGTGACAGTTTTACATCGGCCGCACTAAGCCTTAAGGATTCACGTAAATTCATTGAACAGGAAACATCACTGTCACCACTTCAGCATTCTACTAAAGCAACTACTGTAAGTATTCAAATGTTAAATTGCTTTAATATATCAATATCAATGTTATATCCTTATTGTTGGATAACTAATGAAAGTCGTTTTAATTTTATAACCACTTCTGAATTTATCTCTCTCTAATTCAAAAAAATATACTTGATCCTTAAGTAAAAATTTGTAACCTACTAATCTTTGTTTTACATAATACTCGAAATGTGTATATGTCCTAACAGTAGAAGATAAGCTGAAATCAACTCTATAGTTTCTAATAAAAGCTTGGCGTTGATAGGTCAATTCGTCAGCGTTATACGTTTGTCATGATTTTATAAGACATAATATTGTCATTCCGTAACATCTTAAATTATTTTCATTAAGTGATACCCTGAATATTATGAACACATTTTGAAATGCGTTCATTTATCGGCTGTTAAACGTAAAAATTTTCTAGTGAATGAAATGGTAAAATTTGTGTATGTTTACATGTGTCAAATTACGATAACTCGCCAAGGTTTGAACAAAGCGTGCACCATTGTCTACATATATAGAGGCCTACTAACTTTTGAAAAACTGTATGTATGCTCACAAAGTAAGTTATGTTGCTACTAATATACGTAGAGATAACAAAATGTTAGATTTTAAACAGTGTAGTATATTACTTCGAAATATGTTAATATAGTTTAGTCAAAATAATATTTATAAACTCTTTTAAACATTTAAATAATTTAAAGGCAGACTTCAAAAATAAACACACACACACACACACACACACACACACACACACACACACACACAATACATACCGTATACAAATATATTACACCTAATATTTAGCAATAGTTTCTTTTAAATCACAGTTGCATAAAACATCAGCAAAATACGATATGTAAAATTCTAAATTGTATTGCTAAAATACAATTACGTTAGCCTACAGACGTTATGCAAATCCATTTACGTCTTTGGTTAGTAATGACACTCAGGGCGGGCGTGTAGCTGAGTGATGACATACATGTGAAGTATTATAGATATTCCCAGTAGGCACAAGACGCAAAACACTACTGTTTATACGCAAGACGCACAAACCAAAACAAACTGCACACTGAAGATACTCATAAACAACTGATAATCAACACGTTCGCTTCGTCGAACCAGGAAGAACTGCACATACGTAGCCTACGTAACGTTTTTCTATACGTTTACAAATAATACATTCGTCTGTATACGAATAATAATTAAGAATATTTATACAAAGCTGATACTGTATGATTATCAGTCCTTCTTTGTGGCACAACTCACTTAAAGTCGCAAAAAATATTGGAGACAAGTGAATACGAAGAGCATGAACACTGATAAAAACCGTACTGACTAAACGTCTACTCACTACTCGCACGCAAGATAACAAAACTCATTTAAAACAGCATGCTCTGTTTAAAAACACCGAGATAAGCAACCGCATAGACTAAACATTCGTCGCCAACTAGGGCATAATGAACACGGAGAATGAAATACTATATTGTACAGATAGGGACAAGGAGCCTCTGTTACAGTGTAATTTGTGGTCATAATGAACCGTAATTACAATTCTTGAGTAGAAATAGACTAATACTGTTTATTACGCAAGGTATGACAACAGCAAGCTGGCTGGTTATGCTTCTTTTATGAAAGGAATATTAAAATCAAAGAAACAAGTTGTTTGTACTTTTATCAACTGAAAACAATGTTTTCAAATCTATGCTCACTTTGCCGCCCTCCTGGCTATGCAGCCCGGGGCGGCTGTCCCTTTGGACCTCCCCTAGCTACGCCTCAAAGAAACAAGTTGTTTGTACTTTTATAAACTGAAAATAATGTTTTCAAATCTATGCTCACTTTGCCGCCCTCCTGGCTATGCAGCCCGGGGCGGCTGTCCCTTTGGCCCTCCCCTAGCTACGCCTCAAAGAAACAAGTTGTTTGTACTTTTATAAACTGAAAATAATGTTTTCAAATCTATGCTCACTTTGCCGCCCTCCTGGCTATGCAGCCCGGGGCGGCTGTCCCTTTGGACCTCCCCTAGCTACGCCTCTGCACTTACCAACTTCGTGGTGCATAAGCGTTGTTTTACTATAATTGGATATTTACAACCTAATGTAAATATTTCATATTAATTAGTAAATTCAATTAAGTTATAAGTTATTAAATATTTTGTTTTTAAATATGTATGAACTAAACGTACGGTCCACACTTTAAAAGGACAAAAGTGCAATTTTAAAACTTTGAATTTTTTGAATATATGAATACATGAATATTTCAGTTGTCAGAAAAGTAAACAACGATGAATGGTAAATCTCAAACCAAATGTTATTATGGAAATATTTGGTAAATTTAAAGATGAATGTTCGGGAATTTCAATTAAAAAGTTTACTTTATTGCACTATAAATTATACACGTTCATAACAGGTGAAAATAAAAGTTTAAAATACGAAAAAGTGGTTAAAATCGTTACGAGTAAACATATAATTTTTTACGATTTACGCTATGGAACTACATATACATGTACGCGTATTTATAGTAGGCAAAGTATACATTTCAAATATTGCATAAAGCGTCTTTTTCTAAAACATAGATGTATGCGCAATCTAATGACGCGTCCATTTTACAACAGAGGAATGAATCATAGATCATTATTTCCTGTCAGTAAGTACCACACAACAATAGAAAAACTTGTTAATAATTTTCGGGTTTATAACTATTCTTAACAGTTATCCTATCTCTCCATTTCCCTCCCATTGTCTGTCTGTCTGTATGGGTTCTCCCTGTCTATCACACTCTCTCCCCCTCTGAAACTCACTATCTATCTTCTTGTCAATAATACAAATTTGCAGAGAACTAGTAAGTAGTGTGCACCTCCTCCCTTCTACACAGCGTTTCCAAATTATTCGTCTCCTACAAAAAAGGGTACCCTTCCTATATAACTCACTTAAAGTAGGCTACAACTGAAATACTGATAATAATAAGATTGAAAGTTTCAAATGGATTTTACGTTTTTATTAATTAACATAAATACGTTAGTTTGTATTTATCATTTACAACGATTTAAGATAAATAAGTTTTAATTAATTTAATTAGTTTTCCAATTGTCTGTTAAATTTATTTATTAGGAAGGTTTTAGTATATTAAATAAGATGGAATGTATTTAATAGATCTTAAACATTTTGATAACTTCACACAAATTACATATAAATATTTGTGTACTGAGTAACAGGCCTACCATTTATGATTCAGGAGAAACAGTAATGATTATATTACAATAATTCGATTTCGCATTTAACTTTTTCATGAGTTTCAGTATTTATTTTTAACTATTATAATTACAATTTTACTCTGTTCCACTCAGCAGGCACGCAGATTATAACGTAAATACGAAACGTAGATGGATTTCATAAGGCGTAGTAATAGTTGCATTTCTCTTTATTTCAGCTGCAAAATCACATTAAAACAAAACTCACTATCTATTGCTTTCCACTTTTCTTAAATTTTAAATCTTGCTTATGAATAATTAAATCGAAAAGCTGGGCGTCTCCATCGTGAGCGTTTTATAATATCTAGAGAACATTGTTCCGTTCTTAATTACTTCTCTAAGCAGCAGTGGCATTTGCTGACCATTCATGTTTCAGCATTTTCGTGTAAATTTAAAATGTAATTCGAAATTGCTTTCATACCTTACATATTATTTAATGATCTATAGTAGTTTCTGTTTTCTTTCCCTCAGTATCATAATTAAAACCACGATTATTTGTTTTGTGCAGAATACAGCGAACACTTATTCTATAATATTTGAAGTTTAATACCCTAGTCTTATTAACTGTATACGGTATTTTATGTCTTTCCTTCGTTTACTTCGTTGCACAAGTTTAAGACATTTCTTATAATTGTAGCTTATGTTGTTATAATTAATATTTCAACAATATAAAGTTTTGCCCTATTCAATAACCACCATTGGTACTCATTTATCAAACTTCGGGAAGTATACTTTTAAAACTGGTGTTATTATATTCATAAACATGCAATTTTACAATGTGATTTTCATTACTTTACAAATATTGGGAGTAGGCTTTCTCGTAAATGTATTTCTTTTATTTTTACATTTTAAATTTATTTCTATAAGACGATTTGGAAGAGGAATAATTGATTGCTTTGAAATTAACAAAAAGCTCCTTGTTTGCTAATGGCAATGTACCTGCTAAACACAAAAGTGTAGGCATTGTATTTATTTCAACAGCAATTTCATTTAGTTTTTATCAAAACAAATCGAGTTTTACAGATAAATGATAATAAAGAGAACGTAAAATAATTATTGGTAATAACATCTCTACACTCAAAGAAAAACACGTATGTTTTTCTGAAAACTAAAATCAATGAATTATTGCTATCTAACTATTAGCTATTCTAATAATTGTATAGTAGGCCTACTTTTAGTTCTGATGTAGTTTATCTCCTATAGGACACTTATAAAATATTTGGCAGTTGACATTACCAAACACTAAGGTAAACAACAATCAACTAGACTTTCCTTTGTGTAATATATTATATAGAGATAAAACATGCTTTTGGTGAGATTAAACAATTGCTTGCAGAATAAAAATAACAGGCGCTGATACTTTGAAGTTGAATTTGTATTTAAAATTTAGTAAGAAAACAGTAACTATTACCACTTGAAAACGTTGATGCAATATATTCATCAAACTCTAAATAAAATCTATCAACATTTAGTCAGTTGTTTTGTTTTATTCATTTCCGCTAAAATTTCTGTTACACGTTACGTACTTTTCTAAATAGTATGCAATTAAGAAAGAATTTGTGCAAATATACAAGATTGCATAAAATCATTCGATCTCATTTTTAAAACGGGATGAATCTCAGTTGTCAGCTCTATTATGTAATGTGATTCCTGTGCCTTCTCCTTTGTGGGTCTGGAAAAGTTAGAATTTGTAAAGACATGAGACACTAGTAGGTAAGCCGGAAATTGACAACTTAAAGCGAATTTCGTTTATAATAGTCATCAACTAAGCTGATAGGGAAGACTGCCAGTACAGAACAAAGGAAATCAGTCACTGCCAATCCTACAAGGAAACTAGAAGTTGTTGGATGGCCTACAAAAATAGCCAAATTAATTTGCTTAGGATAAAAGGCTTGTGACGATTTAATTGAAATTGTAATCTTAAATAAATAAAAAATAAATTTTCGGGCGATTAAGTATTTTTAGATCGCACTATTACACCTAAAGCCCCTGTATTAAATCAGAATGAGAATGAGAAGTGAATGAAAATCAACAGAAGCACTAATAAAAAGTCGAATTGTAAAAAACTTATTAATATCACAATTAACCCTTTGCTAGTCATCATGCGGTGACCTGTTAGTTCCGGACTCAACGTGTTTATCGAGTCGTCTGTAATTTAGGAAGATATAAAAATCATAATGTTTGTAATTAGAAATTTGAAGGCACGAGTAGTAGTTAAAATAATTCACTTAAATTATATATGTATAATTAATATATTGTTTTTGGTAATAAGAATGTCAATTTAAACAAAAATAGGAACTATATTGTCGCGGAGTACTTGCCCCTTTCCGTTGTTATGTGCCAGTCGAATCTAGTAGAGAGTCACTATGCTGCCGTCAGACCGTACAGACGTATGAGCGACAGCTCCACGAAAATGCATTTGTTTTTTTTTAATTTAATTTTAAAATGTTAGCTACCACTGCTAAACGTGGCGAGCGTTGTGTAATGTGTGAATGATATAAAGATGTGTTAAGAAGAAAAATGTAATACGTAAAACAAAAACTTAACTAGTAGTAAACAAGATGACGTCTCCCCTCAAGAGGTAAATACAAGTACAACCTTATACATGAAGATGTGATCTGCATAAACTTCATAACTACAAGTATACGATGCATAAGACGCTGACGAGGACCTCCGTGGATCTACACCTACTTTCACAAAAGAAACTCCAATCTCCGCAGTGGACATCCCATCTAGTACTTGCCGAAGACACGACCCAGATGACGTAATTGGCAAGTGTCAGTTAAGATGGGTTCCCTGGATTTGTAACGTGGCAATACGTTACAAAATTGCGCCACTCTGCTGACACTGACACCAAACATACTCCAAGTCCCCAATTGTGCGTTAGACTCACAAAACACCCGTAACGTGAAATTTAAGCGGTGGAGTATGTGACGATTTAATTGAAACTGTAATCTTAAATAAATAAAAATTAAATTTGCGAGCGATTAAGTATTTTTAAATCGCACTATTAAACCTAAAGCCCCTGTACTAATTCAGAATGGGAATGAGAAGTGAATGAAAATCAACAGAAGCACTAATAAAAGTCGAATTGTAAAAAACCTATTAATATCACAATTAACCCTTTGCTAATCATCATGCGGTGACCTGTTAGTTCCGGACTCAACGTGTTTATCGAGTCGTCTGTAATTTAGGAAGATATAAAAATCATAATGTTTGTAATTAGAAATTTGAAGGCACGAGTAGTAGTTAAAATAATTCACTTAAATTATATATATGTATAATTAATGTATTGTTTTTGGTAATAAGAATGTCAATTTAAATAAAAATAGGAACTATATTGTCGCGGAGTAATTGCCTCTCTCCGTTGGTATGTGCCAGTCGAATCTAGTAGAGAGTCACTATGCTGCCGTCAGACCGTACAGACGTATGAGCGACAGCTCCACGAAAATGCATTTGTTTTTTTTTAATTTAATTTTAAAATTTTAGCTACTACTGCTAAACGTGGCGAGCGTTGTGTAATGTGTGAATGATATAAAGATGTGTTAAGAAGAAAAATGTAATAAGTAAAACAAAAACTTAACTAGTAGTAAACAAGATGACGTCTCCCCTCAAGAGGTAAATACAAGTACAACCTTATACATGAAGATGTGATCTGCATAAACTTCATAAATACACGTATACGATGCATAAGATGCTGACGAGGACCTCCGTGGATCTACACCTACTTTCACAAAAGAAACTTCAATCTCCGCAGTGGACATCCTATCTAGTACTTGCCCAAGACACGACCCAAATGATGATGCCGACTTCAAGAATTCCAAAGAGAGACACTCCAGGACGAGGTTACTACGACCAATTGTAAAGGTGACTCGATAGCTTGCCTATCGAGAGTTAATCATATTTGATACACAACTCACATTAAAAAGAGACTTTTCAAAGACTACAAATTTTGTTTAAAATTAAAATGAGACAAGCTAAGAGTTTACTGTAAGATTCAATATCGTACGTTGTAACGCCTTAAATGTAAATGTAATTTATAATCACTTTAAGTAATAATACCATTCTTCAAATGGTAAAAGAAGTCTTGCAAGCGTCTAGGTGAACTCAAAATACTTAGAAGTCTTTGCTATAAATATACTTAAAGTAAACTCGGATCCGAGGTAAAAGAATACAGAATCAATTTGATCACTAAGTTTTTATGAAAAGCATTTAAATATTTTAATCTAATTAATGATGTCATGGGATCTTTGAGTAACAGTTGTTAATAAAGAGAAGTCATCTTGTTACACATGAAAATGAGTGCATAAATCAGTGAAATACCTTCCCTTGTTTCCTTATAATTATCTTATGTAATTTGTTCAGTTAATTTGAGTTTAATAACAGTTCGTTACAACGTAGACAGCCCATGTAATTGGCAAGTGTCAGTTAAGATGGGTTCCCTGGATTTGTAACGTGGCAATACGTTACAGGCTCCGTTGACTTAAATATTTCTTGGCCAATTACAGTAAGGATTTTAATTTTCAACGTAGTTGATAAAATATAAATATATTGTAATACACTGTGGGGAAATTACTCTAAATAATGCACCGTGAGAGATAGGAAACAGAGCAAGAGAGAGAGAGAGAGAGAGAGAGAGAAAGAAAGAGAATTAGATACACGCAAGCAAGCGCGCGCACACACACACACACACAAAAGTGCGCATGCGTGTTAAGATACTCTGTTTAAATGTGTTTATTATGAACACGTTTCACACTAAACCTATAATTAATTAATGGTTGGCACAAGTACACCCTTGACTGATAAATACTGGATAGTGATAATTATAAAATCATTTAATTAACGTGTGCTAACGTTAGAGTAGTTCATTGTTCAGCTGACCAGGTAGCAGTTAGCTTTTACAATATATCCAAATACATTCGGATCGTTGATCCGGCCGATTGATCTACACGTGACCTCCTGGCCTAGGATTCTCTCCATGTTGTACGCAGGGGGGTTCTGTTGGCGTGTATGTGTATGCTGGTGGTCGGTCAGTTCGGTCTCGGTCTCGGTCTCGGTCATTTCGGTCTCGGTCTCGGTCTCGGTCATTTCGGTCTCGGTGCTGTGTTCGAGCTCGGGCTCTTGACGAAGCGTTGCTCGCGACTATCGACACAAGACTGAACGGTAAAGCTAACGAGCCCCGTTTATATAGAAGGACAATCTCCCCCTCCTGTTCAACTAGTGAGTGTAACTACACAACACGTATTGCACCATACAGTTTCACGTTGATATGATGGAACAGTTCTAACCAGTGGATTGCACAACAACGTGTAACTAATTAAGCAATAAACAGCAACAGTTCCAATAAAAAACCAAACCCGGTCCACGCTTGTCATCGAGAGATGTCGTTCCGACCGCGATCAACGAAACTCTGACCTCGTCAACACTTTGTCATTCGTATAAACGGTGGGTCGCGGGGTTAGGAACGAAGAGGGGAAAAAACCTGTTAATACTAAAATATAACTGCATAATTTAATACAAGCAATATTTTATGTAACAAGTCGTCATTACCAACAAAAGACTCGAATCAAATCTGCAAAACCCGTTAGCACCATTTAATTTATAAACAATAAAATTAATGAAGCAACAAACTGCAATTTGCGATCATAAAAAGTGTATTGTGTCATAGCAAAGTACCTGGCTATTCGTCAACACTAACAGAATTGGGCCATAACGCTTCACGGTGATACAATGCAACAGTTCTAACAACTGGATTGCACGCAACGGTTCAAAAATAAATTAAACCAGGCCACGAAAGTCACCGGCTATTCACAGGCGAGGGCTGTACTGCAGTGCAAGAGAGAGCGTGAGACTAGGCGTGGTGAGGAGGGACACACGCGTGGGAAAGCAAGATAATATAACCCACCCGAGAAGTGCAAAGCAGCGCGGTGGCGAATTAACAGTCCACAGCTGTGGGCTGATGGTGAGGGCCGGCACGCGGGGCGAACCAGAGAGAGAATGAATGAAGGGGTGTGCGTTCTCTCGACAATACAGCGAACGTTGTAACTGTCAAGCGTTAAAATTAAATACAAAAATTAACTTTGGTAGTGGTACTAAAATAAAATGACTTAAAATTAGTGAAGAATTTAATGAATCTCCATTAAAACTTAACACTAATTATTGAAGCTTATTAAACATTTTTTATAGCCATTTCACGGAAACCTCTGGCACATTGGGGGTGATATTTTCTCCTAAGCAACCGCATACTTTATTTTAGTACTTTATCGTACCCTCTAGTGTCCTAAATAATATTAGCACCTCCGAACTTTTCAGTGAACAAAACTTACTATTAACACAACGACCATTCAAACGCTAAACGTTTCCTAAGGATAAAACTGCACGTGCTAGGCCTTCAAATACAGTTGCAAATCGTTAAATAAACTTCGGAAAAATTACAAATTATACTTGAAGGCTCACTATCTCTACAAAATACAGAATATCACAATGTGAAAACATAAAAGGCTCATTATTTGACAAGTTAATTGTTAAACGTATTGAATTTCTAAAATTGAAAATTACGTAAGTTGTTCTTATCCCCACGGGCGATCCTCGTCTCAAAACGTAATTGACGTTCACCCTGTATTTGAGTTCTCTCAGCATAAATTATAAAGCAGAACTAAATTTGTTACACGAGAGCGTGTTTATAAGTTGTCAATAAAACGGTGATGGAACAATCAGAACTCTTATGCGACAGCTAATATAATTGTATGTTATTACTACTAATTTTTGGCCAGATTCATTTAAATCTGAAAACGCTACTTCCACTTCGTAAATGCTAATAATACAGCATATACACTTGAGCCCTTTAAAATAATCTACAAAAGAGAGCGATGTAAAAATGTTCTAGGATGCATGTTTTCTAAAACGACGTACACCCCAATAATTTAATAATTAAATGTAGTATCTGTTAATTCTCCAAACACGTACACACGAGTTCTGTCATATTACATATTTTTGGTGCTATCAGCAGTTTCGGAAATATAACTTTCTCATCACTTAACCAAAATATCCATCAAACAATTGGTTTCTATTTACCAAAATTTCAAGCAATATTTATTAATTAATAAAGTAATTCTGTAATGTATGGTATTTAGTAAATATCTGTAACAATAATGTTACAAACTGTAAAAGATAAAATATTAGCAGCACTATTCAGCTTGTTGGCGATTCTATGTTAAAGAAGAAAGCTTCTAGACTTACCGCAACCTGTTGCTGTTCCTGTAAATGCAACATGAAAGAAAATACCGGCTGGAAGCCAACAAGGTAGGAATTCAGCCCGACGATGTTTGTGCCCGACAACAACACAGTCACCAAAAATACAGATCCATACGCACAAGAATACAAAAAAAAGCACAGCGCAAGACGTTTTCACCCTCTGGGGTATGCAAACGTTCTGAGGACGGAGCGGTAGATTTCTATCCGTGCAAACCACACACATGTTGAGGTCCGAAAAACACATGGCCATCACGTCGTGGGACGAGAAGGAATAATCTAAACAAATGTGGAACAGTATGGTGTAACCGACCCCTTGCTGAGCGTGCATGAATGTACAATGCGAACAGAGTACTCTTTGTTCTCAACCGGAACAGGCGAATGCAGAAGGACTTTCTTTCGCTGTAACGGAAGTAAATTCATAGCTTTAGTCTGTTACAAAATGTTTGTATAAGGTTGTGCAATAATTTTATCATAATTACTGTATTAAATGTTATCGTATTTCCATAATTATTTTAAAAGTCATCGTATCTCCATAACTATCTTACATTAAATATCGTATATCCCATAATTATCGAATTTCCATAATTTGTAAATATCACGACGCACTAACAGCTACGCGCGCGCAACGATGCTAGCCCCTATATACTGTACAGAGGTACTGCTAACGCTTCAGTTACCAAGTGGACACGCTGCTGAACACTGGTACGATACTTTGTCGATAATATTAACTGTGTTTGTTACAAAGTCCTCGTAGACATTGACAAAAACTAGTGCTTGCTTAATCTAAAAAAAAGTGTGCTTTATTCTATTTAAGGTCGTATGTTTCAGAGTACAGAACCATTGTAGTATATGCAACTCGTACAATCGCACTTAACGGGAATGTAAAGACAATAAAATATAATGATTTTGAAGACGGAGCGGACACGGTAGTCGTGTTGTTGGACAGAATGGCGGACATTATTCCGGAAGACGTTCGCGCGGAATCATGCGATATGGGGGAAAGTCTCAAATGGTAAGCTACTTGGTCGTACGCGTCTTGTTCAAAAAACTAGTAACCGATCACGAACTGGAGCAGACGGGAGTGTTTCGTTCGCGTACGTAACTTGTTTTACCCGCGGACGCGGAAGACGTGAACGAACAGTACAGGGAGTGCGTTGAAAATGTGCTGGAATCGGTATCAAACTTTACTCGCGAAGGTAGCGGATTGGTCGAAAACGTGATCGTAGCCGTCGAAGTGAATTTGTTAAAATATCGTCCTCTGGCCTGATCCAGTTACATACCGACACCGAAGAAATTATTAAATAAGAAAGCGTTAGTGAACGTTCAGAATCTATGGGACGATAAATGCTTCCTCTGGTTGGTTCTAGCCGGGTTACATCCGATCGCTTCTCACCCGCACCGCGTGTCTCACTACAGATAGTACGAAAACGAGCTGAATATGGAGGGGATCGTCTATCCGGTGGCGGTGAATCAAATTAAAAATTTGAAAAACTAAAGCTAAACATTTCGGTGAACGTGTTCGGTTACGAAAGCAAAAGTAACGAGTTCAGATACAGAAAAGGCGAACTGTTCCCTATTCGGATAACTGAGCACAAAGGTAGGACGCACGTGAATCTTCTATTACTGGTTAGCGACGAAGGGGTCGAACATTATTGTCTTATTAGATACATGTCTGGTTTGTTGAATACTTTAACTAAAAGTAAGTCGTCCTCGTTCTACTGCAATTACAGCTTGCAACGATTTCGAGATAATAGAGATCCTAAAATGGGGCGAAACGACTCGAGGATTACGAGGTACTCTGTGTAACCCCTCTTTATTTTTTATACTTTATAATTTTTTTTTTAAGAGGGGCCACTGGATATTTAAAACTAGGTGGAAGGCCTAGGAGAAGCATAAAATGCGCTGGGTCCAGTGAGACGGGACTTGCAATTTAACTCTCTGGTAACCAACAATAACAGCTTTTATTATCTGAAATTACATACATCACAATTCAAAAACTCCTTAATACCCCATAATGTCGATAATCACATAATTATATAAATATCATATGTTTATAACACATTGACATAAAAAAATATAAGTCGGATATAATACCGTACATCTATTCATACACCTATATATATATATATATATATATATATATATATATATATATATATATATATATATCTTCCCCTCAGTCTAAAATGATCATGATCATAATTCAACAAAACCTTTTTTTTTTAATCTCGAAATTATAAAAAGGTTCACTTATATATATTTATCACTCCACCCCCCTAACACATAACAGCTTATAACATCACAATTAATTTCACAAAATCACAGTTACAACTCATTATGCCATCATACTCAAAAGCCCCACGGCCCGCCTGTATATTATCCTTTTATCGCCCCGTGATATAGAAACATCAAATAACTGAAACCCGCCAGTATCTATAAATTAATTGGAAACTAATGTCATCGACCAAGACCACCCCTTATACATTTTTATAATTTCGGCAGCCGGCCTAATTAACTAAGAACAGTAACAAATCCATGTCAGATTGAAATATACATTATAAATTTAGAAAACATTTGGAATGGCTCGTAATTAAAAAAATATAATGATAAGTTAAAGCACTACTAACATTTCTTCAATCCTGCAAAATATGAAACTTCTTGATCTATATAATGTACGGAACTTTTCTAAAAATCAGCCATAAGAGTGTAAAAATGATTAAAAATTAATATTTATTCATATTAATATTTATTTAATTATATATCAAGTCATAATTAATTATCTAATTATATGGCAAGTCATTATTTAATCATAAGGATTTGATAGTAACAAAAGCATGACTGCAGTCAAGGCTACCTATAGCCTGCCTAACATTGACAAAATCTGACAATTCCAAAACTAAGAAACACAGGTTTAGCATATAATGTCCAGAAAATACAAGTTTCAAAAATATAAGTACCGCCTGTACAATTTCATTCAATGTAAAATTTTATAAACTGAAAATATTAAATATATAGATTTTAAATAAATAAGAAATATTAATTTCAGCCATATACTAAAAGAAAATGCTGTATTCGTCCGGCTGCAGGAGTGTACCAGAGCAAGCCTGACTTGACAAAAACTGACCCGTAGAGAACCTGCATGAAATGGCACCAACACGTGCCTACCTTGTGAATAGAGAACCCATTTATAAAATGACAACCCAGAAACAGAATTTAAAAAAGAACCCCAGCCTTTGTATGCAGGAAAATAATTAAATGTAAAACCCCAGTAATAACCTAAGAATAACATCCGAACCAGCCGGTTCGGATTCACGAAAACCATACCCCTATACTTAATTTTAAAAAGGTCTCCCCTACAACTTTTGCACCCATTATACGGAACGAAACGGCTCTGGTACCCTCCCACAGGTCAGTTTACAATTGTAGTTGTTGAACTGTATTCTAAAGTTTAAGTTACATTAAAATTAATTTGCCGACACACCCTCGATTGAACCATGTCACTGAATAAAGTTAAACTGATATAGCACATACACCTCCCGTATATTCTGCGGGCCAGAATAGAATGTAAAGAGTTACTATCACCTCATATGAAGCGGGCGGTTCCATGATTGTTGGCGGCAGCATCTACTCCCTCCTCGGTCACAGACGTAGCTTTAGTGGTTCATGGCTTGGTGAAGGTGACAGCACACCAAGCTTTGGTCAGATCTCCGTTCTAGGCGAGAACCCGGTGGGTCTTAAACAATTAGCCTGCCATAAAGATGAGAAGACGACACACAAAAATGCTCTGCTAAACCGAGGAAGGCGGCTGGAGTAGTTTGTGCAGTGAAACCAAGGCCGGAACTGAACATCGCCCTGTGCTCAGAACCGAAACCACAATTCGGCCCGCTAGATCGCGTTTACATTCGAAACAGTGCCACCGATATCACGCTCCCCAACTAATAACTAGACACTTATCCGAATCAATTATTGAAGAAAAAAAAACTAGGATTTGCATTTCCTCAAACGCCGGGTTGTGCAAACTCCGACACATCTGTACACCGCACGGATCGCAAAAAGTCGTAATGCCGACCGGAAAATACACTCACATGTATTTTAAAGACTACACGAAGTGTCACAGAGTACCGTACACGGTGTACGCGGACTTTGAAACTTTTCTTCGCCCCGTGTCCGGTTTTACGCGAGAAGAGGACAGATCGCATTCGCAGGACATCGCGTATCACGTACCGTGCATTTTCTGTTACGCGATGGTCGATTGGACAGATAAAGCCGTGAAAGAACCCGTTTTGAACCGCGGCGGTACAGACGTATTGGAGACTTTTCTCCGGAATCTGCGCGAAGACGTGAGTCGACTCGAACGTGACTTCAACAGACCTCTCCGCATGACAGAAGACAACGAACGCGAGTTTCAGAACGCCAACACGTGTCATCTGTGCGAGAAGAGTATCGAGCGCGATGTGGGGGACAAAGTGCGAAACCACGATCACGTGACTGGCGAGTACCTGGGAGCTGTGTACAACGCGTGTAATTTAAACTACAACGTTCCGCAACACGTTCCCGTTTTCTTTCACAACCTGCGCGGTTACGATTACCATCATCTCATTCAAACGTTCGGGAAATTCAAACACGAAGAAATCAAGTGTATAGCTACGACCAGCGAGCGGTACGTGTCCGTGTCCCACGGTCCCCTCTGGTTTCCCGATTCCGCGCAGTTTATGAACACCTCGTTGGAAAAGCTGGTGAAGAACATGCGGAAAGGAAATTTGAAAATATTACGACAATGCATGCGAACGCACGGAAACAACGAAAAAGTAGGAGGAGAAGAACGCGTTGAAATGCTTGTCAGGAAGGGGGTCTACCCGTACGAGTACATGATGGACGAAACTAAGTTCAAGGACGCTTCTCTGCCCGCAGCGGAACACTTTTACAACCGCCTAGCCGAGACGGCCGTGTCGGACGAAGATAAGGCGCACGCGCAAACATGTTTAAACGGCGTGGGATGCGAACGTTAGGCGACTATCATTACCTCTATTTGAAAACCGACGTGTTGTCGTTGGCCGATGTGTTCGAAAACTTTCGCGAGACCAGCCTGCAGTATTAAGAGATAGATCCCTGTAACGTTTACTCCGCGCCGGGACTCGCGCGGAACGCAATGTTGAAAATGACGGGAATTCGACTCAAACTACTTCAGGACATAGACATGCACCTGTTCGCAGAGAGAGGGCTAAAAGTGGGTACCGCGATGGTACCCACCAGATACGCCAAGGCCAACAACCCTTACGTACCGGACTACGATCGCGAACGGGAAAACAATTACCTCCTCTACCTGGATTGTACAAACCTGTACGGCACCGCGATGAGACCGTTGTTACCTCACTCAGGATTCCGATGGTTAGAACGAGAAGAAATCGACGCGTTAGATTTGTGTACGGTAGACGCGGAAGACAAAGTCAGCTACATTCTCGACGTCGATTTAGGTTATCCCCGCCGTTTACACGACTTACATTCGGACTACCCGCTGGCGTTGGAACGCAGAAAAGTCGGTAAGCACGAGTTGTCCGCGTACAGCAAACGATTCAATTATTTGAAGAGCTTAGATTTGCCCGTCACCGGCGCTGTTGAATAACTGATCAAAAGCCTCGAGGATAAGAAAAACTACATCGTACACTACAGAACGTTGCAGCTGTACCTTAAACTCGGCATGGAATTGAAAGCCGTCAATCGCGTGTTAGCGTTTCGTCAGAGCGCGTGGATGAAGCCGTTCATAGACTTCAATACGGAGAAACGCAAAGCCGCGGCGAACGATTTCCAAAAAGACTTCTTCAAACTAATGATCAACGCGGTGTACGGCAAATCCTTAGAAAACGTCTAGAAAAGTATAGATTTTCGTTTAGTATCCAACGAACGCGAAATGATAAAGCTGAATGCGAGCCCGAGATTCGTGCACGCAAAAGTGTATAACGAAGACTTGGTAGGCGTAATGATGAAAAAGAGGGCCTTGTATCTCAACCGTCCGCTGTTCGTAGGATGCACCGTGTTGGACAATAGTAAACACGTGATGTACAGTTTTCACTACGATTTCATAGTCGCGAAGTACGGACCGCGTGTTCGATTTTGTATGACCGATACGGACTCATTTTGTTGTATGATATACGCATCGATAACGTGTACGATGACGTTAAGGAGAACCTTCATGTTTTCGATACGTCGGAATACACCACGAAGCATCCCTGTTATAGTGCGGTAAATAAAAAACGCTTGGGAACTTTCAAGGACGAGATGCACGCGAAACCCATCTTCGAATTCGTCGGGTTACGCGCGAAATCGTATTCGCTGCTGGTGTTGCAGGACGACGGCGATAAAAAGGAGAAGCGCGTAGCGAGAGGGGTGCCGCGAGTGGCTATACAAAACCGTTTGACTTACGCGGATTACAATCGTTGTTTGCTGTCACCGACGTCGACTAACCGACAAACGTACAAGTCCGCGCAGGTCATACGCAGCAAGGATCACCGACTTTACACGCGCCAGATAGTGAAACTGTCTTTGTCGCCGTACGACGACAAGAGATACATCTTGGTGGACGGGCAGAGAACGCTAGCCTACGGTTATTACAGAATTCGTAAGATGCAAGAGGAACGTGCGACGGTACAACGAGCTAGCGTGATATTGACCGCAAACGGTGAAAGCGTGGTTCGGTACGCGTGTAGAGCGTTAGAGGCGGAGGAGGAAGAAGAGGATATACATAGATAGGAAGCGATTAACGCGCGAGTGCGCGATTCAGTATTCGAACGTGTTCAGACGACGGTATTACAACGGATCAGGTGTAGTGTGCGACGGCGAGAAAGAAAGTCACTTTAGCGCATGTACCGAAGTTCCTGCGCTTGCGCAAAAAAAAAAGTGTTACTCTTGTTCGTTCTGTTGAGATGGTATAAACGTTCGAGACACGCGGCGAGTGGTTGGTAAACGCTAGAAAACAACGTGCTTTACAACGGTGTACTCTATGCACGAACGTCATGTATAACAATATATTATAATGTGTGTGTATGACTTACACTACACAATTCGATGTCGCTTATTATAAGTACGTGTACAGTAGTTAAGTATATACGTTTGTGTATCGAGCGAGATATCGAGGTGCGTTGTCTGAGTTTGTTTACGTTATGTGAGAGCGTCACATAGCACTTACTAAGCAAGCAAGCAAAAAGGATTCGTTTATACAGAAATTTGGGAGCGTCAGCGTTTACGAATACGTAAAATGTCACGATTTACAAACGGGTACGAAGTATCCGATTCGCTCGTTGCAGAACGAGACGACCCGGTACTATTTCAAAATTGTAAAATATTGTATTTTTTGTAACATTTTTTATATGTGTCTTTGGTAATACATGAATCGAATAATATTATAATCGTTATTTTTCCCCCTTTTCGTTCCTTTCCCCTTCCACCACCACCGCTACCACCCATTTAATACGAGAGACACGGCGTCGACATGAGTCAGTGTTTCGTTCGCCGTTGCCGGAGCAACATCTCTCCGAGGACCGACCGACCCACACCTACACCAACATACACGTAGACACACAGCGGAACACGGAGAGAGAGAGAATGCTGATTCACGGAGAAGAAAATCACGATCGACTCTGACCAGAAAATGACATGAAGCTAAGCCGACATTACTGACGTCATCATCAGTTGTCAAGCAGTGGTATTACTGTCCGAGAGACGGGAAGTTTCAAGACAGTGACACGAGGGAAGGCGAAGGTAACACACCTCGACGCAAGAGGACAGTAAAATTTAGTGACAACCTGACGTTCTATCCTGTACCGTACTACTGTGAATCGCATTACGGTGAACTCGTAGGAAGACATGTATGCAACGCACGATGACGACGACGACAACAACAACAACAACAACAACAACAACAAAAATGTGGAAACGGTTCGCAAGGCGATCGCGGCGGAGCTGCATAGACCGGTGAGAATTTCGTGAGACGTGCGGTGGATCTGAAGGGACTGCACGACCTCTACCAAGCCGATTTGGTAGAGATGATACCGCACGCTAAGGTGAACAAATGCTACAAGAATATTATGACTGTTATAAACCCGTTCAGCAAGTTCGCGTACGCGGTCCCGTTGAAAATTAAGACGGGAGCGGAAGTTGCGCGCGCACTCGAACCGATACTCGAAACCAACAGAATGCAATATCTGCAAACGGACAACGGTAAAGAATACTACAACAGCGCTGTACAGTTTTTGTTGGAAAAGTACAAGGTAAGCTTTACTCGACGTTCAGTGAGAAAAAAGCGTCGATCGTGGAACGTTTCAACAAAACGTTGAAGACGCGCATGTATCGCGAATTCAGCGAACAAGGACATTACTGTTGGTTGGACATGTTGCCCGAACTGGTGAAAGCGTACAATGACAGCGAGCTCAGGACGATCGGCATGAAACCCAACCGGGTGAACGAAAGGAACGAGCGGGTAGTGTTGGAACGTATCAAGAAGAACACACGACCACGCGTTACGCGCGAGAAAAAACCAAAATTCACGGTGGGCGACCGTGTTCGTGTGAGTAAACACAAAAAGACGTTCGCAAAAGGGTACACGCCCAACAGGACCAATGAAATTTTCACCGTGCACGCGGTGAAACCCACCGTTCACGTCACTTACCGTCTCAAGGATCATGCTGGTGAAGGGGTGAGAATCGGCTTTTATGAGTACAAAATCAGCAAGTCGAGAGTCGGTGACGTTTACTTGGTGGAGAAAGTGTTGCAACGCAAAAGCGACAGGGTGCGCGTGCGTTGCCTTAGATTTGACGGTAAACACGATTCGTGAATACAAAAAGAAGATCTGATGTAAAACACGGAATCAACGCGTAGCGTGGCACCAGTACGCGACAGTATGTTATGATGACAACATCGTCATGTCGACAAAAACTGTGAACGATGTCGTCTTACATCCGGCGTAGAAGTAGTACATCTTGAATACAACGAACAAAGATGTCGAACGCATGCGTAACATTGGCTCTCTACACGAACATTGGCGACGGGTTACGAAGCGCGTGACAAGTTCCGAACTCAGTGTAAGTGTACCGAGTAGCACGATCAGCGTGTTAGATCACTACAGAGAGTGCGCGTGGAGGGACCGGACACTTACGTGCGCAGTGCCGTGTCCGGTGAATGTTACGACATAATACAATTCCTGAATAGACTGTGGTTGAACGAAGGAGAAGAAGAAAATAAAGATAATACAACAAGCTGGAAAATAAAAAATGTGGACTTGTCGGAATGTTACACGAATGATGATGGGGGCGGAAGAGGAGCGAGGAGTAGTAGGCACGGACCACTTTTGGACGATTCTATACGTTCTATCATCTGCGGACCGTCTGCATGCGGAAAGACGAACGTCATGTTCAACCTGTTGTTCTACGTGAACGGGTTACGTTTTGCAACGCTGTACGTGTTTTCAAAATCACTGTTTCAACCCAATACCGGATTTTGGAAAGTCTGATGGCGCAGCTCGCCGACGACGGACTGGGTTATCACGCCTACAGTGAAACGAAGAGGTACCGACTCCCGACGAGGTCGACACCGATTCCTTTATGGTGCTCGACGACGTGTCTTGTGAAAAACAACACAACATACGCAAGTACATTGCTATGGGACGACACAGCGGTGTAGACACTTTCTACTTGTGCCAGACGTACAGTCAAATACCGAAACAGCTGATTCGTGACAACTCCAAACTCATAGTCTTTTTCAGACAGGACGATCTGAATTTGATGCACGCGTAAAACTAGCACGCCAACACGGACATGAAGTACGAAAGTTTTAAGAACTTGTGCGCTGAAGCGTGGAAAGGCCGCCACGGATTTCTCGTTGTGAACAAAGACTCGTCCATCGATAACGGTTGGTAGAGAATCGGTTTCGATCGTTCCATAGTAGTAGTAGTACCGAGCGAATAAACGAACGCGTGTAGCGTGTTTGTGTAAACGAGCGTTGATCGTTCCCATAAAGGGGTTTATATATCCACGACTAAGATTGTACGTAAATACGCATGTCCCAAAGTCAATTCGTTAGTCGATCTACTGGCGTTCGTGAAGATGGGCGAAAAGGAGAAACGGGTCTTCCGCGATATCGAAACAATCAGCAATAACATACGAAAGAAATACCGTGCGTTAAAATACGGGGTCCAAGAAGAAGATGAAAAGCTAACAAGACGTTACAAACCAATCTTGGAACCGTTGAAAACCATTTCACAAGCGTTTGTCGAAAAAACGTAAAACGATTGAAAACCGATGGCGATGATAAGGAATGTAAGAAGAAGAAGAAAGAAGAGGAGGAGGAGGAGGAGGAGGAGGAAGAGGAAGAAGAGATGGATAAAACGCTAGCAGACTCTAAACATGACGGTTCACAGCGTTTCCTAGACACATCCGTAGTTGGCGAAACGAGGACGACGGACGTTTATGACGATGACGATGACGATGACGACCCTAGTTTAACGGTCGAAAAGACTGTTGAACATACCCGAAGAAAGACGTGAAGAACGTAATTATTTTCAGAGCCAATAAGAACCTAACTCACTAGGTACAAATACATGAGCAGGATCGTATCAGCTGATCGTGGTCAAAAGATCGATTATACGTACAGTGTAAGACACGAAGGCGGCGATTCCAGAAGTGGAAAACGATGGTAACGATACTTTTGTTATCAATGGTGTACATTTCAAAGGCACGCCGAGACTTTTCGAACTGGTGTTCATGAAACGTCCGGATAACGGTGTGTACAACAAGGACGATCTCGCGACTTACAACCGTATATTGGAAGCGACTAACGCACACAAACAACACTATTTACCGGCAACGAGAAGGAACGCGAACAGAGAACCAAAGTATACGAAAATAAAAGCTCCGATGTATCGATCGACACGTACGGGACGCGGACACGTAAACAACAACAACTACATCCAGAACGGAAACGATATATACACGGAGATAAAAAGAAGAGGAAACGATAAAATCGATTGCGTACATTAGGACGATCCGAACGAAATGGTGGACAGACTGCGATTATTGATTGAATTCCAACGCGCCGCCAACAGCGGTCTCACGAACGAAATCTTCTCCATTGTGGAAAGACTGCGTGAAGCCGACATCGTTGTATAAATATGTCCGATATATCAGTACGGATAATATGTATATAAACGAGTGTACAGAGTAGACAGATTTCATTCGTATCTCGGCATGACGAGCGTTGACAAATTCGGCAGACACCAGAGCACCGTCACAGTGCGAAAGGAGACGCAACGCAGTCTGCGGGAGGATATCGGTATTGGTTTGACGGAGGACGGACACTTCGACGTAGCGGAAAAAAATACGCAACATGGGCGAGCCGCTCGACGGTAACGATGCCGTTCCACTGTAGTTCGGGCAAGACAACTATCTGTTAGACGACGACGATTCGACGCAAGATTAAAGGGGTGGCGGTGGCGGCGTCGTCACATGAATAGACGTTAAAGGTTGTAAGCTCGCCAACATCGGAATTCCCTCCGATCTCAAAGACGTCGTCAATAAGCAGTACGTAGACTACACGTGCTTGCTTTTCACAACGTCAACACCGAATACGAAGAAGAAGAACGAGGGGGCCGTTGTCGACTCACGCGACTACCGCATACAGAGTCCCTCAGCGAACCGATTCGTGCGAGAGACGCTGAGACAAAAGGATATGTAGACGCAAAGGTTATACCGCGGGATGCAAAATCTAACTTATCGGTGGGGAACGTGCGGATAACCCAGTTAGCGCCGCCCGTGAACAACAAGGACTCGTTGAGCTTGGAATTTTTGAACGCGCACACGATCAATTCTTTAAACGGAACTTGGTTCAATGCGCAAGGAAAGACTATTTTAAACGTCGGCGATGGCGTTCGGGTCATGGACGCCGTAAACATACGTCAATTGGAGGATGCGTATCAGTACGCGAAGAGCGAAATGTACAAGCTTGCAAACGTGTTCCAAAGACGACGGGAGGAAATGGTTTTGTACATCTATTAACTGCACGCGCACGCTGCGCGGATTTCACTCGGCGCCGAAGAGTCAGAGTTGATACACGCTAACAACGAGGAGACGAGCGAATTAATAGAAGAATTGGATAAGGCCGGACGGAAGGACAAAAGTTAAAGATCCATTTACAAGGTCGATAAATAGTAGTCATGTATGAATTACGTGGTCATAGTGTAAAAAATGAAGAAAGGGGGCGTAGTCCTGTCAGGAAAGTGCTTAAAAGCGCTATACCTTTCGTCACACAGTCAGTACTGATTTTGATCAACCGAGCGGTGGACGTGATACCGGTAAAACTGTATCTGCCCGGATACAGATTTTGCGGACCGGGAACTAAACTGGAGGAGAGATTGGCACGCGTCGAACGCGGAATCAACGAGTTGGACGAAGCCTGTCGTAAACACGACATCGCGTACACCAAATACAAGAACAACGAACGCAGACGCGCAGCGGATCGCATGCTAACCGGCAAGGCGTGGAAACGAGTTAGAGCTTTGAACTCGGGTACCAGCGAACGAGCGTACGCGGCCGCGGTAGCTGCACCGATGAAAGCGAAATCGGCGTTAGGCTTCGGACTATGATGCGGACGTAAACGTCGTCGTGGTCGTTGCAGTGAAACGGTCGTCAATCGGAAAAGGCAGCATGTACCACTTGGGAGGAGGAGGAGGAGGAGGAGGAGGAGGAGGAGGAGGAGGAGAACAACGACGACGACTGGATAAAAAATTCGACGTTGACGGCGACAGAACGGAGGAAGAGAGGAGGAGGAAGAGGAGGAGGAGGAGGAGGAGGAGGAGGTAACCGCAAAACGGCTACGGGACTGTACCTGCGTCCGTATCGAAAAACTAGTAGAATTACCCGTACACCCGTTCTCCGATCGTGATCAGTATGCGTTTGCGAAAAAATTGAACATACCGTATTTCAATGGTGTGCACATGCGCGACGCTTTACCGCACTCGCCGCCGTGGGAGAAAGAGTTCGCCGTCGTGAATTTGGGCGATACCGCCGGACCGGGCACGCACTGGGTATGCTACAAGAAGCGATGTGATAGGGTCGTGTAGTTTGACGGGATCGGCAATTTACGTCCGCCGGTCGAGCTGATGGTAACGGATCGAACGTGACCGATGTGCGTTACAATTACGCGTGTAAACAACCGCCGGACACGGTCGTCTGCGGACATTTATGTTTAGAGTTTTTGTCGTCGAACGATCAGTAAACGACGAAATGTTTTCGCTTACGGTCACCGTCACTGGTACGAATGGACGGTGAATGGTACGCGGGACTGTTGGATTTCACCACGCACAACTCTATGCCGAACGTGGAAAGCGGTAGACACAACGTCTTTCCCGTACTGAAGGGTGGTGCGCGTAAAACGTTAGTACTCAAAGAATTACCGACCGACGCGTACAAAATCGGTGATATCGAAACGTACCTGAAGAAAGGGCTAGTCGTCCCGAAATTCAGTCTGCGCACCAATAACAACACGCTGAAATGTGAATTTTATTGTTCTTACGAGATACATTTCGGTAGTACACAACACGGGATCGGTGCCATGTTGGTTTTCATCGAGAAAACTAAGTTAGAAGCATATAAATTACACACGTCGGACGCGCCCGTAAACACTAACAAAGTGAACGTTCTGGAGATAAGTTGTAACGCCGTGCAAGGTTCGTACAAGGACGGACGAAACGAGCACATCCTGCATTCGTTCTACCCAACGGTCGAAACGGGATTCAAGATAGTCGAAACGCCCAGGAACGTCATATACCTTCCGGTGAACGTGCAAAATTTACGCAACATCAACGTGTCCGTACATGATCAAAACGGTGGTATCGTGAATTTTCGCGCTGAAGTCATCACCGTGCGAGTACACCTAAAACGGATGTAACGATGGGTTTTTACTTCAAATATGGTTTTTTTTCTGTTGTACCGTCATCGTCGTCGTCACATGCAAGACTTGCGAAGATAAAAGAGGAGCGTCCGTTCGGGAAACCCGTTAGTCGACGTTCGACGTTGAAGCGGTTAACACCGGCGAACCGACGCTATCTGATTTCACTAGGCTTCGAAGTCAAGAAAAACAAGTAACATGGCGGTTAGTGGTATCTTAGCGGTCGAAGGAGGTCCGCTCTTCGACGACACCATCATGCATTACGAGTACCACAGTCACGCGCCGTACGCGTCGTCACGATACGGTAACAACGATCAAATACGTATACCCATGCTCCAGCAGGACGTCTTCACTCTGTCGATAGAAAGTTTCCTGTACGTCGAAGGCAAGTTGAGCAAGAAGAAGAAGAAGACCGGAGTGAGTGATACTGACGAAGTGAACGTGAAACTGGTGAACAACGCGATCGCGTTTCACTTCGAAGGAATCCGTAACGAATTGGTCGGTGTGGAAGTCGATTAGACCAAGAACGTAGGCATCACGTCCACGATGAAGACCATGCTGTCCGTCGATAAACCGGACGTTGATACTATGAAAAACGCCGGATAGGTGGCACCGACGACTAACGAGATAACACCAAAGGGGAGCAACGGTGAATTCAAATTTTGCGTACCGCTGAGGATGCTGATGCGGTTCGCCGAAGACTTTACACGGATCATTTTAAACATCAAGCAAGAACTGATACTGTTACGCACGTCCACCGATTTAAACGCTATGGTGATGACGACGAGCAGCGCGACTACGGCTACAGACGCTAACGCCGATCTCGAACTGACTAAAATCTCGTGGATAGTTCCGTACGTGCACGTGAACAACGATACGCGGTTGGAGTTGTTGGACCTAATGCGGAAGGACCCACCGCTGTCCATACCGTTTCGCAATTGGGAACTCCACGAGTACCCGGACTTACCGACGACCAGCAGGCAGACGTGGACGATCAAGACGTCTTTGCAACTGGAGAAGCTGCGTTTCGTGTTACTGACCTTCCAGCCCGGCAGAAAGAACGACCTGAAAAAACACGCTGACGAATTCGATCACTGCAAGGTGACCAACGCGAGACTCTTACTGAACGACAAATACTACCCGTAAAATAACCTGAACTTGGATATCGCTAACGGACGCTAGCCATTCCTGTACGACATGTATTCTCGTTTTCAAAAATCGTACTACCACAGGACTCAATCCAAATTACTTCTATCGCCGGACGAGTTCTGAGATAAAGCACCGCTATTCGTCTTCGATTGTAGCATACAGAACAAGTCGCTCAAGTCTTCACCGGTCGACGTTAGACTGGAATTCGAGTCCTCGGAAAATTTCCTTCTGAAACCACAGCCTTCTGCAT
This sequence comes from Magicicada septendecula, assembly GCA_034769895.1. Classification (NCBI taxonomy): domain Eukaryota; kingdom Metazoa; phylum Arthropoda; class Insecta; order Hemiptera; family Cicadidae; genus Magicicada; species Magicicada septendecula. The sequence continues at coordinate 568,282,897 of CM068367.1, forward strand.
GATACTTCACGATTCGCTCAACGTATACATTCCGCTGTGCAACACTGTGTACAGACGCACTTGATTTCACCCCGCACTACTACTACCACCACAACCAGGGTAGTTGTTTCCCCCCACCACCACCAACAGGAAGTTGACATTTATATACATATTACCGAGTGTTACAACATCATGTGTCAGTTGAGAGACTGCAGTTGACTGGGAACGTTGTTGTTGTGGTTGTTACTGTGAACGTTTTTACTGTGAACGTTGTGACTGTGTTTTATTACCTAACAACATGGCTTCGGCAATCCTTGAATTCGACAAGCAGCAGCAGCAGCAATCGCAACCGATACACCGCGACGTGTACATAGGTCTAACGTACCCGTTGTCACACACACGATACGTAACAGCCGGAGTGTTTGAAGAACGCGGACACGATGTGTGCGTTTCGTTTACAAACGGTGCTCGTCCGCAACGCGTGCTATTCAATTTCACCGATTGGAACTTGTTGATTTTCTTACAGCAACGAATTAACAACGGTCTTCGATATCCACGTTCGTCCGACGTTAAGTTAGTTTTGTTTCGGGACAAGGACAAAGAAGGCGAATGCGACAGAATTTAAAGTGTTTACGTGAAACGCGGATGTGTACATTTGAAAGACAAAAAGAACAGTTCGATCGTAATGAACGAAAGCGAGTGGTCGAGTTTTGTCGGTTAATACCGATAATTAAAAAGTACGTAGCCCTTTCGTTTTACGGACAAGAAAATATTAAACTGGACATCGATCGCGTGGTATCGATTGCGGGAGGAAGATAAATGTGCCCACCGGACGATATCGTGATGTACGATCGTTTCTACGACGAACTCGTATGTACGGGAAAGCGGAACCGGCGATACCGGATAATACCGTAGTCGAGCTGATACGAAACCTTGAACAGGACAAAGAATGTTGAAGGAAAATAAAAACAAAATAGCGGACTAAATATAAAACATCACGTATCGTTAAAATAGTTACACTTCTCATCATGTAGCCGCAAGGAGAAGACGAGGACGTTCGAACAGCTGTCGTCAAGTGTAATGCGTTCTGCGGTGTGCAGAACGAGTAGGTTGTCAAGGAGTTCGCCGCGGTAGACCTGTCTACACGATGCTTTACAGTGGCGTTTTTCACGCCTCCTTTCGAACTATCGTGTCTCACCTCGAAGACGATAAGAACCAACGAATGGTTGGAACGGCGCTATCACCGGTTGAGATGGGACGACGATTACATTCCGTACACGGACGTGTCGTGTACGACCGCGCTAATCTGTTCGAATGTCACCGCGATCTACACTAAAGGGTCGGTGAAAGATGCTTTTCTACGCGCGTAACACCGCAAAGTTACCGATCTCAACGAAATGAACGTGCCAACGGCAACGACCGGTTAACGAGCTCGTTACAGTGCCCTATCGTGCAACATCGGAACGACAACGACGACGACAGCGGCGGAACATTCACCAGGTGGGCGCTGCGTAGAGTGTTCTTCTACAGCGAGTGTTTGGTAAGCGCGAGAAAACAACATGCTTTACAGCGGTGTATTCTGTGCACGAACGTTATGTATAGCAATATATTTTAATGTATGTGTGTGTGTGTGTATGACTTTACACTACACAATGCGATGTTGCCTACTATAAGTAGGCCTATGTGTATAGTAGTTAAGTGTATACGTTTGTGAGCAGGATATCAAGGTGTGTTGTCTAAGTTTGTTCACGTTATGAGAGAGAGAGAGGGGTAAAGAGAGGGAGAGAGAGAGAGAGAGAAACAGAGAGAGAGAGAGAGAGAGAGAGAGAGAGAGAGAGAGAGAGAGAGAGAGAGAGAGAGAGAGAGAGAGAGATGATTGATTGTAACCGGCTACATCACTGTCGCGGTGGCGCAATTCTATTAATGTTGACAGGATGTTGTGTAGTTACACACAAAAGTAGAAGAAGGGGGATTGTCCGCCTATATAAACGGGGTTCGTTAGCTATACCGTTCAGTTTTGTGTCGGCAGTCGCGAGCGACGCTTCATCCCGAGCACGAGGCCAAGCTCGAACCCAGCACCAACCGACTACCAGCATACACATAGACGTCAACAGAACCTCCCTCCTCCCTCCGACCGTCTGTACAAGACGGAGAGAATCATAGGCCAGGAGGACACGTGTACATCAACCGGCCGGATCAACGGCCTCATGATCAGCTGCTCATGACGTCATCAACAGCCGATCAGCTGCTCATGACGTCAGCTGATGACGTCACAAACAGCTGATCGTGAGGTAACCCCCCCCCGGTCAGCTGATCGCTGATTGTAACGTCACTGGCGTAGGATCCAACACAATACAGCTGATAAAATTTAAGTTTCTTTTAAAATCTTAGTAATAAAATTCTTTCAGTCAAGTTAGACTTGCTATTTTTAAGTCGAATACACCTCAGTAACACATATTGGAAGAGATCACTATAGTATTAACAGAAGAGATCTATGTTTAGAAACATACATTAAAAAAGGTAATTCAATATTTACCACCAAACAGTCTAATAATACAGAGCTGATTACAATTGTAAGTTGTAGCTTGAACTCTGAAATTGGAACTTCAATTATAAGTGTAGTTTTTTATTTGCTTTTTGTCAATGTATATAATTTAGCATCCTGTTACACAGAAGACTACTGAGGATAGGTAAAGTTATACTGAATGTGTAATGTACTAAACGTATAACACTCTTAAGAGAAAGTCTCTTCGCCTGACAAATTCTGTACGGTGATGTTACTAAAAACGTTGATGCTACATAATATATCGTATATGAAATTCCGAGGGAAATATTACAACTTTGAATTCGACGGAAGGGAGATATCTGCTGTGACGATTTAATTGAAACTGTAATTTAAAAAAAAATAAAAAATTAAATTTGCGAGCGATTAAGTATATTTATCGCACTATTAAACCTAAAGCCCCTGTACTAAATCAGAATGAGAATGAGAAGTGAATGAAAATCAACAGAAGCACTAATAAAAAGTCGAATTGTAAAAACTTATTAATATCACAATTAACCCTTTGCTAGTCATCATGCGGTGACCTGTTAGTTCCGGACTCAACGTGTTTATCGAGTCGTCTGTAATTTAGGAAGATATAAAAATCATAATGTTTGTAATTAGAAATTTGAAGGCACGAGTAGTAGTTAAAATAATTCACCTAAATTATATATGTATAATTAATGTATTGTTTTTGGTAATAAGAATGTCAATTTAAATAAAAATAGGAACTATATTGTCGCGGAGTACTTGCCCCTCTCCGTTGTTATGTGCCAGTCGAATCTAGTAGAGAGTCACTATGCTGCCGTCAGACCGTACAGACGTATGAGCGAGAGCTCCACGAAAATGCATTTGTTTTTTTATTTTAATTTTAAAATGTTAGCTACCACTGCTAAACGTGGCGAGCGTTGTGGAATGTGTGAATGGTATAAAGATGTGTTAAGAAGAAAAATGTAATAAGTAAAACAAAAACTTAACTAGTAGTAAACAAGATGACGTCTTCCCTCAAGAGGTAAATACAAGTACAACCTTATACATGAAGATGTGATCTGCATAAACTTCATAAATACACGTATACGATGCATAAGACGCTGACGAGGACCTCCGTGGATCTACACCTACTTTCACAAAAGAAACTTCAATCTCCGCAGTGAAGATCCTATCTAGTACTTGCCCAAGACACGACCCAGATGATGATGCCGACTTCAAGAATTCCAAAGAGAGACACCCCAGGACGAGGTTACTACGACCAATTGTAAAGGTGACTCGATAGCTTGCCTATCGAGAGTTAATCATATTTGATACACAACTCACATTAAAAAGAGACTTTCCAAAGACTATAAATTTTGTTTAAAATTAAAATGAGACAAGCTAAGAGTTTACTGTAAGATTCAATATCGTACGTTGTAACGCCTTAAATATAAATGTAATTTATAATCACTTTAAGTAATAATACCATTTTTCAAATGGTAAAAGAAGTCTTGCAAGCGTCTAGATGAACTCAAAATACTTAGAAGTCTTTGCTATAAATATACTTAAAGTAAACTCGGATCCGAGGTAAAAGAATACATAATCAGTTTGATCCCTAAGTTTTTATGACAAGCATTTAAATATTTTAATCTAATTAATGATGTCATGGGATCTTTGAGTAACAGTTGTTAATAAAGAGAAGTCATCTTGTTACACATGAAAATGAGTGCATAAATCAGTGAAATACCTTCCCTTGTTTCCTTATAATTATCTTATGTAATTTGTTCTATTAATTTGAGTTTAATAACAGTTCGTTACAACGTAGGCAGCCCATGTAATTGGCAAGTGTCAGTTAAGATGGGTTCCCTGGATTTGTAACGCGGCAATACGTTACAAAATTGCGCCACTCTGCTAAATTAGTAAAAAGGTTGTAAGCATCGTGACATTAACAGAGATACGTCACCCTGCTAATTAAAGTAATTGTTAAGTAGTAAAATAGATAACTTTTGGCACTCAGTTGTCTGATCTGTGCACTCAGGTAATGTATTTGATGTAACTTTAATTTTCATAAAATGAATTTTTTTTTAAGATACGCAAATGATAGTCAGTATAACTTGAAATATCATTGTATGAAGCCAAATGCAAGTATGTACATGAATTGTAGTGCTTGTTGATCTGCTCAGTCTTGAACAGGTTTATATTATGACAATCCAAGACCTGTTGTTTCTTGAATATGCCTGCATAGTATATGTTAGTGTATGTCTGTCGTCACGGTAAAAGAAATAAAAGAGAGGAATAATAATAATGCTCCTGTGTAAAGTAGACCCGGTTAAGTTGAAGTAAGAATTTCGTAACTTAAATTTGTTACCAATATAAGTAATTAATTTAATTGTGGAAAGTACGAGAATTAATAAAGTCAGACTGTTATAACCGTAATACTCGTGTAAGTTGAAGGCGTGCTTTGTTGAATGAGATTCACCCCATGCGTCCGAGCTGGCTTCTCCAGTTAAGACCTGTCAAGGAAGTTAGTCTGTGGCATTGTGTAGAGAACAATACGTGAGCGTAAACCCCGCATTCTCACGCACACACTTACCCTGCCTTTGTTTACTAAATAAAAGAGGGTGACCTACATTCCAGCAAACAGCTGATCGGCGATTTAACTTTGAAATATGTGTGTGTGGAATTTCTGTCTCTCCCTTAGAAGAGAAATTGTTCTTTTCTGAATTATGCAAATGATTTCCCAAGAATGCACCTTGTCTATGTAATTAGTGTATAGTATAGTAGAGCAAGTATTTTCACCGTGACGACAATTAAATAATATAGTGACGACAATCAAATAAATAAGTGACTTAGTTAACCCTCCCTTGTTAGATAAAGTGTTAAACCCCATGCCCCAAAACAGTAAACTTTTAAACTGAGCTAAACTGTAAACAAAGTAAATAAAGTGTGCTAAATAAATATGGTAATTAAATGGGAAATAGTTCTAAGTAAGTTTCTTAAATCTCCCCCAAAGTAAATAATGAATAAATTAAAAGAAAAAGGCAAGCTTCTTAGAAAGAAAACCAAAATAAAGTAATAATAAGTGAATAATAATTGCATTAAATAATAAAGCTGAATAAATCTTAAGTTAAACTAAAATTGTGTAAAGTGTCTCCCCTTCCGCATAGTTTAAGTATTGTTAAACAGATAATAAGAATTATCTTCGTGAGATTCCGCTTCTCTCTGTAGCATAAGATATTAGGATTAACAATAATCTAAAGTGGAGTATGGGATCCTCTTTAGATTATATTAGAGGTAAGTTGAGGATATATAATTAAGAAATATATATATGTGTAACGTAACAGGTCACAACGGCGCCGACTGAAAAGGGTAATGATGGGGGCAGAAAGGTGCCAAAAGATCATTAAAGGGTGCTGAAAGCTAACTGGTGTAGTTAGAGTAAGCCGATGTCAGTCGGGCCACTATATTGTGAGTTACGGATAATTAGGGAAATTAGTATTAAGACTTAAAATATAAGTTAGCGTGTTAAGAAGTGAGATAAAGGGAATTTCACGAATGAGAACATTTAAATGAACAAGATCATTTAAAGAGAGATAGAGAAAACAAACCGTGTACTAATAATAAATAATAGTAATAATGAATAACTCCACATTGACACCAAGCATACTCCAAGTCCCCAATTTTAATTAGTACCCAATCCTCACAAAACACCCGTAACGTGAAATTTAAGCGGTGGAGTATGTGACGATTTAATTGAAACTGTAATCTTAAATAAATAAAAAATTAAATTTGCGAGCGATTAAGTATTTTTAAATCGCACTATTAAACCTAAAGCCCCTGTACTAAATCAGAATGAGAATGAGAAGTGAATGAAAATCAACAGAAGCACTAATAAAAAGTCGAATTGTAAAAACTTATTAATATCACAATTAACCCTTTGCTAGTCATCATGCGGTGACCTGTTAGTTCCGGACTCAACGTGTTAATCGAGTCGTCTGTAATTTAGGAAGATATAAAAATCATAATGTTTGTAATTAGAAATTTGAAGGTACGAGTAGTAGTTAAAATAATTCACTTAAATTATATATGTATAATTAATGTATTGTTTTTGGTAATAAGAATGTCAATTTAAATAAAAATAGGAACTATATTGTCGCGGAGTACTTGCCCCTCTTCGTTGTTGCTGCCGTCAGACCGTACAGACGTATGAGCGAGAGCTCCACGAAAATGCATTTGTTTTTTTATTTTAATTTTAAAATGTTAGCTACCACTGCTAAACGTGGCGAGCGTTGTGGAATGTGTGAATGATATAAAGATGTGTTAAGAAGAAAAATGTAATAAGTAAAACAAAAACTTAACTAGTAGTAAACAAGATGACGTCTCCCCTCAAGAGGTAAATACAAGTACAACCTTATACATGAAGATGTGATCTGCATAAACTTCATAAATACACGTATACGATGCATAAGACGCTGACGAGGACCTCCGTGGATCTACACCTACTTTCACAAAAGAAACTTCAATCTCCGCAGTGAAGATCCTATCTAGTACTTGCCCAAGACACGACCCAGATGATGATGCCGACTTCAAGAATTCCAAAGAGAGACACCCCAGGACGAGGTTACTACGACCAATTGTAAAGGTGACTCGATAGCTTGCCTATCGAGAGTTAATCATATTTGATACACAACTCACATTAAAAAGAGACTTTCCAAAGACTATAAATTTTGTTTAAAATTAAAATGAGACAAGCTAAGAGTTTACTGTAAGATTCAATATCGTACGTTGTAACGCCTTAAATATAAATGTAATTTATAATCACTTTAAGTAATAATACCATTTTTCAAATGGTAAAAGAAGTCTTGCAAGCGTCTAGATGAACTCAAAATACTTAGAAGTCTTTGCTATAAATATACTTAAAGTAAACTCGGATCCGAGGTAAAAGAATACATAATCAGTTTGATCCCTAAGTTTTTATGACAAGCATTTAAATATTTTAATCTAATTAATGATGTCATGGGATCTTTGAGTAACAGTTGTTAATAAAGAGAAGTCATCTTGTTACACATGAAAATGAGTGCATAAATCAGTGAAATACCTTCCCTTGTTTCCTTATAATTATCTTATGTAATTTGTTCTATTAATTTGAGTTTAATAACAGTTCGTTACAACGTAGGCAGCCCATGTAATTGGCAAGTGTCAGTTAAGATGGGTTCCCTGGATTTGTAACGCGGCAATACGTTACAAAATTGCGCCACTCTGCTAAATTAGTAAAAAGTTTGTAAGCATCGTGACATTAACAGAGATACGTCACCCTGCTAATTAAAGTAATTGTTAAGTAGTAAAATAGATAACTTTTGGCACTCAGTTGTCTGATCTGTGCACTCAGGTAATGTATTTGATGTAACTTTAATTTTCATAAAATGAATTTTTTTTAAGATACGCAAATGATAGTCAGTATAACTTGAAATATCATTGTATGAAGCCAAATGCAAGTATGTACATGAATTGTAGTGCTTGTTGATCTGCTCAGTCTTGAACAGGTTTATATTATGACAATCCAAGACCTGTTGTTTCTTGAATATGCCTGCATAGTATATGTTAGTGTATGTCTGTCGTCACGGTAAAAGAAATAAAAGAGAGGAATAATAATAATGCTCCTGTGTAAAGTAGACCCGGTTAAGTTGAAGTAAGAATTTCGTAACTTAAATTTGTTACCAATATAAGTAATTAATTTAATTGTGGAAAGTACGAGAATTAATAAAGTCAGACTGTTATAACCGTAATACTCGTGTAAGTTGAAGGCGTGCTTTGTTGAATGAGATTCACCCCATGCGTCCGAGCTGGCTTCTCCAGTTAAGACCTGTCAAGGAAGTTAGTCTGTGGCATTGTGTAGAGAACAATACGTGAGCGTAAACCCCGCATTCTCACGCACACACTTACCCTGCCTTTGTTTACTAAATACAAGAGGGTGACCTACATTCCAGCAAACAGCTGATCGGCGATTTAACTTTGAAATATGTGTGTGTGGAATTTCTGTCTCTCCCTTAGAAGAGAAATTGTTCTTTTCTGAATTATGCAAATGATTTCCCAAGAATGCACCTTGTCTATGTAATTAGTGTATAGTATAGTAGAGCAAGTATTTTCACCGTGACGACAATTAAATAATATAGTGACGACAATCAAATAAATAAGTGACTTAGTTAACCCTCCCTTGTTAGATAAAGTGTTAAACCCCATGCCCCAAAACAGTAAACTTTTAAACTGAGCTAAACTGTAAACAAAGTAAATAAAGTGTGCTAAATAAATATGGTAATTAAATGGGAAATAGTTCTAAGTAAGTTTCTTAAATCTCCCCCAAAGTAAATAATGAATAAATTAAAAGAAAAAGGCAAGCTTCTTAGAAAGAAAACCAAAATAAAGTAATAATAAGTGAATAATAATTGCATTAAATAATAAAGCTGAATAAATCTTAAGTTAAACTAAAATTGTGTAAAGTGTCTCCCCTTCCGCATAGTTTGTTTAAGTATTGTTAAACAGATAATAAGAATTATCTTCGTGAGATTCCGCTTCTCTCTGTAGCATAAGATATTAGGATTAACAATAATCTAAAGTGGAATATGGGATCCTCTTTAGATTATATTAGAGGTAAGTTGAGGATATATAATTAAGAAATATATATATGTGTAACGTAACAGGTCACAACGGCGCCGACTGGAAAGGGTAATGATGGGGGCAGAAAGGTGCCAAAAGATCATTAAAGGGTGCTGAAAGCTAACTGGTGTAGTTAGAGTAAGCCGATGTCAGTCGGGCCACTATATTGTGAGTTACGGATAATTAGGGAAATTAGTATTAAGACTTAAAATATAAGTTAGCGTGTTAAGAAGTGAGATAAAGGGAATTTCACGAATGAGAACATTTAATTGAACAAGATCATTTAAAGAGAGATAGAGAAAACAAACCGTGTACTAATAATAAATAATAGTAATAATGAATAACTCCACATTGACACCAAGCATACTCCAAGTCCCCAATTTTAATTAGTACCCAATCCTCACAAAACACCCGTAACGTGAAATTTAAGCGGTGGAGTATGTGACGATTTAATTGAAACTGTAATCTTAAATAAATAAAAAATTAAATTTGCGAGCGATTAAGTATTTTTAAATCGCACTATTAAACCTAAAGCCCCTGTACTAAATCAGAATGAGAATGAGAAGTGAATGAAAATCAACAGAAGCACTAATAAAAAGTCGAATTGTAAAAACTTATTAATATCACAATTAACCCTTTGCTAGTCATCATGCGGTGACCTGTTAGTTCCGGACTCAACGTGTTAATCGAGTCGTCTGTAATTTAGGAAGATATAAAAATCATAATGTTTGTAATTAGAAATTTGAAGGCACGAGTAGTAGTTAAAATAATTCACTTAAATTATATATGTATAATTAATGTATTGTTTTTGGTAATAAGAATGTCAATTTAAATAAAAATAGGAACTATATTGTCGCGGAGTACTTGCCCCTCTTCGTTGTTGCTGCCGTCAGACCGTACAGACGTATGAGCGAGAGCTCCACGAAAATGCATTTGTTTTTTTATTTTAATTTTAAAATGTTAGCTACCACTGCTAAACGTGGCGAGCGTTGTGGAATGTGTGAATGATATAAAGATGTGTTAAGAAGAAAAATGTAATAAGTAAAACAAAAACTTAACTAGTAGTAAACAAGATGACGTCTTCCCTCAAGAGGTAAATACAAGTACAACCTTATACATGAAGATGTGATCTGCATAAACTTCATAAATACACGTATACGATGCATAAGACGCTGACGAGGACCTCCGTGGATCTACACCTACTTTCACAAAAGAAACTTCAATCTCCGCAGTGAAGATCCTATCTAGTACTTGCCCAAGACACGATCCAGATGATGATGCCGACTTCAAGAATTCCAAAGAGAGACACCCCAGGACGAGGTTACTACAACCAATTGTAAAGGTGACTCGATAGCTTGCCTATCGAGAGTTAATCATATTTGATACACAACTCACATTAAAAAGAGACTTTCCAAAGACTATAAATTTTGTTTAAAATTAAAATGAGACAAGCTAAGAGTTTACTGTAAGATTCAATATCGTACGTTGTAACGCCTTAAATGTGAATGTAATTTATAATCACTTTAAGTAATAATACCATTTTTCAAATGGTAAAAGAAGTCTTGCAAGCGTCTAGATGAACTCAAAATACTTAGAAGCCTTTGCTATAAATATACTTAAAGTAAACTCGGATCCGAGGTAAAAGAATACATAATCAGTTTGATCCCTAAGTTTTTATGACAAGCATTTAAATATTTTAATCTAATTAATGATGTCATGGGATCTTTGAGTAACAGTTGTTAATAAAGAGAAGTCATCTTGTTACACATGAAAATGAGTGCATAAATCAGTGAAATACCTTCCCTTGTTTCCTTATAATTATCTTATGTAATTTGTTCTATTAATTTGAGTTTAATAACAGTTCGTTACAACGTAGGCAGCCCATGTAATTGGCAAGTGTCAGTTAAGATGGGTTCCCTGGATTTGTAACGTGGCAATACGTTACACTGCTCAGAGTCTCATATTCTGGATTCCAGTCTGAATAATCCCTAAACTGCTTTCTGTTAAACTTTATCCAGAAAAAATATTCCAGCTATTTAACCTATCTAATGGATTTCTGGAATCATTAAGAGGTCTAGATATCTTAAGAAAACCTTTTTAAAGATTTAGTAGTCTTTAACAAGAAGAGAGATGCTTTTCCGATTTTTGTGGTTATGCTTCCTACTTTCTCTTACATCATGATGCAGTGTACGAATACAATTAGTAAGCCATCGAATAGGCTCTGAAGGCAAAGGCCAAAGAGTAATTATCGCAGTGTAATTTTCTATAATTTAATGAATTTTGCTTTTTAATGTTATTTAGATTTTTTCTATTACCGGCAAAAGCGTACCTAAAGACTGACACGCATAATTAGAAATTAAATCATTTGAATATTAGATATATCAGTAGTAGAGAGTATACTGTAGTACGGGACTTATGTATATAAGATAATAAAAATATGAATTAGGTGTCCACGTGACAACAAATGTCATTGTAAATTAGAAATTAACACTACCTAACAATAGAGGTAATCGCACTATTGGCCTTAATGTTATATGTACTATAGGTATGTATGTATAGAACTATAGATACTATGTAGACTTTTATTTGTAAAACAATAAAATCAACAGATAAAATATTGATACTAATAACATCCTGAGTTTGCAAAGAAAATTTTTTAAAGAAAAAGCTCTTATTTTTGTAAAATGTCCAATCCTCTAAAACGACACTATTAATATATTTAAGAGATGGCAGTTTTAATTTCAAGTGCAACAAGTTCGTATTACTTGAACTGATAAAACCTTCCTAGTACCAGAGTTAGCTAAGAATCAAGATCTTAGAAAGTATTAAGAAGAGCTAAGAAGAGTTAGAAAGTATTAGTAAAGTTTAAATTGTATAAAAAATAAAGTCACTTTTGAAGAAAATAATATTGTTCTTCATACATATTGTTGCTACAGTATTTGTTATTACAGCAATTTAATGTCAGATTGAATACTGCTAGGAAAAAAACAGACAACGATTAACATAATTGAACTCGCAAAAACAGAATATTTGCTGTTCGCTCACTTAACGTGGTTTAACTCCGTGTAATAATTAAGATGTCAGATAGTTAAAACTACATTTCCATTCTCCACCTTATTATGAAACTACTATTTATAACTTTCTAGAATTTCTTCATATTAAGTAATTTCTTTTCAATTTTTTGTTATTTTGTCATTACCTTTTAATTAGTACAGTTTTCCCAACCATAAAGAATCATAATTACGTATGTAACCTCTGTTGATTTTAATTAGTTTCATTCATGTATAGTTGGATTGCAAACAACTTGTAATATTTAGAAAGAAAACACTAAGGAAATCGCAAATATATTAATGAACTTTTTTTGCTCTTTTGTGGAATAGAATAACCTTAATTTCAATACCTTTCAAATAACGCTAAACTGTGTTCTTATATTTTAAAAATTCTTTTGGATACAAATATATTTTTTGAAACCAACATCTATACAGAAGTTAAGTAGGAAAAATTAATAGTCGAAATGTAAATTTCTACAAATTATATAATGTTTTAGGGAACCGAATAACCAAATGAAGGTTCCAGGTAAAGTAAACTAAACGTTTACCGGTACCTAATATATTTCATCTACGACAAAAAAATATACCTACAGAAATTTCAAATACGACTACTTTTCTGTTGTTACTAAACATACTCACATTCTTGGGTACTTTGTTTTCTTTCTGTAAAGATGGAACTTAAAAGACTAAGCTTCTTACTTTCTCAACCATTCTTGGCTCAAACGTAAATGAAGTATTGCTGTCCGTAATACTTTGTAAGATGGACATTATTTTTTAAAACAAACTAAACTAAATTATGCATAAATGGATTATAGGCTACTGTACAGCTGAGTGCATAAAATCATAATACTATTTTGTACAGTTGAATTAGGAACAACACACGTTTTTGCAGGTAGAACAATTTATTTATCATAGCTACCAAAGTAAAGATTGCCATTAGTAGTTTATTTAGTTAATATAATTTAAATGGATAATTTGTTTAATACCAGCACTTTCAAAGTAATTGTACAGAAAAAATAATTAATTTTTTATAAGTCTCTAGAAAAGTAACACTTTTTGGCTAATGTAACGCGACTCTTCTAATGTTGAGATTCCTTTGCTTCAAAACATGCAGTGAAAACAAAAAATTCTATCAGCTCTGGGAGATATGAATATAAATTTATAAAAAAAGGTATACACAAATAAAAATATAATTCTAATTCTTGTAGCTCCTCTTTAGCAAATTTTGTATGTGTCATTATTATATATTGACTACTTCCATATCAAATAGCTCGGTACGATCGCAAACTCAGATTACGTATGCCAAAAGCCGAAGCGTTCGTAGAGTGTGTACGTCTTGCCCTCAATTATAAACAGAGGTAAGTACAAAGTAAGCAAATAAAGACTTCGCAAAATAAAACACACATTTATTTACATACACACAAAAAGTCTAAGACTCTTACTAATACTCAATTTAAAATACATTTTACAAAAAAATGTATAAAAATGAAACCTGAGAAAGTAAGAATTATAATTTTACTTTAAGATGATTACGTTAATTGGATTATGTTAATCCACCTTTGTGTGAGATTAGTAGGCCTAGCAACAACGAAATGGTCTAATTGCATTAGGCATGTGCGCGTGCTTCCGGCGAGGAGTCTTAACGACCTGAGTGGAGCTTTACTGTTCAGCGTTAAAACTGCCACTTCATTAGGACTGTGTTAACACGAGTCACATACGGATCAGTCGGATTAAGTATTCACCGATGATAAATTTTAAATTCATATAGTAGGGAAGTAATGGTGTAAAACAAGAAATGGGTGTCCCTCACCAGCTAAACAAAATTAAGAACAATTTATACAGATTATATTTGTTAGTTACTAATTATTTTAGTAACAAATATAATGTTACACATAACTCTAAACATGTTTGTGTAACATGTATTCTAACAAATATTTTACGTTTAAACACACGTGAGAAAAATATTAATTTTGGTGTGTAGGCCTAAGTGTTTAAAAAATATACGTATTTAAATACTATAGCATATGTAATTCCACTATTTTAACTATAGCTTAGTTTTTTGATTACCGATTATTATTAGAAAACCTAGATGAATGTCTCTTTTTGCCTTAAAAAGCATTGTGACACTGCTCAGCTTATTAACTTTTTATATCATTGACGTCAGCTTTAACTACATTGAACTACTGTATATCACTTTTTAAAGAAGTTACATTATAACATACTTTTATTGCCGCATTTTCAAGCCACTACAGTATTTCTAATAAAAACATATACTTATATAACCCCAGCTATTAATCAATACCGTATTGTTACATATTAGTAAAATATATATTAGTAAAACCTTTAATAATATAATACCTTCCCATGTAATTTATTTCTGAAACGAGTATTTTTCTCTGGATACTCATCTTTTCGTAATTCAGAAATTGCGTTTATTTACTTTTTCTGCTCCTGTCTAACAGAACACATTAGCGTAGACAGACACATACAAAACGGATAATTTAAGGTTTTATCGTTACTTGTGGTTAAAGAAACCAAGTTTAAAGATCAAGTAATTATTAGCTAACAGATCTGATAGAGCAACAGATGAATTTGGATTACCTGATTATGTAGAAATAAAGTCACTCATTATAACTGTAACAGATCGTAATTGTTTATTGCTTGCTCCAGCACTTTGGATCTGTTTAATTTTGTGACTCTACACGCAGGGCTATAATGCTATGGAAGCTGAATAAGAAGAATAAAATGTAGAACGTATTTAGAAAATACGTTTAAATAATAGGTTTAACGCATTTTGTTTGTTCAAATTATAATATATAGGGTTACTTCGTTTTGTCATTGGTTTTGATAACAATAGTTACAATTATATAACCAACATAAGTATAGGTCAATTTGTTAATGTCAATTAATGTCAATGTGTTTTAAACTGTTTGAGACTAACGTTCTATTACTACGCAAGCGTTGATGGTGTATCATCAACTCAATGCAAATTAAAAATTGTAGGCAATTTTAAATGTGTGTTTCAGAAGTAAATATTGTTACCACCATAGCTTATGTGGTCATTTTCAGTCACTGGAATCAATTATCAAAGAATAAAAATCAGTGGAATACCACAGAATTCTTTAACCACAACTTCAATACAATAAATATAAATATAATATCATACAAAAATTCTACAGTTTTACGATTGTCCAACATACACAAAAACAGAGACCAATGGATATCAACTAATAACACTCTTACAATAAATATTATAAGTCACCAATTACATACGTCTAAACAAATCAATCCAGAATTATCTCTTCACAATAAACTGCTAAAAAAACGCGAGCACCGAATACCAAGTCACCTTACCTCCAGTAATACGTTCCGTTGCCTTGATTTGCAATAGACAAACTTATAACTTAGTTGACCGGCCGCTTACAAAACACGACCATTTTTACCTTGACTGCGTGCCTAATGACGCGATTAGATAGTCCTAGACGGTACAATAATCATCCAGTCTCTGGAAGGAGTGGAAATATCGAGACGTGCGAGAAACGCACGTGCAGAGACGTCGGTTATTAACATTATTAATATTGTTTAATAACACCATCCCTTTTCCCATTCTACACAAGCTGATAACAAATGGTCACTATTTTCTATTCTCTCTTTATACTACCAATTTCATCCACTCTGGGTCCACTAAGCTTTTGTTACATTTGCTGTGCATCACTGAATCTCGCTTAAGTATTTCTTAAAATTAAGTTGAAGACATCATTTTAATCATCATACTAAAGTCCCATATAATTGACAAACAAATATTTCATACTTCTGGAGGGAGAATATTGGAATACAGAAAGGCTGTAGATCTGAATTATTTTGGATACAAGCTTAATTTTCTTTAGTTGCCTTATAAACCATAATTATCTGCAATGATTTCTTAAAATACCGTTAATATTTGCGTAAAAATCTTTAGTAATTTTCTGAACACTATGAGTATTTAGTTACACGTAATATATTTAAAATAATGTATCCCTAATGGCGCATGGTACAATTAACATTGTTACAGACCGTACAAAAATTATTTTGGGATCTGCTTCTTTCATACGTAAATATCAAATTAGCTGGCGAACGAGGTTCCTGTGAGACCAGGCCAGTGCTGTGTCCCAATAACGTTACACAATGTAGAACCCGTTGTACATTGTCCCTTTGTTTGTAACTGAACGGATAGTAGTTGGAAATTTACTATTGTCGAGCTCCTTAGAACAACAAGAAGTACTATTTTAATAGAGGATTTTGTGTACGTAATTTGCTATGTACGTTTAGAGTTTAAGTTTATTTAAAAACGTTGCAAATAATATTTAGATTACGTAGGTAAACGATGGTATATAAGTAACGGCTATTATGTTAGTGCATATACAGAAAACAAAAATTTTACACCAGAATTATTTTTAAATTTTCTAATAAAACATTCTAAATTTAAATCATGATTGTATAAAAGGACTGGTAAAACCTGCTGCTTTTGACCTAGTGCAAATAATTTCTGAAGCACATGTAGAAGAAAAGCTTATTTTGTAACTTTATAATTTCACTTTTAACAATGAAAGGAAACTACTAATATTACTACACTACACCAAACTAAACAATTTTAATTAAAATGTACATATAAGATTATTGTGTCTCGCCTATAAGCTAACCATATGAACAACAATTCCAGGTTAAACATGAACTTTCATGCAGATCAAACATGCGATCTGGATCATATTATGTCTTCTTGAGATGCCTTTTGAGAACGTATTTAAGACTTATTGTTTAAGTTCTGAAGATTCTGAAGCCTTCTACAAAGTGCTGAAGATTTTGAGAAGCAAGTAGATCTAAGTTTTGTATTCTTAACTGCTTTTTTTCAAATGCACAGGAATCAACCGCTAATCCTTATAATGAAAGACTAGATTTTCTGTTGTAATTAATTATTTTGTTGTAATTTTCGATACCATGTACTTCAATTCATTACAACTATGTTTTGGTGTATTTTACTGTATTACCTTTCCTAATATTTCCCACAACCTCAGTTTTATCCAGGCCATATTTATACTTTCTGTAGGCCTATATGTGTGTATGTTGACCTCGTCTCTGTAGAATTCATTACATTGTCCCATAAGAAACAGCGAGAAATTCTCTTTCTTAAATCAGTGTTAATTCCGATTTCAATCAGAAGATCCATTTTATTTGTACAATTTAAAATAACGTTTTCTAAAAAGGAGAGCGTAACTCTTGAAATTCTTATATATTTTGATTTGATTTTTCTAATATGTTAATTATTAATAGATACCGCAGTACAACAATATTACTTTCACAGTACGGTATTAAGACATCTGAATTGTTATATACAGAGTTTAGTTTAATAAAACAATAGGTGATGATATTTAAATATAAAACATGGTTACAAAAACAAAGATATACAGTGTTTCTAGTGGTGTGTCTGTGACACATTATACTCTAAATTGTTTAAAGCAATACAATATCTGTGGGATACTTATTAAAGTGATAATTCATTTTTAGTAGACCTAAGCTATATAATAAAAGTGCGCCAGTAACAAAGTTATCTAGCGTACTCTCATGGATTATTCACACGCTTGGAAAGCCCACTGACCGCTAACGTTTTACTAAATCTATCCGCATTTAACGTTGAGTATACAAAAACAGTTCTTAAAATAGCTCTTCATAACGTTGATTATTATCATAATGACATAAAGTACACAATATTTGTGATATACAGTCATCCCTTTGTTCCTTCCTGAGTTGTCATTGCTGTTTCAATGTTTCTGAAGTAAAACAAAACCCGGCATATTAAAATATATAATTGTAAAATTGCATTAAAAAATATATGTTTTTATATTATAAAGCCTACAGATAAGTTACAAAGAATTGAGGTAATTACGAATGTGAGGATTCACATCCTAAAGAACGTTGCTTCCTTAATTATAGGTTAAATCAATAATGACGTGTCTGAAGTGACACATCTAATATTATTTGTTATAATTCATAAAATTATGTTTAATTTAACATTGCATAAAGAGATGCAATTTTATTTATACGCAGTTTATTTATTGAATTGGTTGAGAATAAATTTAAAAGTCACTTAAATTAAATAAATTATCACTTTTAGAACGGTTACATATTGCACTGCTCTTTTATTATTTTAATGTATTTATATTAAACATGAGATAATGACTCTTGTATCTCAGGGTTACAGTACATAACAAATGTGCCGGGACTTTGAATTTTCCCGGGGCGTGTAGAGTGGTTCAGAACTACCAACACGGTTGGCAGCAGTGCCTGCCAGAGCCATTGTCGAAGCCACGGCGACGCGATTTAGTGACCAGTCTGGTGGTCAGCTGTTCACTGTGTTTTGGGATTTCAGAGTAGCTGTGTAGTGAGTTTAGGCAATTTTATTACTATTAAATTGTACAACTGGAAGTAAGATTATGTTATTTTGAATGGTCCACATATTTACATATTTAGAGGTGCTTTATGTGGTTCAATGAATCATCATGTCATGAATGATAATCATGATAAGTTTTTTTTTGAAAGTTGAGTTACTAGGCCGTGTGGTTGGACTTAACCTGAACACTGTATTTTAAGTATTTTTTATGAGAATGCGGTTATGGTCGGACCATAGTCCCTTGTAGTTGAGATAGTGAGTTTTTGTTTTGTTTTGAGTTATGCTCAGGTTCACACAGTTGGAGTGTGTGTTTAAAATTCTCTTAATTTTGAGAATTCCTTTTAGTTGATTTTGTTTGATTGATTGTACATAGTGTATTGTGGGTTGTATATTTATAGTAATTCTTGCGTATCATTATTGTTGGGTGTTTTCTTTTGTTTGGTGATTTCGGGGAGCTTGTTCTGCTTTTTCGTCTTCACCCCCTTTTCCTTCCTTCGCTAGGGGACCCTGAACGTCACGTGTAGTGAGACAAGTGTTTCCTTTTGTGTATTGTGTGTTTTCTTGTGAGTTGTTTATGTGTGCCCACATAATTATGTAATTCTGGCGGCTGAGAATATGAGCACAGCCAATGTAGACTCTTTTTAAAAAAGATGAACTAGAGTTTGAAGTTCGGTTGCGCTCGGGGCTGTTCTTTCACAGGTTGTTGATGATGCTAGGCAACCAGTGGCATTTGTATCGCGGACCTTGAGCTAACAAGAAAAGAAGCCATCTGTTTATGAGCCAGAGTGTTGGCTTCTTGGCTTCTTGCTCATCCCCGACAACTGGGTAAAATTGGAAGATGGGTGGTAAAAATTACATCCTTTAAATTCAAGGTGCAACACATTAGGGGAACTCAGAATGTTGTTGCTGATGCTTTGTCCCGCATGTTTTCCTTACCCAGTGAAGTACCATCTGAGCAACCCTGTGCTTTATTGTTAGACTTCCCGCTAGCCTTTACTGATGTATTACCCCATCAGTTGGATGATGAAGAGTTGGGTCCCATCATCAATAAGTTAAAAGAGGGTATCATCCAGGCCCCTTATTTCTTGTCCAAGGGCGTCCTATGTTGTAAGGAAAGAAAAGGACGAGTCCCTAAAATCGTGCTGCCTAGCAAGTTAGTGCCCATGGTCTTCAGTTACTATCATAATTCCCCATTAGGTGGACATCAGGGAATTTCAAAAACCATTTCCGATATCAGGAAGCATTTTATCTGGAAGGGCATAGATAGAGATAAGGTAGGGTTAAGGTATGTCGTCTTTGCGGGTTAAGCAAGCCTGCCCAAAACACCAAGTTGGGTTTGTTGTCATCGGACGTGGCGAGCAGACCAATGGAGAAGTTGTTCGTCGACTACGTGGGACCTCTCCCACGTAGCAAGTCAGGTAGTTCTTTCCTGCTTGTTTGTGTTGATGCTTTCTCTAAGTTTGTCTGGCTATTGCCTTTACGGCAGGCGAACGCTCGATTGACCATACTGGCACTTCAGAACCATATATTTCAGCATTTCGGACTTCCGGCCATCATTGTCTCTGACTGGTCACTAAATCGCGTCGCCGTGGCTTCGACAATGGCTCTGGCAGGCACTGCTGCCAACCGTGTTGGTAGTTCTGAACCACTCTACACGCCCCGGGAAAATTCAAAGTCCCGGCACATTTGTTATGTACTGCAACCCTGAGATACAAGAGTCATTATCTCATGTTTAATATAAATACATTAAAATAATAAAAGAGCAGTGCAATATGTAACCGTTCTAAAAGTGATAATTTATTTAATATAAGTGACTTTTAAATTTATTGTCAACCAATTCAATAAATAAACTGCGTATAAATAAAATTGCATACCTTTATGCAATGTTAAATTAAACATAATTTTAAGAATTCTAACAAATAATATTAGATGTGTCACTTCACCCTATTCCAATCTGGGCCTCCACTGCTTTCTTCTTTTCCCGTCATTTCTATTTCCTCCACTGAAGTTCCCTCCTTCTCTTCCACGTTGATCTCTTCTTCGGCCTCCGCCGCGCGTTTCTTCGACGTAGTTCTTCTGTGCATTTTCCTTATCTTCTAACAACTGCCGGCTGAAAATGAATGACCTGTAATACAGTTATTAAAAAAATTTATTTTTCTTCTTGTTTCAGCCCGAAACGTTGGTGCGCCAATCTATAACATTACTGTTGATACGGGTGAAAAGCCACACGTTGGTTGCGCCAATCTATAACAATAGAATTTATCCCCTTTTTAAAAGCCCCACTGTTGTTGGCGTCAACCTGTAATAAAACGAATTAGTGTACGGGTGTTTAATAAAACGCAGATGCTTTTGCGATGTATCTTGTATGCCCGGATAACAAATAAAGTTACCTTTAAAAACTTGGTTGTAATCGTCAATCGATTTGTAAATGTTCTTATGTTTGTGATTAATATTTGTATCAGTTATTTGGTTATCGTTTACTATGTTGTTATTCAGTATTCGTTGATTAACAACGGTTTTACGGGAGTCGGAATGAAGCGTGCCACCGTTCGTTTGAAATCGGCGCGTGAATATTTGTTCTGTAGTTGTTAAACAGATCGTGTTAACTAGATATCCTTGCGCCGACTACCAATTTTCTCTTCTGTCTCCTGTAATTAATGATCTTTATAATCACTTTACTGAAATAAAATAAAACTGATATGACTGACAAATTATATCTTTTTATTCGTTATCTCTTTAAAACATTGATCAAATTACCGTTCTATTAGTCGAACATCTACAGTTGGATAAGTTCATCCGCCGTGACAAATAGTCCGCAACAACAAAAAATTCACAATATATATTTTATATTTCTCAGGTAATGGGTACTTGGAGTTGCTACGAAAGATAGGAGATATGCTTTCACTTAAAAATACAATGCATTACAAACATATATCTACTTCTTATCAACTAACAAAATGTATATAATAATGTTGTCAAAATTGTTCACTTTCAGAAGTTGCAACAGTGTTTTATATTAAAACATGGCGGACTGCCTGATTCGCATCTCGGAAAAATATGTTTTTTAAATTCCAATTAGAGCGCTTTAAATAAAGGTTAAGTTATAATAGTTTATAGTAATAGTTTGTATGTAGCCTCCTTTATCTGGAACAGCTATGTTTTTTGGTGGAAATCGTGTTGTGATGTTATGTAGTGATCTGGACTTAACCAAAATTTCTCACCAATTGGTTGTATAATCGGAATGAACGCCTTGGGTTGAGTAAATATTTTCTTAAATTGTCATCAGTGTATTGGTTTTTCTTGGTTCTGGTGCCGCGTCATGTGTTGTCGACCTTTTCTGTGTTATGTTTTACTGGAAATGCCTCTCTGGAGTAAGTTTTCTCTCAGTTTATATTAATTTTTACTGCCAGCAATACGCTGTTGAAGTTTATGGTTTAATGTCTAACAATGAACTGTCCCTCAAAATATGTTTAAATTTCGTTGGTGACCTGGCTTTTGGTGTTTTGTGATTGGTCTAAATCTCTGACCCCACGTCACGTGACTAAACTATTTTGAAAACTGGCGATTTTAATTCCGTCACCTCAGATTACATTTCATTTATTTTGACTTAAATTTATCTTTAATTAGTACCATTTTATTGTCTATTAAAATTAAATCGTTTTGATACTAATCTCGCCCCATTTTGGCCCCTTATCGGCTGTTTTGACAGGTTTATAATTTTGTGCTTGGAGGCATTGACCTAATCTTGTTTGTCATTTCTATCGTATGTCTTACAGATCTAATATTTTCTAACATTGTTATTCTTACTACTAAACATGATTCTGAGTATTCCTACTTTACATACAATATCATTAATTTAAATACCTATACCTATTTTTCTGAACAATATTACTGAAGCCATGTCAGCTTAGTGGCTTAATAAACACTTTACAATTATGTTCCCTATCCATATTATGACAGTAATGGATGGTTCATACATCTCCCTCCATTAACATCTTTCTATTTTATCAAAATCAAGCTTTTGTTTTTTGTTTTATTTAATTTGGCAATGTTTATCTAAATAATTCAATGTTGCTTGAGTCTGGCTCAATTCTTTGGGCCTATATGTCTAGCAGTTAGTTATTTCTGTACAATAGCTTTTTTATACAATTAGATCCTTCCCAATTACCTGATTAACATTTTTGAATAGTTTACGAACATCCTGTTCACTAAACAATTAACATTTTTTTCAACAAAATTATTTATAACATTGAAATTAATGGTACAAACAGGCTCCCCATATTAACTACTTCTAACACAAATAAACATGGGTGTTTATTACCCTAACTCTTTTGTATATCACCATGCCTATTATCTAAATTATAGCATAACGAACAATAACTGTTTACTATTTTAAAATTATTAGGTATTCAACCCCTATGAATAAATATTTAGTCATGAAATAGAACATTGTAGTTTACAAAACACTTAACAAAAAACACTTTGTCACTATATTTTGGTTCTTACTTCCATATATGTGGTTCATAAGACCTTTATCACTTTAATTTCCCCCACTGACTTTCACCTCCCCACTGGTTTATATCATGATCTTTTGATCATCACTCAATTACTTTGGGAGTGCACTCTCACTACCTTCACTTGTTTTAGCTCATTGACTTTCAATGGTTTCTTATACTAGTACATATTCTGTTATTATTTACCCTATTGCATTGTATTCTTAAATTTATTTTATATTTATTGGGTCCTCCTACCAATTTTATTGTTACTCAAAAGAATGGGATTAGTTTATTATTAAATTGGGTCTATTTGTTATGTCTCTTGGTCCAAACTTCTGTTTCAAAGTTCTAATCCTAGTTCTTTGCCTCTTCCCATTTCTGCTATTAGATGTTGATTCTTCTTGTGGTATACATTGTCGCACGTTTCATTTTTTTATTATCAATACATCTGTAGTTCATGTTATATTGGTTTATGTTGGATCTGTTCATCCCCCTCACCTACCATAACTATTGGGTTTTGTCACGTTAATAGTAATTTTTGTTTGTTTGTTTTCTTCTTAATTTCTTTTTATAACTACGGCTTCTTACAAAATATTTATTTAATCTTCTTTGATTACTTTTGTTGGATGTTGGAATTGATATTTTAATGTTTATTACATACTTCTTAATAAGTTTTTTCCTCTTCATGGCTTGTGCTATTACTTGTTATTGATATCTTATTGTTATAATATATCTTATACATATGTGATGAAATGTACCATCACAACTGGTATTATAAAATGTTTCACTGTCGGTCTAACACTGTCACACAGATTTTACTTCGGTCGGGACAAATTTTTACAATTTACGTGTGTTTATACAGTATCAATATTATAGTACCCTATCTGTACTACTTGTGTCAGTGTGACATGCCTCTAATTCAAGCAGGACATAGCGTTTGAGATGTGCCACGCTTGTTTGTTTACATCAGGATTAAGCTAAGAATGGAAACACTATAACACTTTACTTACGGTAAGGGTGGGTCTCACGGGGTTAATGGTTTCTTCCCCCACAACCTTCATTAGCTGGATGTGTGACTACACAATAGTATGTTTAACTTTATAAAAACGTGTGTGTTTGTCTTCAATCAAACGGCTGTTCCTGTCGACTTTATCCATAAGTACTGTCTCACATATTTTGTACGCAAGAGTTGTCTGTTTAATACCGAATATGAAATTTGTGTGAAAGGATTTTTTAAAATTATTAATTGAAAAAGCCCGTAAACAAAATGAGTAAACATGTAATAAGTTGGCGAAAAAGCTTAGCGCCAATGGCTGGCTTGTCCCCAAAAACGACAGGAATAAACATCACAAATAATTGTATATACAGCCCAAAACACTTTAAGTAGGATATTAGAGTTTACATTACAAATAACTTTAGACTATTTACTATAACTTTCTCGTTTATACTATATATTATCTCAAGAAATAAAAACTTCCTCACAGACCGAAAATTTTATTACACCCACTGACGGCATTACTTAATTACATAGATAAAAAGTCAATAACAAATTTTTTTATTATGCTTTAGCTATTAAAATGTTTTTATAATAAAGGAAATTTATTGTTAATAAAACGTGGTAAAAATTAACTCTTTATACCTTATATTAGGGCACCAATCACTGGTTGATTGAAATGCTGCTCTAACTTGTACAAGTGAATACAAACTTATAAAATATTTTTTTATGAAGAAGGTAATTGTGTTACAGACACGTAATTTATACAAAATGTGCAGCACAGCATGTAGAACATCAATAAAACTTAATACTCCTTAAAATTTATTCTTCATATTTGGTACGATTGGCAACATTGCAACGACAGAAAAGGAAAGAAGTATAGGAGAAACACGTGGATAAGACAGAGCGCGACAGGTCCCATAAGAGCCAATGCTGTAACTTAAAACTGGGACGGGGATTAGTTATCTGTATTTTATAAATGAAATTTCACTATGTGTGACAATGAACAGAAGTTTGTAAAATGTAGGAACTGGGATCCGTCGTTTTTATAATGGTTTTAAATATTTGTACAATATCTTTACTGGGTAGACAGATGACAATGAATGGTGTGGTGACCTAATATTTCTAAATTTATTTCTAAATATCTAATACTTATAAAGATAAAGATTAGAAACCTACCACAAGTAGCAATTAGCATTTAAATACCCTAAAAAGTCGTTTATTGGCATAGTAGTACAGCAGTCTATAAAAAAATGTTAGGTAGGAACGAAAATATCTCTGTGCTTGTAAAAGTTGTGATATCAGTACAATCAGCGTAGGGTTTCAGACATCATTGTCAAAATACTGAGGAAACATACTTAATTTATTCTTTTGTATATACTGTACCTAATTTTTTTGTTGAATCGAGACAAGAGAAGAGTAAAGGTATGGATATTACGTGGACATGATAATATGCTGATTAATCGCAAGTGTCTATTTGACCTAGTTCCAGGCCATAGTTAGGTAATCAACTGTTAACACCTTGCTGGTAATTAATGTTTACCCAGGTTGGATTGTACACCAAATCCAATCAAACACAGCGCAGCCTCGTTTCTAGGTGACACCATAATGTAGCTGACTGAATCTGCGTCGCCTGCCTACTTTTACATTCATTCGTGAAATGCTTATATTAAAGTCTATGCATTTTTATTTACTTATAAAACTAAATTTGTAATTAGATAGTAGTTTCGTAATTATAATTATATATAAGTCATACTGCTGTATACACCATAAATGTTAATTTAACTTCTGCACGCTGAAAATAACTTTTCTGTTTTTAATATATTCTTGTCGATTACAAGATATTAGAAGGCTATGTGAAAACTACCCATGTTACCTTCATTCCTACCTAATTAGTCGACTCTTTAGTTAGGTCACAGTGGGGTATAGAACCATACACTTTAGGTAGCTGGATTCTGTTCATTGTAGTTTCTGACTTTCTTTTTTATAATGCATATTTGTGCACTCGGAGGACGAGTGGAGAATTTCTATACTTCAGAAAAGAAGATCGAGCAAGCAAGCAAGACTGAGGTATAAACGTATAGGATTTACGTATATATTTGCAATACCGTTACCGCGCGAAGTTGGCTATGACAACACAGAAAGTAAACATACTTTATGCGCTTGCGCTTGTACTTTAAGCTTGTAATACACTCAATTAAGAAGTAAGGTGTTACACAATACGCATATTAAGGACTAAAAGAAAAGTGTTACCCAACATTCATAACAGACTTGTGTAGTTCTAATTTTTATAACGACGGTATTCAATTTACAATGTAAAATTGGTACGTTTAAAAAATACGTTTAAATAATTAGATGCCTAACTCCAATATATTTATAGTGCAACACTTCTTCGTTGATAATATAGAAAATATTTCTACATGTAAATCGCAAATACATATAAGGAAAGAAAATATTGTTTAATGAAGTACTTTGTAGTAAAAGAAATAAAAATAATATTGTGTACACTTTCTTCTACTTCTAACTTCACACTTCAGGCATCTAATACACGACCCTTCTTTCTTTAAATGACCTTATTCGTTGTCCAATATTAACGCTACTTCGTGGGGTTTTGTATAATGATGGAAAGGCTCTAGTATATAAGTACGTACTTATATTTTGATTAATGCAGTATATTGTGTGTAAAGCGCGGGAGGATAATTGTTATTTTTAGTGGCAATAGGTGAGGCCTACTACAACTGATAGGAAGCTTACATGTGTGTTGTAGGAAAAACAAGCAAACGGATGATACTATAAATCTCATCAGCATTATTTTGATAATTTTATACATTTCTCTTAGTAAAATTAATCAGTAAAGAGAGTTTTGTCTGTCAGAAGGAAAATACTTTACTTTGTTGTGTGACAACCTGGAGTCTTTGCTTGTCAGTTATATTACAGTACGTACAGTTGAAGTCCGTTTCCCCCATTGTCAGTCACCATGAAGAAAAATATTCAATCAATCGTTTAATAGGCAACTTTATAACCAATGACGTTCAATTTTCTAACAACACGCTTATTTACTATTGTATACTAGAGTTAATCGTTAAGATACTGAACAAATAAACACAGCGTCACCAACTAGACATAACCTGTAAACGTAATACTTAGGAAACGTAATTGTATATAAAATAGAATTTGGAATATTTAATCCCAAATTTTCTCCAACACAATACCGCTAAAATTCCTGAAAGTTAAGTCAAATTTTTATCTTATTTGACATCTAAAATTTTGCTTCTGCTTTACTAATATAATCCAACTTTTATATTCTAAAATGCTTTCTGATACTACACTAAGCCATAATCATGACTTACGTACATGGCCGAAAGTAAGGTGTAGTTATCTAAGTGTGACAATCAGCGACGTTTATGGCTCTTGTCTAATAAGTTAGTCTAATGTGCCCTCTGTGTTGTATCCTGATGACGTGACTAATAAGCTAAGATAGTAAGGAGTGTGTGGTGTTCTGCCAGCAGTCTCTATCTACAGCAGTTTCCCAATTTTAAGCATTCACAGGATTTTCAAAGTTTGATATCTGCTGATTGAGGAATCTGGTGGATGACCTGCTGTTCTTATTCCATACTCATTTCATTGAATGGTTTAAATACCATTTTGTTAATGACGTGGTCTACACTGCTTTGCATTCTTTACTGATTAGCGCAAGTGTTGAGCCCAATTATTCGTGTGAGCAGTGTACCACATTATCACTGACAGGTACCCATAAACGTTACACCTTCTATGTAAAAAGCAAATACCCAATATATTTAAAGTGTTCGTTTATCAAATTCAAATAATTATGTTTGTAAACAATTTATTTATAATAAGTGAAACAGTAGCATGCTCTGAGTACTGTGTTGATTGCTTACGTTCTATAGAACATCTGTTCTCGGTAAGTGCAGTGGCAGCAATTGCCTATCATTTTAAATATGAATTTGTTGCGCAAATATTAAGGTTGCTTTCATGACTAAAATTAAATTAATATAGGCTATTACATTTTAAAGTTTAAGGAATAACAATAATAAAAATAATAAAAACAATCATGACAGTAGCTCTTATTGAAGAGATATTACCTGACATGATTCACTAACAGGTACTACACCCAAGTATACAAGGAACCAGAAGTCGTTAAAAGTGGAAAAATATTACAGTGTACAATTTACTAGAGAAAGGTATCCAAACCGCTGTAAATGATGGGTCTTCTGAAAAACACTCAAATCATCCCCCAAAGAGGCCGGGACCAAACTTTGAGGTAACTGCAGCCACCTCCGTAGGGGCGAGACGGTTAGAGCAAATTCACCAGGGAGGACTTTTATGATATAACAATGGGACAAAAATATCCCTCATGACCATATGATGAACTATGATTCAAAGAACAGCTCCTATGCTGACAACAGTGATCTCACCTACCTTGGTATCCTGGGATTGTGATAGAACGAAGTTTACTGGAATTTTAACTGAACATGTTGCTTAAGGACGAGCTTCGGCGCGAGCACACATTGTAATGCTGGTAGTGATCTTTGATCTTATGATCTGTGTCCTTGTTTTGTCTTACATGTGTCGTGAATAGTGCTCTCACCACTTCCCACTGATTACAAAACAGCCTTATGTATGTGCCGAAAAGACGGCGCTTGAACCGTGCTAAATGGACAGGCTTCAGTGCAGGTAGCACAACAGATGAGGGTGGATACATGGAAGTAGATGTACACAGATTTACTGCTGCTTTTACATCAGCAGACACGGGCTACGTCTCACAAACCAGTAAACATTCATCTAAAACAGAGGTACCGTTGTGGAATGCCGATGTTAGAGAAGCAACGTAGAAGAGACGAGCCTTAAAAAATGAAAGGTACAAAGGAGCGCCGACCTAAGAAAATTGCGTTAATTTTAAGCAACATTGACCCGCCGCTCGTCGAACGATAGATGTACAGAAGAATATCAGAGTAGTCGCATATATATTAATGATTAAATATATTACATATACAGAAGACGATGCTGATTTGAAATGCAACCACGCTGAAATTTCTGACACAGCTGCGCGATATGTCCAGGTCATTAATCCAGACAATAATCCTCATTATTTCTCTGCAGGATCAGACGAAATTAACCATGTTCTAGACTTTGAAACTAAAGACAATAGGACATGTAACGTGCCTTTCACGATGAGGGAGTATAGTCTGCCATCCTCTCTGCCGGTGCCCTGCACCGGGACCCTACGAACTATCTTACAGAATTATACTTCGACTCCAGGATATAGCTATGGCTATATATAGACATAGTTATAGCTATTAGTTTCTATAGAAACAGGCAATCATCATAATGCTTTTAAAATCTGAAAAGAAGACCATTCAAGGAGAGAAATATTATCCAGGACCCTTGATGTGCTTTTTGTGAAAGGGAGGATAGTTAACAACAGGCTCAGTCGGAATCTTGATACGGTTTACTGACCTTACCACAGTGTGGATACCGGAAGTATCATTTAACTACTGATCAACGGTTATCAACCAGTGTGGAGAACGAAGTTAATAACAGTTTTATCGAAGGAAAACATATGGGTGGTGTATTTTTTTACTTGGAGAAACCACTCCATAAAACACGATGATAAATCATCCTGAAAAATTGTCACTGTTAGCAGTTCAGCGGTAATCTAACCAAAATAATCTACAGGTCACCAGGGACGGGACTTCTTGTGTTCGAGTGGGGCAATCAGTATCGTAATCAAAAGCTAGAAAATAGGGTATCCCAAGGATTTCCATTGGACCGCACGGTTTTTGCTATAGCCATCAACGGGATTTTTAAGGCTATAGAAACATGAGCTGGGAAATTCTTTTATGTTGACGATCTTGCGCTGTCAAATATACTATACGATACTTCCTATATCCAACTAAAATAACGGCAGTGATCGATTAGTCGGCAACTAAAACGGCTTATGTCCACTTCTGTCAAAAACGAGAGTGCACCAGCATCCAATAAACGGTATTCGGCTGTAATATAAAATAGAAATTAAACGTTTCTATAATTTCTCGTTGCTACCTGGATGTTACCAGTAAAAACAAGAAATAGTGCAATCCACCTGTACAGAAGTCTGTTTCAGACGTGTTCCAGAGGAATATCTTAAAGATCATACCACTGTGAACATTCTGTTGTGACAGGACTATGATGAAGAATGCAGTGAGTAGTGCGTATGACTTCAAGCGTTTCTCTCCCAAACGTGGCCACCTTAAGCAGAAATAACATAAATAATTACATTTCCTTAACTGAATAGTCCGCAACTTTTTTCATTATTATTTATTTTATATTTCTATTTATACACCTTCACTCTCTTTGAATAAGCCTATGCCTTTTATTTTCATAATTTAGTTTTCCAATTATGAAAACTTATAAAGTTTTAATTTTTTACTTGGCTTATTTCCATAAACATAGGCCTTCATGAATAGTATTCTTATGCTCTAGTGGTAGTCGGTAATTGTTCGAACCGACTTCTGAAACGCATATCTTGTTATCATCATAATACTACATTTGCAACCTCCTAGTACTAATTTGAACAATGACAATAGTCACTCTTGCTCTCTGCAAAAGTTGCTGACTGCACCTGCTGAAGAATCAAATATTGCATTTTATTTCTAAACTGCAG
This sequence comes from Magicicada septendecula, assembly GCA_034769895.1. Taxonomy (NCBI): domain Eukaryota; kingdom Metazoa; phylum Arthropoda; class Insecta; order Hemiptera; family Cicadidae; genus Magicicada; species Magicicada septendecula. Next base: position 568,313,670 of record CM068367.1, read on the forward strand.
TAAAAACTCTGTCAGATTAATCGGCAGTGACTACACTCGTACACTTATTATATCTTCTACTTCAAAACACTTTATCATATTCTGTTAGGAGTAAATATTGTAATTTTTTTATTGCCATTGTTAAAAAGAAATCTTTTTTTCTGTAAAGGAGTTTTCACATTTATTTCACACCATTAAAAAAATCTGACACGATCTTCATAAAGTTTCATTACAAACTAGTGCTGTGGTTCCGAGAATGCATTACTACCCGTCTCACAGGGTTACATTAAGGTCGGCGACGCCCATCCTAAATCTCGCAGTACTTATAAATTATTCATTCATCTGCTAAACTTGTAAGAGTTCTGGCGAGCCAATAAAGCCTTAAGTGCAAATACCTACACTTCAAGTATTTCGACATATACGAGGGGGTACCCAAAAATAACCGGAATTCTTTTTTTTAAAGCTATGTATTTAATTTTTTTTACAAAACAACCTTATCACCTTCAATGTACTCTCCATTACACTTAATACATTTGTCCAATCTGCGATCCCATTCCTGGAAACATTTTTCAAACTCGTCTGTTGTGATGGCCGACAGCTCCTGCCTCGTTTTTTTCTTTACCGCTTCCACGTCCTCAAAACGTTGTCCTTTCATGTCCCTCTTCATTCGCGGAAACAAGAAGAAATCGCACTGAGCGAGGTCAGGTGAGTAAGGGGCGTGGGGCAAGGGAGTCATGTTGTTTTTTGCTAAAAACTGGCGCACTTAAATGGCTGCGTGAGCAGGTGCATTGTCATGGTGGAAAAACCAGTCCCTCGTCTGTCACAAATCGGGCCTTTTTTGTCGCACATTGTTACGCAATTTTTTTAAAACCTCCAAACAGAAAGCCTGATTAACAGTATTGCCTGGTGGGACGAATTCAGAATGCACTACCCCTGTCACATCGAAAAAACAAATGAGCATCGTCTTGATGTTTGATTTCACGTGACGAGCTTTTTTTGGGCGAGGCGACAATGAAGTTTTACACTAGCTTGACTGTTGTTTAGTTTCGGGGTCATAACCATAGTACCATGACTCGTCACCAGTAATGACCTTGGATAAAAAATCTAGGTCGGTTCGGAGCTGGTCTTTCAATGCACAGCATGTTTCAACTCGGTTCTCTTTTTGCTGTTCAGTCAGGACCCGAGGCACAAATTTTGCAGTGACCCTTCTCATCCCCAAATCTTCTGACAAAATTCGCTGAATCGAGCTCCAAGTTATTCCAGATAACTTACTAATCTCTTCAGTGGTCCGTCGTCGGTCTTCAAGCACGATTGCATGAACTTTTTTAACATTTTCGTCAATTCTGGAAGTTGACGGACGTCCAGAACGAGGTTTGTCATCAATTGACATTTCACCTTCTTTGAAACGAGAAAACAATTGGTACACTTGAGTTTTTCCTATAGCACTATCCTTGTAAGCTGTTTTCAACATCACAACAGTTTCTGCGGCGTTTTTCCCAAGCAGGAAACAAAATCTCGCAGCAGCGCGCTGTTCACTTAAATCCGCCATGACAAAAAACGAGGAGCAAGCGAAACTGCTTTTACAAAACGAATTACAGTGACCGGACATAACCTTCTCAGGCGACAACAATGACGGCACTGAACTCGGAACGAGTTGCGGTACACTCGCCTAGCGGGAGAAATGCGTACTACGTAAGCTCCGCCAGCGCAGCGCTATTCCGGTTATTTTTGGGTACCCCCTCGTACTTACGAAAAATTTAATATTGTACTTAAATAAAAAATTAAGTTAATTTTTTTCAAGTGGGAATTACAGCTAACCCGGATATTATGGGCTATATATGCCTGTTAAAAGTGACACAATAAATCGTTACTACCCATTATAACCATTATAAAATTATAACCATTATAAACCATTATAAGAGCGTACTTGGTTTGTACTTATAATTTACGTATTATTAATGTATATCAGATGTATTCTTTAACAATAGATGTATGGCGTAATTATACTAGGACGTGATTTGCAGAAGGAGAGTGCTGAAGTAGACGGTCAGTGTTTCACACGGGATCGGCTAGTCAAGTTGATTTGTTTGTTTCTATGACATCCTATAGCGTCGTCTAAAAGAGAGTAGAATGCAATATAATAAACGTCAAAATCTGTTTCGAATTTTAAAAAATGAACGTGAAATTCATTAGGTGAACCGCGGGTAATATGAAAATACTGAGGCACAGCACAGGCACAGGCACAGGAAACTAACCAGATATAAAAAGCATGTTCGGCTGACGGAAGAAAGCAATAGGAAAACATGAGGAGTTTGTAAGCCGGATTCAAAGCATTACAGTGAGTATAAGGTTAAAAAATAAAGCTGTACGTGATTCTGTTGCGCCAAGCAATTTGACCTATCATACAACGAATTACCTCATATGTAAGTTGTTACTAACAGACATGAGGGAATCGTAAAAAGTGTTCCTGGTCCGTCATTACCCTATACAAAATGAAACCAAAACAAGAGAGTTCTGCAACTAGAATGTGACGCTAATTTCTCATTGTCTGCAGTGTAGTGATAATCAAAAAACAACATACGCTGCACAATTTACTAAGTCTTTACGGAACAATGAATTTGGATTAGCATGTATCCAAGTACAAATAAAATATATCAAGTAAAAGTAAAAATATCAAGTGGATCATTTACGTGTATTTACAATATACGTGAACTCTTTTCAGACCTAATTTTTTCTTATTATTTTCTCTGCAATTAATGTAATTTGTACTTTCTATATTGTTTTCTTATTTTAAATGAATAAACTTTTGTCATCCGATGCTGATCACTTTTTACCATGATGTGAGTGTATGTTTGTGTGTGTTTGTGTGTCCTGTGTTGCTTCTGAAGACAGCGTGTGTATTTTCCCAGACTCGTCAGATATCCTGTTCCTAAAAGGTGTTACTGTGGGGATAAACAAGACACTTACACTAGGATGGCCCGACTACAAGAGATAGAATGATCTGCGAGACACTGAGTGTTACAGTCTGGTGCTCTATTCCGTCAAAAATTGACTAAACAATCCCAATTCTGTCCGCATTGAAATAACCTTTATTTATACTATTATAATTATTTATCACCCAAAAAATTATTAAAATATTTCCTATCTCCTCAGATGATATAGTTACTAGCAGGAACGTAGTAAAATAATGGTTTAAGGGGGAGGGGGTCCAGATCGGATTGGAGGCTTGGAATCGAAGATAATAATACTCATTCCGGAATGTTTGCTTTCAAAATAATAGAGATAGTCCTGACTTTCTCACGGAGCAAGACAGATAGACATGAGGATCATAAAGTCGGACAATATGAAACCCCGGATTTAAAAAAGGAGAAAAACAAAATAAAAGGAACATTTACAGACATTTTCCAAATGTTCCAGATTTAAATAAACAAATGTAAGTACTAAAATTTGAATTTGACTTAGTCTCTATAACCTACTACACAATTACTATTACAAAATTGTGATAAAGCTTCTACAAATGTTAAATATTTATTTTTTTTATTTAAAATCAAGAAAGATAAACGACTTTATGTTTCTAAATTCTATTTCTTAAAAACAAAGTTTTCCTAATGGCATCCTGTAGGCCTATCCTGAAATAACATAAAAATATTCATAGTGCGTGATTATCCGTAATCCTAATTACAATGAAATAAACTGAATGTTTAACCGTAATTAACTGTAAATGCTATAATTATAGTTTTCAGAATTTTAAAGTTTTCGGAAACGTCTAGACCCCTCGGCCTATCCCCTAATAGAACACGGACGTAGAACTCAGTATTTGGACTCAATTCGTAAGGTTATACACTATATGTCAGAGTTCTTTAAATACTTTGTAGATATTCTACTTACGATGTAATTAATACATAATTACTCTGTTAAATTATGATATGTGATTATGCATGTTATGCATATGCTCAACCTCAAGTCTACAGGCCCATAACGTTGCGCAATGCTTGTTGTTATTGCTTCTTGTTGTTAGTAACTGGCTCTTGAGCCGCACTATTCAGTTTTGCATAATTCACGAAAGGCTAGTTCTTGCGGTCGTTATTTATTTTTTAATCTTTCTGTTGTCAGCAACAAAGTAATAAAAAATACTTTTCTATAAAAATTCCTGATGACGTGAATGTGCATAATATAGAAGAGACGTTTGTCGTTTTGTGGATACGTTCAACCAAACGTAAATTTTATTATTCTATTTAAAACATTAAATACAATTCCCCAATTTCTCATAGTTTTAAACTGTCATAAATCTTTTAGAAGGCCTATTCATTCATTTAATATATGAAACAATTACTAATTTAGTTTCACCTTTCAACTCTGAGTCACTTATTACACAGAATTTTAGTTATTTTCATTTGAAGCACATACTGGTTTTATCCACATACCATAATCTCAGATAAACAATAGACAAACACGCGCGCGTGTGTGTGTGGTTAAACAATCTATGGTAGAAAATTATTTAAATATAATATTTTTAACATATTTTTGTTGTTTTGTTTATTCTGTAATACAAATGTGTTTTTTCAGCCATAAGAATTAATAATGTTAATTATTAATGTTAACGTTATTAATGTTAATTAAGCCTATTATCATTATAATGTTATTATTAATGTCAATGTGTCAGCCATAATGAAAATGTTATATTGTCAATTTTAGGATAGATGTGGTTCCTTTTTTTTAACAGTGTCTTGACGGTATTTTTTTAAATGTGTTTCTATATTTCCAATTTCTTTATACTCATTTTCGTTTTTATCAAATGTACTGCTGGTTCAGTAAAGTTTTTATTACTGGTAATAAACAACTCCTCCTGTAGTTATTATACTATAATGCTCAACACCAAATAACAGCATGTATAATACTATACAGTACCCTTCATTATTACTACGTAATGTTAATATGAAGACTGTATTTCATATTCGCATATGTGTAGAACATCATTATGTATGCAGGCTGTTGTTTGCTGAAGTATTCGTGTTAGGTGTTGGTGTCTGCTGAAAATTACTATAGTTGGTGTCGACAGGCTCCTGTTGGTTTGCTTTGAGTAATTTTGTTTTTTAACTTTTTATATGAATTGATGTTTTGAAAATAATGTCTCCTTTTCTACTAATTTAAATGTCTTTCGTGTTAATTTGAATTGTTTCTAAGTTTACAAATATAAGTAGGTTTTTAAAATAGTGATTATAGTGCTTTTGTGTGGTAGATATTTTAATAGTGTCATTTTATTAATGTCTGGATATCGTGTTGTGTATTTATGGCATTTGTTACAACAATTTATTTAAAAAATATTCTTTTCCTTTTGTATGCATTTAGTAATTAAAAACAGGGGTTTCTAAGTATTTTTCTCTGATCGATATAAAAGTGTTTCGTTATTGAATCCAAGATTGTAAGTTCCAACACTAAAGAATCATTGTAGTTGTACAAATTATTTATTATTGCATACTCGTATTTTTAATACTCTTTTTTTCGTACCATTGTTGGACACCTGTGCATAAATAGTTTAATGGTTTTGTTCATAATGTTTTTCATTAATGAATAAGTTGCACACTTCTTTACAATATTCTTTTATTACTTACATAAGGAATATAAGTGGCAGTAAAGTAAATATTAATGTTATAAACATATCGTAATAATACAAAAATATTGGGGAACATTCACATTAATAAAATTTATCTTTATAGAGTTATCAAAAAATCAAGGCGAGTTCATCAAGACACAGTTGACTTATCCAGAAATACGTATCTGGAATAGCATCTCAGAGATCCACATTATCTTATTTGAGTTTTGTAAATTTTACCTAGCAGTCTACTCTAGCAGATATTTATAATCTATAAATATTTGATTAACAGCAAAAAGATATAGATATTTGTTATAGTTAAGTAGACATCTGAATAAGATGATGATGCATTTCTTTTAAAATACGAAGTAATAGTATGAATAATGGCAAACTACGTTTTGGAAGAAACCAGTATTCACAAATTCCTGAGTGAAGCAGATTGTTTTTGTTTCCAATAAAATTTTGGTAATTATTCATTCAAAGCATGTCGTAAATTCATCACTTCAAAAATGTCACAATAAAAGAAGTTATACATTTTCTTACAGTACCTTCAGGATCAGTTAATTTCATTTTCATTATTTTTCGTTATTTCAGTTGAATTATATTTCAGTCTTTATTCTTGCAAATCCTAATCGAAAGGACTGTCTTCTGTTAAACCTGTTAGCACAGGATTTGTGCGACAGGTCCGTACTATGTTTAAAAGACGCTTATTCAGATAATTATTCAATATGTGTGCAGCTCACGTTCTGTATATAAGTATCAAATTCTTACAGTGGCAATTTATAGTTGTTTTACTTAGACATAACTTCATATTTATAAATAATTGAAAACACTTGAAAATAATGAAGATCCATGGTGAAACGTTGTATAAATTCAACATTTTTACATACATTTACATATAACACGTGTTATATAATGAGGAAAATTTTTATTAAACCTCTGAATACCGGAAAATATTTAGTAATCGCTCTACTATTTGGGAATGTATTTATTAGTGTACACCTGAGTACCTAAATACGGCAACGAAGATTCCCTGTTATCCTGTCAGTTTCTCTATTGTGTCACCATCAATTTTCTCGTTGGCAGCAGATGAACTGTATCACTACCCAGTGAATCACGATCCTTTGAATTTAGAAGGTAACGGTGTTCAAACTAGATAATTTTGAGTGTGATTTACTTTATGTTTGTTTATTCTCTTTATTTCTTTCATTTTTAACAATCATGGATTCTTTTTTGCCGACTAAAGCAGTCTAGAAACAGTTTGGCATACAAGGACAGTAGTGTAGCCACCACTACCCTTTAGTCAAATACTACGCTTTACATCTCAGGTATTCTACAGGATAAGTGTGGGTGCTGAAAGACGCGCCTTGATTTATGATGCGTCCGGGAATCAAACATGGGACCTCTAGTAGCCTCATGCCATTCCCACTGGTATACTAAGCCTCCGTAACAACCATTTCTACATAGTTATACAATGTAGAGGTACACATTGTTTACTTAAATATGCTTTCTGTTGTAACTAATTTGAGGCGTACTTAATTCACTAAATGTAATTTAAGTATTGACCATACCGGATAGCTAAGAAAAACAATCATTAGTAAAGATTGTGCGTATTGTCCTGGTACATGTGTTCTCCTGTGCTAATATTCAAAGACTCAAAGGTACAATTTTTGTTTTGAGTATCGCCTGAGGGTAGTCGAGTAGCGATACAAATATATCAAATGACATATCTTATGCTATTATATAGTCTTCCATTGCTCACATTACACATTGTTCCGTATACACCAATCGTAAATGGAAGAGAATTTAGACCAATGGGTTCCTGCTTCTCACCTGAAGTACTTTTCCTAATACATTTAGTTAGTTTGATTACTTAGTTTTAAAAGATATCAATTTCTCTGAGAACATAATGAGCTTCAATAAAATATCTTATATTATAAACAATAAATTATTGTATCTCATGATACCCAATTATGCTCGGTAAAGGGCTTACAGGAAGATATAATTTCTCTATATCTCCCTTACTCTCTGTATGTTCATCCCTGTCCATCCGTCTACTTCTTTAACTAAATAAAATATTAGGCAGTAAGAGACAAGTGCTAGTACGAAGTGAGCTCTCTGCTCAAATGACAACTGACGTATATATTGCAGAGCAAAGAATAATATTTTAGACAGCTACTGTTTCATTAATAAGAATTTTATATTAATGTTATTATTACAAAGGTTATATAAAGTGCTTCAAGTGAATCCAGTGATATCATCCTTTCTAGCACTGTCCTAAATGCAATATTCAGTTCCGCTTCTTTATACGGTAATCCACGTTCCCTTCTAAAAATAATTTACGGGCTCTTTGTTTCAATTGTAAGTAAAAAGTAACTTATTTAATAAACATAATTTAATGAAGTTATATGTACTGTAGTAATTAGTCAATTAATGAAAGGAAGAAGTAACCAGTAGTGTAACCCTGAACCTGTTAGTGAACGCTACCAACTTTTGTCGTTGGGAGTTAAAAAATTAAATGCCATCTCAACACTTTTAATTTACTATCTAATAATATAAACGTATATGAATAGAGCAAAGTATGGATTTGAAACATATCTTCCATGATTACCCTATACTTCAGGAATTAAAAAAATAGAAACCAGTGTCTGACAAGTGAAACAGTCAAGTGCAACATGTCAACTAAAAGTGGAAGTAGAGTATGGTTTTGATCGATAAATAGAACTAAGCAGTATCAATAATATACTAATATAGTTACACCATAAGATGGTGAAAATTACATGCTCAAGTTAATGTAAATATTATTTACATTTTGCTTCAATATCTGCAATAATAGCTAAAAATTGAAGTAATATTAACGAAAGGGTATGTTAATAATTTAATCTAAATTTTAACAGTCTCTCTTATCAACTTTTCTAAAGACAAAGCTAGAAGAAGAGATTTAGATAGGAGCAACATGAGAGCAATTTGTGGATTGTGGTGTGTTTAGGTTTACATTAACATAGCACCAATTTTTTATGTTTGCGTTCGTATAATTGAACGTTATATATTTATAAGAGTCGTGATAACAAATCAGTCCTTTAGAAACTTTAAACTTAGGAATGGGCAAGAAATATGAATAAAACTTTCAATTTATTTGCAAGTTTTATTTTTAAAATTTATAACTTGTTTCTTGTAAAAAGATGCACTTTAGTGATATCAGTCGTGAAGCATAATTGAGTTTTATGTCGTGAAGTAATTAGTTGTGGATGACTCTAAAACTTTAAATTATATTTGGAGACAATTCCAATGGTCATGGGTATTTACTAGTTACAGTTTAATCCAAATCTAAGCTTTGTTTAGGTAACTTGAGTGATGAATACATTTAACTTAATAAATCCTTTTACCTTTTTATGTTTTATAGTCAACAATAATTCATCATTGTTGCAGATGAATAAAAAAACTGTATTGCAATTAATACAAAATTATATTACAAAACTGAAAACATAGGTACAGTTATTATTCACAAATATTGTTTAAGACGCTTTCGACCTTGAGGTTTGCAAAATATTGTAACATATTTAAAGTTTGTATTTTCACATAAGAAAATATCTACATCATCTCATCATCATTATCATCAACATCATCATTGTCGTTGTCGTCGTCGTCGTCGTCAAAATTAGCAGTGCCTCAAAATCCTATGTGGGTTTCCATTGTTGTCCCAATTTCATATCTAACTGTTCACTTTCCAATATTAAATCTTCCCATGCCCTTTTCCATTGGGACCTTTAATGAATTTCATGCTGCTATTCTGGATTTACTACCCATAAGACTCTGTGTACTATTTGAATTCTCTAATTCTCTAACCATGCAAGCGTGGCATGGTCGGTACGTAGTGAAAACTCTCTCCCATAGAGGTATTTATGGAAGTGCTCCAACACTCGGACGATTGTCAGCAACTCTCTCCTTGTGTCGCAATAATTTCTCTCCGGTTTAGAAAGTGTCTTGCTGTAATACGCTATTCCTCTTTCTTCACCATTTTGAACTTGAGACAAAACTGCTTCTAGACCAGTATTGCTTGCGTCTGTGTACACAATGTACTTCCCTTCGGAATCTGGGAAATCGAGAATTGGCTGTAAACATAATTGAATTTTCAAAGTCCTGAATGATTGATCACACTACCTCGACCACTGGAAGTTTCGTTTATTTTCTGTTAGCTCATGTAGTGGTTTAGCAATAGTAGCGAAGCCTTTCACAAAACGTCTGTAATATAAGCATAACCCCAGGAAACTCCGAACTTCGTGTTCACTCTTCGCTACTGCCCAGTCTCTTACGGTGTCTACTTTATTAGGATCCATGCTAACACCCGCTGCCGAAACCAGATGGCCCAGATACTGTACTTCCTTCTGGAATAGAGAACACTTCTCAGCTTCAGTTCGGGCACAGCATCAGTTGGGCACCGTGAATTCTAGTTAGAATCTCCATAAAGTTTTCCAAATGGTGTTTGAAAGTCTTCCCGATGACTATGACATCGTCTAAATAAACAAGGCAAGTTTTCCAAGTCAGGCCTCAGAGTACCAGGTCTATCAATCTTTCAAATGTTGCCGGTGCATTACAGAGTCCAAATGGCATGACGTTAATTTGGAATAAGCCACTTGGGGTTGAGAAAGCGGTCTTTTCCTTGTCTTCTTGATGCAGACTCACTTGCCAATATCCACTCTTCAGGTCCAATGTGGAAAACCACTGTGTCGAGTGTATCGTCAACGCGAGGTAGTGGATAGCAGTCTTTCTTTGTAACGTCATTTAACCTCCGGTAGTCTACGCTGAAACGCAATCCACCATCCTTTTTCGCTACCAGCACTACTGGAGAAGACCAAGCACTTGGTGAAGGTTCGATTGGTGTAATCAGGAATACAGGATCTGTCAACATGTCCTGTACTAACCGAGACATTTCTTCTTGTTTAGATAATGGAGGCCTTCGAGGAGGTTGACGTATCGGTGTTGTGTCCCTGGTATTGATGCGATGTTGCACAAGAGAGGTTCTTCCCAGTGACTGTCCCCGAACTGCAAAACAATCTTTAAATTCTTGTAAAAACTGACTGAGTTCTTTTACAACACCACTTGAGAGGTCGTTAGAAGAACTGTTGAATAATTATTGCAGTTCCTCTGGTAATTTGGAATTATCCGAAGCACTGGATCTTCGTTGCGTCATTCCGGGTAGCCAGGGCACATGAGTTGATTTGCCTAGGATCGTATTGCTTTGTACAGTGATAGCTTGATCCAAACTTCTGGCAATTAGTATGCCCGGTGTGCTGAATACCTGGGGTTCGAATATAGAGCACTGGTTGCCCCTAGTATCTACCTCGTTTCTAACCATGATGATCTTTTCGGAGTTTGGCGGAACAGTTACGGCCACTTGGTTTATGACGTAGGCCTACATCGATTTTTCTGCTATCGTCATTGTTGATAGCATTACCTCTTCGCCTCCGATTTTCAAGACATTGTTTTTGAAGTCGACTATAAATCCGTATGCGTTCATAAAGTTCACACCAAGAATTGCTTCCTCGACAATGTCTGCAACAAGTACTTGATGATTAAACTCAAGTCGACCGAGGCGTAGGTGTATGTCCACTTTTCCATGCATTTTTACAGGCCCTCCAGTAGCTGTTCGCAAGCTGCAAATGCAGCAGATTGGCTTGAGATCTTTCACCACGTCGGGGCGCACAATAGCAACTGTTGCGCCTGTGTCAACTGTAATCGAGGTTGGCCTTTCTTGAACAAATCCAGTAAATACCATGCTCCCGCTGTTTTCTGAAGTGTAGAATTTGCGTATTGTCTAGGGGCTTCGTTCCACCAGTTAGTCAGCACACTCCCCGTTGTACCGACTATTGCCCGTTTCCCTGCTGCTGAATTCTAACCCGACAATCTTGTTGTAGATGTCCAGGTTTCCCACATCTATAACACTTCGGTCTTCCATTCTGTATTATTTTATTCTGTGGCGCCGACCGTCGAGTCCGTTGCTTGTTCTTCTTCCTCATCGTCTGTGCCGTCGCGATCTTTTAGCGCGCGCACTTTATGACATGTCCAACCAGACGCTGATTTGGCGGCCTCAAATTGCAAAGCATGTACCAGGTCGTCCGCACTGTTCTGGTGTCTTGCCATTCGTAACACTTGCTGTAGTTCGTTATCTCGGACACTGGTAGCAAATGTCTGCATCGCAAAACTCGTTCGGAAATCTTCTGGCGCTTCAGGATAGGCCAGTCTAACTAGTCTGTCGATACTTGGCTCAAACTCTTGAAGATTCTCCCCGGCATGCTGTCGCCTTGCCCTCAACTGGGTGCAGTACACATTTCGCAAATATTTATCACCATACCGTAATTCCAGAGCTTTTATCAATTCGGCGTAGGTGTTTTGATTGTCAGGTGGCACTTTCTGTAGTAGTTCTGCCGCGGGTCCATTTAATGAGAGAACGAGTGAGACTGCCTTGTCTTTCTCTGTCTAATTATTTGCGCATGCAGCAGCTTGGAATTGGCGTGAATACATCGCCCAGTGTGTGCTTCCATCAAAGGTTGGGGCCTTGACATGAACTGTCCCAACCGCAGGCGAGGTGACCTTCTGCATTGACTTATTTTCTGTGTCTATCTCCGTCTTTATCAGTGGTACAGTCTGTTCACAAAGTTGTTTTGGTTGTAACTGCAGGAACTTCTCTCTTTTGTTTGCCATTAAGATTTCTACTGCAGATATTTTATTTGACATTGTTTCTTCAATGTCAGATATTTTTGTGGATATCGATTCTTCAACACTCGAAACAGATTTCTCTACTTCAGATATTTTTAATGTCGTTGATTCTTCTACCTCCGATATTTTAGTAACTTGTTTATTAAGCTCACCTCTTAGGACACCCAACTCTGCAACGGTTTGTTCTTGTGTCTGCTTTTTCTCCTGTATTAACTCCTTAATGTCTTCTGTTTCACGCTTCCGATCTTCTTTTTGTCTTTCTTCTGTTTCTAGAATTAATGTTTTCTGACGTTCCTCAGCCTCTTCTCTTTCCTGTCTGCGTTTTTCATCTTGTCGTTTTTCTGCTTCTTCCGCCTCCTGTCTGCTTTTCTCATCCTGTCGTTTTTCTGCTTCTTCCTGTGTCTGCCGCAGCAGTGTTCGTAAAGCTTCCATCATCTGACTGCGATCCGTGTTTACCGATTAATTACGAACACACTCGTCTTGTACAAAGTGTCTACTGTTTCCACTGTTAACTGTTTTATCCCAGTTCTGACACCACTTTTACGACGGTCTACTCGATCGTCGTAGGTACAGTGGAAAAAAAATTACAAGACACCAATTAAGTCACTAATCACATCTTTCATTTTTACCTTAAACAGTTCGTAATTAATAACACAGTCTCTACAACAAATCAAATGAAAATTTTTCACACGCAATAAAATGTCCACTAAAATTAAACACAATTGCATTACGATTATACCGTCCGATTATAAAACACCACTCTTAACTAATAACCACTTGAACGCGCACAGTAATAACGCTACTATAACTCTCGAACCGCACTGTCAATATATCGCACTAATACTGAACTGAATAACGTTGAGTACTGGTATTTATACCTCCCCAAATTACTAGATTATTCCATAATGCGCAATAGCGCAAGTATAGTTACGACGTAATTACTTGCGGCCTTGACACAGTCCGTGCGCCCAAGCGAAGTCTGGCACAGTCTAGAAAATACGTCAACAAGCACGTACGCCATACACGTTACATTCCGGATCACTCTGGAACATTCGATAAACACGTAGATTGTTCTGTGATGTCGTAACAGTATAAAAGGATTACCTCTTAAGGTACCGGTAATTTGATTTCTAAATCAATGTGGTTATAAAAAATTGAAATAATGACTCTCCACTAAGATTGTATGATACTATTATCAATTAAAGGATTAACGCTTTCTATATATTATCAGATCACAACAACTCAACAACGTGTTGCTGGTTTGTCTAGGCTACTCGTTTAGTATAATTTTTGAAGAAATAGAAAATTGTTTTATATTTAGTACCAGGCAGAAGCATTATAGAAAGTGGTTGTTACCATAAGCTATAGAAAGTGGTTAAGCTCTTTGGATACGCTAATTGGTATGCCTTAACAAAATAATCCTCTCTTGTGATTAATGTTACAAATGTGAGTTTAAAATGCATTAAAAAATTATTAACTCTTAAAGAATCTATTTCAAGAATGGTTTAACCGTAAGTATTGCAGCTGTATAATATTGTATAATATTTAAAGCTAATAAAGTCTGTTTTATTCAATTATTTAATATTCAAACATTCCCTGCAATGCCCTTCTGTGAAACGCGTAAACTAGCATTACAGTTTCTAATCAAGGAATCAAAAATGAGAAATTCAAAAATTATATTACCATAAATCATTTTAAAACCCAAATTAAAAGGAACTGTAAGTTTTTCTATTAAATTGTGTAAATTTACTAGTCGTTATATACAACAATAAATTAAAATAAATGTTTTACTGAAATAATAATATACATAGAAACTAAGTATACAAAATATATTGCAACACTACAGGCTGGGGGCTGTACAGAAACTGCGACGATCTTATGACGTGTGATTAACACATTTATTGACACTTTACATAACAAATTTTTATTAAATTGTTCTTTGCATGTACTCGAAAGAAATTCTTTTAATGTTGTTTCAAGTTGAATTAAAATAAATAACATAGCTTAATAAATAGGCTGTGTATTGCATTATACAGGTGTTGGAATGCTGTCGGACTTATTAATGATTTTAATAAGTTTCTGTAAAAAATAACAAAACTAATTATGTTATTTAATAATTATGTATTTAATAAGTTTCTGTAAAAAATAACAAAACTAATTATTTTGTCTCTGTTTACCTAAATAAAAATTTAATAAATTCTTATCTCTTATCTAATCTAAATAAACTAAACCTTTTTTCAAAGTTCTTTTGTTTCTTGCAATTGCAAATTTTTTAATTTGCTCTTTGCTTAAATAGTTTTATTAGAGTGTTTATAAAAGTGTTATGAAAGTGTTCACTTTCCTTTTATGAAGAATGTAGGTCACCGAGGTGTTGATGATCTAGTCTGGATACTGGTGTGTTTCGTTCAATCAAGATACAGGTGTGGGTTGCATAATCTGAATACAGATATATCGTCTCGACCTGGATACCGATGTGAATTCTTTCTGATGTCCGACGTTCATCTCGGGTTCATCTCTGAGAGTTTTTCTTGGGTTAAAACAATTCTATAAATCCAGTCGATTTAAAGTGTAATTTTTTGCCTATACGAAAATCTTTTAGTTTCCCGAATTAGCACTTTTTTTTAATTTACGATTGAGCATTAGCTAGCCGTAATTTTTAACATGCGTCCATAACGACTAGGAGACCAAGCGTCTGAACTAGTACAAGACGTACACACATTTCCGATTTCACAGAAAGAGTGCCTGTTCAACGAGAAATTAGAATTCAAAATGGATATTTGCCTTAATTCTTGTACACTGATTGGTTAATTTGTAATCTTCCCCTGCTTCTGTGGACAAAATAAACTTTGCTTGCATTAGACTGTTTGAAAGCAATTTGCGGCGTGCCAAAGAAAATTGTATAATTTTACGACCTGTTTTGTAGGCCATAAAACTTTCTTTGTTATAAGAAAACTAATATACTGGGTTCCTTAATTTACTAACAACTACTGACATTTGATATGCCTTTTCAATAGGCGTATTCTGGTTAAAGTGTCATCTCAAAATTCTACATAGAACAAAAATTATTTACTTTTGTTTTTTATTATTATCCAGTAAAAATAATTAAACATTCTGGCACAAGAACACTCACCACACGACTATGCATCTTTTCGCACCATTTCATACACCAGTGGTTTTTTTTTAGTGTCTACAAATATTTCATACTAACAATTAAAACATGTCTTTTATCGACTAACAATGTCAAAACCTGCAGTCTTTACTTATACAAATTTTTATTTTAACATGCTTTTATACGCTTTGAGTCCCAGTAATATTTTATATGTATATTCTATTCATTGCAGTATCAATGTTTAATAAGTCCTTAGTACATTTAATTTCATTAAAATACAGTAAAATTACTTTATTTAAAAAATATTATGGTAACAATTTAAAACAGTGAAGAACATTAGGCTTTTCTGTTTTTGTGACGTGCAATATGAATTATGCTATAACTACAGCCTTCTGATAATGTTCAGCAAAATGAATCATTATAATTAATAAAAATAAAATGTTTTAAATGTTTGTTTATACGATACTAATGAGATAATGTTTTTTAAACTTTCCTGGTGTTGAGGAAACATGACAACGCATGATGGAGCCGGAGTCCGTTATCTCATGATTTCAAATGCTGTCTCTTATTCGTCTGCATTCTTATCGTTCCTGACCTCTTATTTTAATGCCTATCATCGTTGCAGCCTATCCTAAGTTACCTGTGCATTCAACAATATTGCGGATGATCTCACACAGTTGTGGGAGATACCCTGCCATTGTATCTCACACAGTTCACACCATACTCTGTTATACAATAAACGAAACGTTAATAACAAAACATAATATTTAATACAAATATTAACGCAGATATTTGATATTACATAAATAAAATATGACATATTAAGGTCAAAGACAATTTATTTTTTTAAGAAGGTTTAACAAAAAATTTGTTTCAAAATAAAAAAAAATTCTGTCATTATAAAAAAGCTAGTTCTCGATCCTTGTATTACACCCCGGCATCAAACACTCACTGTGAAAACAAACTGCTATCATCACGTGCACTATTTGTTTATTTCCAGTAGGCCTAACTCAACGGCTACACATACATTGCACAATAAATATGCAGAACAACAATTGGCAACGACGTCGTATTTCTATGGTCCCAGCTAGCTAACAAGTGACGTAAATCTCACGTGACTTAAATTTTCAGGGTCGTACTAAGAATGACTCCGTATAAAAGTGTATTGTTACCTGATGAAGAAAGGATATTTATAGGAATAATAGTGTCCTCAAGAATAAAAATTTTTTGCCTTGTAATACAAGTATAGAATGAGATATAGTAATTTATAATGTAAATATTTTTACATTTACAATTTTTTTAATGTTAATGTTTTGTTTTATTAACGTTATTGAGTTCCTATTTTATATCCAAGTGTAAATATAGTTTGCTGTTTTATTTTATTTTAGACAACATCCAGTTAGTAAAGCAGAAAACCCATTGACAACGTGGCGTATTCGAATATAAATCCGAATTTCCTTCATCTCGAAAAACGGCAACTTCATCTTTCTGCTTGGTGCGTGCGTCAACGCGTACGATCATGTCTGGTGTGAATAATTAATAGTGATGAACATTGTTGCGTGCGAACGAAGATCTGACATTCCAGAACCATTTGTCACGTGTATTAAACAAGCAACTGGCAGCTTTACGCTACCATAAGGACGAAGACTTACCTCTGTCAACAATATTCGTTACAAGAGAATGTTCGTGTCGATCTTAAAAATAATTATTTCTGTAATTGTTAGCATTATTTTCTTAAATTTTAATAACATAATATACATTTGTTTAGAGTTGCGTTAAAGACTCCGATGAAATCACACTAATCACACCTTGTCAATTTAGTGTCTCCTTATATGCATACATGATTTATGTTGCCCTTGCTTTTGTAATTTTGTTTTATTTGTTTATCAGTTTTTCTTGTTTTTATTCACTTGGCGAACAAGGAATTGTTTTATCATAGTTATGACAAGCACAAACAAATAAATTCCTTTGCAGTGTTAAATAGTAGTGTTTATTGTATCACGATGTGTTAGTTTTTTACAAAAAGACTAATTACATTGCCATTCCAAATCTATTACAAATTTGATAACTAAACGCCATGATGTAAAATAAATTTATCACACTTAATTACAAATAAATTAAAACGTATATTAAATAACACTTGTGTCCTTCTAGTTGTACGTGTTGTAAAATATTAATTTTTATTCCTCATTTAGTGAACCATTTACATGGAAAGTATACATACACACTTCCACTGATAATTACACAAATAGAGACTGAAAATAGATAGAATTAAAATAATCTATACCTGCCTTCAGTCTTTCTATTCGCATTTTCTCTCTAGCATCTTTTTAAACCGTTCCGGGCTACGTTATAAATCCAGGGAACCCGTGATAATTGACGCTAGCCAATTATACGCGTACAGGCTGCCTACGTTGTAACAAACTGAAATTCAACACAACACTAAGAACAATAATAAATACTATAATTAAAGGACACAAGGGAAGGTATATTCACTGATTTATGCACTCACTTCAATATGTAATAAGATGACATCTCTTTATTAACCAATGATATATATATTGATCCCATTACATAAAAATATTATACTGAAATAGTTAAAAAGGTTTTCTGTCAAATTAAGGATCAAACTGATCATGTATTTTAACTCGGATCCGAGTCTCTTTAAATCTAGTAAAGACGTCTGAAATTTACTTTACTCATCAAGAAGGTTGCATTGTTACATGAACACCATTTGAAGAATGGTATTATTTAGTTAAGCGATTAAAACTTATATCTCAAGATTAATGTTACAACGTATGATTTTAGATTACTGGTTACATTTCTTTTAAAACTTAATGCTTAGAGATGATTATTGTCTTTTAAAAGGTCTCTGGCATGTATAAAAACTTATATTTTAAATGTACATAATTCTCGGTAGACAAGCCACCGAGTCACCTCTTAAATACGCTTTTGCTGTCCGTGTCCTGGGGCGTGAATCCTCGATACTCTGGTAGTCGGAGTAGACATCTCGGTCGTGTTTCCGGTGAAAGTACTCTATGTGTATTAATGAGGAGATGGATGTTATGCTCCGTGACGTCGGGCTAATCCTCGGCCGTTCTGGTAAGTGTTGTTTAGGTGGTAGTCGTCCGTATCTGCAGTTGTGCACGTCACATATTTACTGGCAGCGTAGTACTGGAGTTTGCATCTTCTTCTTTTACATTACTATCTGAATTACATCACTAGAACAATATTCGAGAGTTCGTTTTTTTAATTAACTTGAGACATCACCTTATATACGAGTTATTTTTTTTACATTACCACATTTCTTTAACAAATTCCTCACTACATCTTATATATATATATATATATATATATATATATATAACTAGCTATCCACGCTTTTAGTGGAAGCTGCCACTGAATTAAAATTTAAAAAACAAACATTTTATGAAGAGCCCTCGCTTGGAGGTGTTTACAGTTTGAACGCCGCATCGTAACTCTTACATTGTTACAACAGGTAGATTGCAACGACGCGGAGTGAGTACTCCGCCATAATATAGTTCCAACTCTTTATTTAAAATACATTCTTATAGTAAGACAAAATAAATTATCTAGACTTATCTAGTTTACAGGGATTATTATAACTACTACTTGTGGCTTCAAATTATTAATTATTTACATTATGATTTACAGATATTTCTAATTTACTGCCGGTTCGGTATGCACGTTGTGTCCGGAATAGGCAGGTCTACGCATGATAAATTTACAAAAGGGTTAACTGTATTATTCTTAACTTTTACATTACAATTTTTTAATTACTTATTTAGTTAGATTTTCTTAATTTAATTCTCATTACTGTTATGAGTTAAATGGGTATTTGGTTTAATCGTGCGATTTAAAGTACTTACTTACTTTCGTTTTTTTTTAATATTTTTATTATTAATTTTTTTTTATATTTAAATCGTCACATCTTTTATTGTACATGAATCAGTAAAAATCTCCTCAGTATGGATACAAATACCACATAAATAAGGTACATTAAATCCGCAATTTGATACAAGTTTTGTATAACCCTTGATCCCTTGTATAACCATTGATTAACCGTTCACCGGTTTGATTTGTAAAATGTATTATGTAGTTCTTATTAAACAGGATTAAATTATGTCATTAAGTAAAGAAATATTTACTTATTGGATAATCTTAATCTACTTATATATTAAAAACTTAATTTAATTATGTTTTGCTGTGATTATAAAGAAAAGCATTAACGAAGTGATAATACTATAAACATGAACGTTTTAAGTTAAATTCATCACGGCGAAAAAAGTACGTGAAAGGAAGAGATCAAGTCGCCGAACAATAGAGACTGTACTGTGTAGCAACATTACACAATAAACGTATAACAAAAGGTGTTGCATGTCAGACTGAGGTCACGAAAGACAACGGCGTGAAGGCTGAAGTAGTTACAGAACCATTAGTAAAAGGATATCTTCCTGTTCTGCAATAAATAACACACAAAGGAGGGTCACTGATTAGTCTTTTGTTGTTGAGTAAATTTTCATATCCTTAAAGTTTATGAAAAACTAAAGCCAGGAAGATGGCTAAACTGCAAGGCAGGCTCAAAAATATTAGGTTATTTTCATCGTATAATTTCCCTTCCTCGTCACTGTCATCGGCAGGTTTATTTTTACTCATGTACCATAATACAGATTAGTTTCTGTTAATTAATATTATTTTATTCTTTTACTAAACGTATATTGTGTCACCCTATACACTCAATATTCACACTTTTTATACTGTAACTAACAGTTTTGAGGCTATCGTGTCAAATGGTGTGACTTAAAATGTATACCTATGAGTCGGAAAATAAAATCTCAGTTTGAATAAAAGCTTAATATTTCAATAGTAATAGTACACATAACATAACAATTTAATCCTCATATGCCAAGGGGAAAATAACACAAAATCACTTAGCTAATCGTACGTTTGTCTGACTAATAGTGTTAATTTTACAATAAGTAAAATTGAATTTGCATTTTATAAATGTAAATAAGATTCGTTATACCTTTCAAATAGTCACTTCTTTAATTTTTGGTTTAATAAAATGTTACTAAATCCAGTAACGTATAAAATGATTTGATATATTTAAAAATTTTATTTTATTAATAAGTTCAGTTTATTTATATTCTGTTAGTGAAGTAAAATTAAGTGCTACGTGTTAAATGTTATCTTGAAGTATAATGATATGATGGATGATATAGCTAAACATTATTTCTTAAGGCTAGACCCGATGCTTTGCTCATCAAGCCTGCTGAGGGGAAGACATTTGCGGAGGTTCTGACACAGATCAGGAGAGATGCCAACCCGGAGACGACGGGAACTGAAATCAGGTCCGTCCGTCGCACTCGCTATGGGGATGTTCTCCTGGAGTTGGGATCTAAGACCACCAATACGGAGGGCTTCTGTGAGGCGTTGCGGGGAGTGTTGGGCGAGTCTGCTTCTGTCCGCAGTCTGGAACCCAGGACAACTCTTGAGATAAGGGACCTTGACTGCCTCACAACAGAAGAGGAGGTCCGTAATGCCGTCAAACGCGATGTAGATGACCTGGCTGGGGACATGAGAGTGACGCTGACGAAGGCAAACACCAGGGAGCAGAAGATGGTGATCGTGGAGCTGGGGGAGCGAGAAGCTGCTAAACTCCTCGAAACTGGCCGCATAAAGATCGGATGGGTGTATGGCAGAGTGCGCCGAAGGGCCCTGGTCCTGGTTTTTGGAAATCGTCAGGCGGACTGCAAAGGGCCCGACAGAAAGAAGGCGTGTATATGCATACAGTGTGGCTGTGCAGGCCATCTGAAAAAAGCTGCCAAGCTGAGCCGAGGTGTTTCCTCTGCGAGGAGCGTGGTTTGGACTCCGATGATCTGAAACATGTTCCCGGGTCGGGTATCTGTGCGGTCTTTCGACAGGCCCTTGGGAGGGCCCAGAGCAGGCTTGGCTGATGAAGATTCTCCAGGGAAACCTGCATAGGAGCAGGACGGCGGATGCCTTCCTGGAACAGCTGAAGCTGGACGTGGGTGCCAATCTTCTGATCATCAGCGAGCAGCACCACGATAGAGAGGAACCGGGATGGTATGCTGACTTACTCGGGACGGCTGCAATCTGGATTCCCGACTCGACCGTGCCGCTCCCTTCAAGCCATGGTGCCGGAAGTGGTTTCGTGTGGGTGAGATGCGAGGACATCACTTATGTGAGCTGCTACCTCACCCCGAAGGAGACCATCCACGAATTTCGTGAGAAAGTGGACAAATTGAAAGACACGAAGTGCATTGGAAAACTTCCTAGTGTGATTTGTCCTGTGCTTACTACTCTTTTTGAATAGATTTTTTATTTACCACAATTTCATGTAAACTACGTAATTCATAATTTTTAAAAGTATTATTTCTCCCATAAATAGATTTAAACTTTAAATGTACTTGTTTAAACTATAAAACGTAACCTATATAAGTTTAATAAATTACACATTTTATCATTAATTACTACGATTACTGTATAGCAAATCCTTTTTCGACAAAAAAAATACATTAACAAGGTTTGTTTTCTTTAAAGCTTTTAAAGTACACAATTTATGACGTATAAAAACTACACTACACAGTGATGTTGACCACAGATTCCAATTTAACTTTTCTTATATCTATAGATATAAAACAATTTACTGGGAGTAATTCTGTTAGGTTAGGTGAGGTTATCCTTTTCAGTAACTTTACATGAGACATTTTATACAGAATGAAAGAGTTACCGCTTACATATTTACGCGTGTACGTATTTTTGTAGTTAATAATTCCAAATTAACATGTACATTTTTGATAGAACATAAATACAAATTCCGTGTTACATTACGGAATATGTAATAGACTATATGATATTGATATATATATATATATACTGTTAATGATTTTGAGGTTCGGTCATTAATTATGAAAACTCAGTTTTGCGACGTTTCGAGATTTATTCTTCTCATAATCATGCCTACAACATTAAAATATAGTCTTACTACAATTATATTATTTGTAAGTGTGTATAGGTGTGTGTAAAGTCATACATTACTATAACTATTTACTTACATTAACTGTGAGATGAGCTACAGCAACCACATTACACTAAACACTTATCACAGTTCCATACTTATACACATATAACACATTACATTGTATAGTGTTAGCGTTATGTAGTTACCTGATAGACTGCCAGCGATATGAAATTTTAATAGTACCTAACTAGAAAGTTGTTCAGTATTCCTATACCTGTAAACTATTGTCCATTTTAAAAAGAGTGAATAAGATTAGAACACCTGTAAGAGTGACTTTACACACACCTATACACACTTACAAATAATATAATTGTAGTAAGACTATATTTTAATGTTGTAGGCATGATTATGAGAAGAATAAATCTCGAAACGTCGCAAAACTGAGTTTTCATAATTAATGACCGAACCTCAAAATCATTAACAGTATAATAATACGGTCGATAATTAACATTCCTATATATATATATATATATATATCCCATTGTCAAGCGTGTCAAAAAAATATTTACAAGTAATACAAAATAATAATTTTTTGAACTGCCGTTAGGAAGAACTGTACGATTTGAACGGTTTGTACGAAAAAGGTAGCATTTAAGATAAACCCATTTCAATAGCAAATAGTTTCATTGTGCAATAGTTGCATTGTGCATTGTGTTTAGTTGTGTGTGCTGGTAATAAACTTTTTATGTTCCTGTGTACAGGCACAGGAAGACGGAATTAGAACTAACAATTCGTAAATTCAGTAATGGGCAATCAGTTGCCACTGGATGGCGGAGTTCAGTACTGATGTTTAAAACTAGTAAACTAGTCTTACAAAAGTACAAGTTTATCACTTACAACGTATATTTTAAATGTTACGTCAGTACTAGAACTCCATTATAAAGAAATCTGTAAAACTGTTGATTGCATTGGATAATTAGGATGCGTTATGATGAAATTTATGTAACAATAATAATGAATCTTGAAAAAACAATTGGTAATTTTTTTTGCAAACTAAATATATAAGGTCTGCTGTGAATAGATGTGCCCTAGGAGACGTGTCTGGTCGGATATGCTGACGATGTGTCTTCACTCGTCGCGGCTTGGTTCGTTGACCTGGTACAGCTCAAACTAAAAAGATTTGTGCGGAATGTCAGCAGTTGGATGGCGGCGCACGGAGGGTTGTTTGCTCTGAATAAGACGGAGGTAGCCATCCTGACCAAGAAGAGAATTCCAACAACCTTGTGTCTTCGAGGCGGAGACGTGATGGTTGAGACAAATCATGTGGCTAAATATCTCGGGGTTTTAATCGATACGAAGATGTGTTTTTTCACCTGATACGGCGTACGGCGGATACAGCTAGTAGCTGCCACGGCGCTCAGCAGATTGATGAATAATGTGGGTAGACCCATAACCTGCAACAGTCGTCTGTTGATGGCGGTGGTCCAGTCAGTCTTCTTGTACGCCCCAGAAGTGTAGACGGATCTCCTAAACAAAAAGAGACTCGGTGAAGTAGTGGGCTTTGAGGGTAGCCTCTGCTTACCGTACCGCCTCTGAACTACTGAACTAGCTGTTATGGTGATCCCTGGGGTTATCCCTCTCGATCTCTTGCCAAGGGGACAAGAACTCTCCACCTTAGGAAAGGTGGAGTCGCCAGAGAGATGGATAAACACCAAGAAAGGTTCCGTATCCCTGAAAGATAGAAAACTGCTTGGAACGAGGAGACGAGAGGGCGCTGGACCGCGATTCAGATCATACACCTAAGGCCGTGGATTGAGACAAAGCAGAGGGAGGTCGGTTTCTACCTGACGCAGCTTCTGATCGAGCACGGATAGTTCCGACATTACCTCTATAAAATGGTTAAAGCCTTGTCTAAGCCCTTTGGGGGCAGAACAATGGCCTTGTCTGGAGTAGAGTGATAAAAGGTCCCAGGCTAGTGCTCGTTCGACGGCCGAGGGGTTTTAGTGAGTAGTCCACATGAGTTGGGAGTCCCACACCTCATGCGTGAATGCATTTCCCCTCCTTAAAAATGAATTATAGTTATACGTTTGATGTTACATTAGCTGATTTATGAAATGTCAAAAAGGGTTGTTTAATTTGCACATGAAAGTAGATCATCGTTTTTCCCATTTATTATATTTGAAATATATGTACTTATTGTTTAAAGATGGACAACGAGAGTGTTGTATATAAAAAGAAAAATATATTTATGGAGAATGACTGGAGAGCCAGTTGCCTATATAGTACGTATTGTGCAGTCCTTATTGTCAACTCAGGTAAGAACAAAATGCGAATAGCGCATGAGTTGTCAGTTACCAATTATTACGGGTTCCCACACCTGTAAGTGTACAATACATATAGGGCACCAAACGTTTATACCACAAATTATCCTTATTGTCTATAGTTTAAAATTTCTAAAAGGGTGATAGCCTCATACATTTAACTTCGTCTATAACTGAAAAACCTCGATTTTTCACATAACCTCTAAGAAGAAGTAAAAGACAGGTAATGAAAAATAAATTAAAATGTGCTTAAGGAAAACTGAAACATAGACCCGGAAATACAAATCCGTAAGTCGCAGCAAGTAATAACTTGTTAAAAATTGAATTTCTACATGATATTTGGTTAAATGGTAGATTTTAAATTTGCATGTTATAAGGTAATAATATATAACTATATATTTTGTATACAGTGTGTTTATGTGTGAGTGTGTATGTAAAAGGGCGTGCGGTGGGAAACCAGAATAGTGAAAATCTTAAAGAGCGAATATTCTAATTGAAAATCCTTAATTTTTTATAATTATTCATCACCTTGTCAAATTTAATTTCCTAAACTTGGAAAATGTTTAAAGTTTTTTTTTAAATAAATTGCCTTTGCAACAAAATTAATTAAAAGTTTTTAATCTGTCACAGATTGTTTTAATCTGTTTGATAACTTTTCCAAAATTGCGAAGACAATTAACGTTACAGGGACACAGCATTGATAATTACGGGGTGTAACATTGTTAAAAGTGCTTGTCACTGAAAGAGAAAAGATAGTCCCATTGTTTTCTTAAGAAAATATTAAAACTTTATTTTTTTTTTTAGTGTTAGGAAATGCACACACTGAGTTTAAGTCACTCCTTTGTAATTATCTGATGGGTGTTGAGATAGAAAATAACTGCTTAGCTTTCACATCACTGTTTTATTACTAAAGTATTCTAAATTTAATTGCAAATTAAAATACACATCTTTTTATATTACAAAGTAAACCATAACGTTATAAATAATTATAAAATAAGGAAAATGTTAAATATAGTCTATAGATTCTTCCATTCTTTCAATAACTTTTTGTATTTAATACGTTATTACTTGTCTAATAATTACACTAGTTAATCTATAGGAGAGTAAAATAATGTTTGGGATCCTCTCCTCAATTCTCCTGTAATGCAAATCTATTATTTCCTTTTCCTTACGTTTTGGTTTCCGTTTCTATTTGCCTTTTAGTTATCGACTGGTTGTTAGGAGAGTAAGAAGGGATAGTTATTACGTACGACAGTTACTTGACGCTCTCGAAGCGTCATTCTACACGTTTCTTGATTCTTCACTAGCCCAGCGTGCTAACGTCTGTATCCAGGTTATGCACTTGCAACTACACAAATTATGCCGGCACGCCGCCAAAAGAATGAAAAATTATTTAGGAATTTCTGCGGGGTATATACAAACGTCTATATCCGGTTTAGAGGACAGTTACACCTGGCGATAGGAGTCTGGATCAAGTTATTGTTGCGGTATAGCGGAAAGAGGAACGTGTTCTTTTGTCTCGACAGTTTTTAAAACCCATACGCATACAATAATACTGGTCCTCCTAGTCAGACAGAGCGACTGTTAAGACTAACGTTAGGGATCTTATTTGTTCCAACATAACAGCATGTGAGCCAATTACTGTAGCTGCTAATACCGACGAAAGCCAACAATAGATCAGGTTCGAATCAGGACTCTATCGCATAGTAACATATTGTTACGACATTACAGAACATGTTACGTGTTTCTCGGCTATTCCAGCCGAGCCCAGCTATAATATGTGTGTGCGTACATATTGGTGCTACTTTGAGATGAACGACAATTACGTGACACTTGTCGTGCGCCGAGACTGATCCAGATTTCATTAGTCCGCGTGCGCTGTGTGCAAGGCCGCAATTAATTACATACTGGTGTTTTCTAGGAGCGTTGTTAACGAGTAGTACGGATTATTCTGGATCTCAGCGGGGTATAAATACAAGCACTCAGCGACGCTCAGTTCAGTTTGAGTTATTGTCGGCGATTTACAGAGTGCAGTTCGAAGTATTGTGGGGATGTGTTATTATTGCGTGTGAACAATTTTTATTTGATTTGGTGTAAGAGACTATTCTCTGAATACAAAAGGTTTAATTGTGATAATTACAACTGGTGATTAGTGACATAATTGGTGTCTTGTATTTTGTTTTCCACTGTATCATACGACGATCAGTAGACCGTCGTAACAATGTCATTCCACATTGAAGGATAGTTTGTCTAAGTACTAAGTATTAGTCCTTCCCAACTACCGGCACATTGACGATGGCACAGATAAATATAACAAACGTGCCAAGAAACCTGTTCGGGGAAAGCACACAAAATTCAACGTGGCACTCAAGTCAAATAACCAAGTCTCACAAGCATACAATTCGTTCGCGTGTCTGTATATAATATTTCATTACATAAACCAACATATTCAATTTCCTAGTGTCCAACTGATCCGTCCTGCAAAGTCCTACACACGAACCTTTTAAATGTATTTTTTCTTACGTTGAATCTTACTTCATTTATTTACTCTGAAATAATCATAAAAGGAAAATGCTCATAATTCTTACCTGCTTTTTATATAGTACTCAATTCTATTTAGGTAATTGTAAGATAAATCTCTTGTGATATATCCTAGATTTTCAGACGTAGACGTTCAAGTAAATATTTATTTTACGTTGATAAATGCAAAGCTTCTCCAGATTAAAGAAGCTACAATAATAAACACAACGAGCGACTACTCAGAAAAACAATTAAAACCTGATGCTGTTGAAAGCGGTAATTAATTTTTGAAATTACTGTCTCCCGTGGAGAAAAAACATGTTGGTTTTCTAAAGACAAAATTATATTATTTTAGTTTTTTAATAATCTTAAATTTCTTAAAAGCATACAATCATTTTAAATGAGAATGTTTTCATAGTGTTTTTTTAATAAAGCTGACTGCATACATATGTGAATTAAATGATAAATGTTAGTTCATTCTAAAATGGACAATGTTAAATAATTAATAATTCATCTCCATCTTGCTGGTGAACATCCAGCTCTACATTAATCAAAATTGCGGAGTATCATTGAAGCAAATGAAATTATTTTTACAGTAACATAAGTAGTGTTAAACCATTTTCATTCTTTAAGTTTATAAAGCTTTCATGATTATCACCTAACACAACGTGTTATTTTTTAAATATCATCTATTGCAGTATTCAAGTAAACTAAATTTTACTTGAAAGAGTTACCAGTTTCTCCCATCAGGGTGTATGTCAGTAAGTTATAACTGTTCATTGTTTTTAATTTGTAAACAGAAATTTTTGCATAATAAGTTTCAAATTAATTGTAACATTGATTTCTAACAGAACATTGTTATCATTTTCCACACTTTCTTTGAAAGTAAACGTTTTACAATATTCTATATTATTAACCTGTAAGTCTGTAACCCAGTAATTAATATAAAAATGAATGTGAATAGTATTTTTAGCCTTAGAAAAAAGATATTTAAAATTTTTATTAATATACGTTCTAATATTCGATAATCAATTGATGACTCTGTTGATTATCCGTTTAGCCACACGATCATAAATATGAGTGTAATTTAGCAGCAAAGATAATCGGTTAGTCTAAAGTTTGATAAATTCAAGTCAAATAAGGAAATTATTTTCTCCAGAAACGACTGTAACTTCCGGTCTTTCCTTATGTCGTCATTTCGTAGATGATTCTCAAGCTACTCTTAACTGCTCTTAAAATTTCTGAGCCTGTATTTTTTAAATATCATCTGTTGAAGTATTCAAGTAAACTAAATTTCACTTGAAAGAGTTACCAGCCCCTCGCACAATCCCAAACCTAGAGCACCAGGTGCATTTATTTCGGGGCACACGACACCTAGACCGTCCCCCTAGGTGGAACGCATGGTAGACACGCGTATTCCTAAACAAGCGTTTGAATATAGGACAGTGGTGACAATAAATCGTGGAAGACCCTGGAAAAAATTGTCAGAGACTCTGTGAAGTCGAAATGGTCTATAGACTAAGCCATGTAGTGGAGGAGGAAAAAGAAGAAGGTAAGGAAATTAACCTATTGTGCAATCTAAAGAAAGATCATCTAGAAAGACTTATCGTCTCAACATCTTTCACGAACTTTTCCGTTTAACCGCCCAGCACTTTCTCTCAGTCTAACTATAATTTAGTTTAATTACTTTTCTGTTTTATTAAAAATACAAATTACGTCTGAACTTACTTAAAAGCCTAAATTGCACAATCTGACTTTATAAATTTCAAAAACTTCAGTCCACATTTAAGTAAATGTAATCTTATTAATTCCTTAATCTGTGCTTAATTAAAACAATACCGTAAACAATAATATTTCATTCGGCAAAAATTATTTTTATTAAAATTAATAAATAAACTTTATTTACAATTTTACGTAAATTAATATATGCATTCCCCGTCCATTGTCTGTCCAAAGCTAGTCCCGAAAATTTAATTTCCGTTAATGTCGTAGCCGAATACCGTTTAGAGTTAGCATATGGTCCAAGTGCCTCCCTCATTTCGACCGAAGTGGTCAGTGTTCGTCTTCGTTGCTAAAAAAGAAAATCCTGTGCTTTTGCTATTTTCCACTAATGAGTCTATAGCGTCTAGCATTTTCTAGACGATCCAATGCATATTCAATGCTTTAACCGAGTAGAACATAGACAAGGTCATCAACACTTCCTAGCTGACATTTCTGGATCCATGACGCTCAAAAATTCCTTTGATTGATGTAGTAAAAGCGTGCCACTCTACTTGCGGTAGTCCATTTTCCAGCTCGTGTGGGCTCAATGGTGATTGTTCGATCCGAACACGGAAATTCCTATCTCTGAGAAGCTGGAAATAAATTAGAGCAGGTTACTCTGAACCATCAATAATGTAATTTTCCCAGAACGTAGTGTCTCCACATAATTTTCCATATAATATTAATTGTTTTCTCCAAATCGAAGGCCAAGACAATCACATGTTTGCCTTTGGTGAAACTCTGTTCTCTAGATGTAGCAGGTGATCAGTAGTAGAAAGGTATTTATGATAGCACACTGGTGAGCGGGAAATACGCCGTGTTTTTTCAAGGCATAGGTATACATGTGACAGGCTTGAACACTCATGGACTAGCGATTGCTCTGGTTTTCTTCTAAACTTCCGTTACCTAGTTTCGCCCTCGTAATGTTTGACATCAATTTTAAGCATAATTCTGAAGTAATCACTATTGCTCAGAGATTGTCCGTAAACAATTGCAGGAAATTGTAGTATAGGTATTACGTATTATTGAATAAAATAGCTTGCATTACAAATATCAGCATTCATTTCTATTGTAACTCGCCAACCTTTTTGAATAAGCTCATCTATGCCAGATTCCCGAACTCGAGTTAAAACTTCGCAATTTGTCGTCCCGCACGCTGAATCAATCCCGCAGTTTTTGAACTTACCAAACCATTCTCTCTATCCGTGCAGTATATTACCATACTGGCCAAGCATGCGAGAATAGATTTTTAGATGGTGTAGCACCGTCAGAAACAGGGATACTTATCACTGACTGCTGTTCTTTAAAAGTTCAGATTTCAAAAGGACTTGCTATTGTTGAATAAATAATAAAGGTTATTTCTACTGAAAATTTTGTAAAATAGCTGTTTTTAAATTAATAACAGTGACGTCAGCTTTAAAATATACAATTTCGCATTTAGCCTAAATGTTTTTTGGACTGTAGCTGTTGTTTTTCTACTTATTGAATACACAGACAATTTACTCTTTCTATTTATTATGCAATTGAGGCCAATAAGTTAAAAATTATAAAGCCTATAAAAACTATAATGATATAAATTTAAAAGATAAATATTTAATACGAAAGGTTTCCAATATATGTTACTTGTCCATTGAGAATATCCTGTTAAAAAAAGAATGCCACACAACTCTAACTAAACTGCTAAACAAACTGTAACATGCGGATCGGATCAATAAGAGAGTAATCAGAAGTGTTGACTCAGCAATAATTATTGTCGTCCAATATTGGATTTTGTATCTGTAAGTTCCCACTGTAACTGACACTTCTGCTTAACACTCTTTCGATCACGTGATTGCCTCTTTTTACTTTCATGACATGTGTAACAAATCACTTTATTCTATACGCAGCCAATCCTATGCTTAAATAGTACCTTCGTTGCTTAGTAGACACAGACTTCTGAATTTAACAGGATTTATGAACATTTTAAATTCCGTTTTAAAGTACTAAAAGTAAAATAAACGAATTATTATGAATTCAAGAACATAACATTTACCCGAAAAAAAAATTACTACAGTAATTTTTAACTAATTCTACCTTCTGTTACATACGTTATATTTTATCATCTTAGACGATGTTCCTAAACAAGTATGTTTACTCACTTACCCGTAAAATTGTTGTAGGTGGTACAGCTTCTCCCAACCACCACTGAACATACTGTATAGTACAAATTAATGGCATCCACTATTATTTCTAGAAATGGTGATTCATTTTTACTTTCCAGTCCACTTTGTTCAATAACAAATTTCCATTGCTATTACGAACGAGGAAATGTTAAGAATATTTTTTGCTTGTTTGGTTATCTTTTCCTTGTTTGGTTTTGATTACCACTAACCGCTCAGTGTTTCGGTAATTGCGCCGAAGTTGTTAATTTGTTTATAGAAAATATTTGAGTTTAGCAATAGAAATAAAATGTTCTGTATTTTTAAACTTGCACATTTTAAAAATATTCATACAAGGAAAATGTTTGTTGCTCAACCAGTTTATTTCATTCTTTGCATAAGATCTGTAAGTTTCGAGAACTATGGTACTTTTGCTTATTTAATACATTGTTTGGATTTAATAATCCAGACCTGGATTCTAACTCCAAAGGGGGTTCGAATCAGTTGAAAATCTGTTATTATTAAATATACGCTTATCTTAGTTTACTTATAACATTTCTATTGCATGCAAGATGCACATACAGTAAATAAGGAAATCAGTATTGCTTTTAATCACAATACAAAAGAAGAAAGTTTTACGAACATTCTAACTTAACGAAAATTAAAGGAAAAAACTTATTATATTCAAGCACTTAGTTATATAAGAAATTGTAGCCGCAGCTTCTCATGTAACTCTTGTTCAATCAAAATTGAGAGTTTCCTTGTTTACACTTTTTTTAAATTTCTAGACTGATAACTTTTCAGAAAAAAAGGATTTTTCAAAGAAATAAACGCGATGAAAACGATATTTCATATTACATTACCAATATAATGCAGGAAAATAAATATTACACATTTAAACGTAGTAATTAATGAAACCAAGCTAAATCGATGTAGCCTATATAAAATAAATTTGACATAAAATAATAAAAGCTGTTTGTTAATAATTGTTCACTAAGTGAAATGTAAATATTGACGACTGTATAAAGTGTCTGAATGTTTTTAGGTTTTTATGGATGATCTTTTATTTGCTTAATGTATTCTAGATCACTATTAAAAAGTAGTATGCTAATCTTTGCTTTTGCTTCAGATGACATGTTTTTCTTGAAAATACTTTTTGCACTTCGTCCTCTATACACCGTAATTTGTACCCCTCAAAGGAAATACTGTTTACAAACGATTCAATACCGTACTATAAACAAATGGAAATTACTAAATTTAAGACTGCGTGCATTTTAGTTTACCACTTCTTATTTTGATGAATATTTCAACTACTACAGCCTGCATTATCATAGCGTTATTATCACAAAGTTGTCTCGAGGCACTAAGAGTTTTTGTAATTGCCATTGAAACAACTTACATTGTACTTAAATTTCAATACTGTTTGTTAATTTATTAATTACATTAAATGTATATGCTAATTAATCAAAGATGTACGTGTATATTTTAAAAATATGGAGTGTACGCTAATCATTACATAATTCTGTTTCTGATGGGACGGAAACATTAATATTACTTAAATTAAAATTACGTTTGTAGTTTGGCCAAATGTCTGCGAAACTCGTACCCAATGGTAGGTACCTCAGTGTATTATCTTCTCATTGCGAGAATGTCCTCTACCCCAGCGTGCAACCTCAGTGGTGAGCGGTATATACGGCCTACGCTAATTACGACACAAGCAGTTAAGTTAATGTAGCTTAACTGGTTTTTTAGCACACAGTACAGTCAGACTCCAAACTTTAAAACTTGGTCTATCATCTTTTGCCGATAGAGAGAATCTATTTACAGTTTCCGTTTGTCCGTAATTTAGTGTTAGATTTATTTGTGTGTCAATCTTTTTAAAATAAATGTCGATGTATGATAACTACATAAAATATTTTACAAATCCTGTTTTATCATAAAATTCAGTGCCTTTTATTATATGGGACAATTAAGCATAAGAGCTATTATGGTAATGCCGTTTGTAGTCTTGTTAATGGTTCCAAATTCAGTAGTCTGTTACAAAATACTTGCTTTTAAAAACTGTTGTGGAATAACAGTTTATACTGTTTCCCCTCGTAATCGGATGTAACGATTGTATTTTTGGTTTATGAAAAAACTTAATTATATTGCTATTTGCGAACTGCATGTTACACAGTTTAAATACGTAGACTTCGTTGAACGAATTAAAACGTTTGACTTTGTTGGAACGCTAGTTTGATACCCAATTACAGCAAATGGTGCCAGGTCTCATCAAATGATGTAATGAAGCTGGTAACGCTTATTATTGGTAGGGCTGTTATAAGTGTTCGTAGATAAAATGTATTTAGCTGAAACTTATAAGCGTATATTAGAAATGTTTCTGTATGTTTTCAGCTGTTTTGAGGTTATCAGCACTCATTGTATTAATAATACTATGGTAGCACCGTCTCTCTATATCATTTACAGACACGGAGCAGTAGTGACAAGAGTTACATTCAGTGGTACGGTTTAGGTTTACAGATAGTTTACATCATTTACAGAATGCATAGTTGTTTCGTACTGTATCTGCTTTTGTGTTGTGAACTGTTGTAAGAGAGCGGGAGAGAGATACCGTGTGAGTGTGTGTGTGTGTGTGTGTGAAAGCATAGGCCTAGATACTGTTTATCACACACACACACACACACACGCACGCACGCACGCACTTACACACACACACTATTTGCGTGTATGAAAATAACTCTATATACGCAAATATGCAAACAATGTAGTTAAAATTAATATTAAATAACGACTTAAAATGCAAACTGCATATTAAAGTAATTTTCATAATCTTTAAACAAATTTAATACAGAATATCTCTGTTTTTAATCAGAAAGCTTCAAACTTTCTATAACGGCTGTAAATTGTTTAGCTGTTTATTAGTCTTTCTTTTATGAATTTGCTAACTGCTATAATTTTTTATTGTTCGACTAAGCTTTTCGTCATTACTGACATCTTCAGGTCTTAAACAACCTATCATGTCAACGTGTTTATTAGTCGTTTTATTTTTATTAAATTTAGTAATTAATTGTATTGAAAATA
The DNA here is from genome assembly GCA_034769895.1 of Magicicada septendecula. NCBI lineage: Eukaryota > Metazoa > Arthropoda > Insecta > Hemiptera > Cicadidae > Magicicada > Magicicada septendecula. The sequence goes on from CM068367.1 coordinate 568,347,895, forward strand.
ATGCAAAATTAGGAAATGACAATATAATACTTTATTACCAAAAATAAACAAAAGAAAGACTCATTCAAATTAAAAGAGAAATTAATAAACAACTAATGTTTAGTATTTGTAGAAATAGTATCACAATCGTTTGGAGAGAATTTTTTTATATTTTAAACAATAGGTTTTTATTTAAAAATCACTGAAAAATCTCCACTACAAACACTGCTTTCTTGCAATCGTTTTACACAAAAAAGTTAAAATTATTGAATTAATGCACTTGATGGGCGGAATATATCATACCTGGCAAATGATAAAACTGTTAATATAGTAATATGTAATTATCTTGTTGGTACATCCTCTTCGTTCACTTTTATACTGTACTATACTATTTATACTTTTACAATTTATACGTTAAAGTTTATATTGTAACGTAGCGGATTTTGTAGAGGTTTTAGCGAAAACTTTGTATGTGGCTTATTGGGTGTTCGTCTTATTTAATTAAGCTCCCAATGTTGTGTACGCCAATCTGTAATGTAGCAGTATTCTTAGAGGTGTTAGTGTACTACAGTTACCGGTATATTGTTAATTCAGCCCCACTATTGTAAGCGCCAATATGTAACGTACTGCTTTGAGATATTAAAGTTTCCGCCTCTCCGCAGTCGCCACTTATGAATTATAATAACTGAAGTTTAAAAAAATAAAGTATTTTGTAATGTTACTCAATCTAAGCAGAAATCGAGAGTGTGCGATTTGGGGTAAAGTAGGGAAGTTGTTCAGCCTTATGAGGAAGAGAGAGTAAGTACCGATTATTTACACTCGGTTTAGGCGATTTTGGAAATTTCTAATTGTTCGCTGTGATTTAAATCAGCTGATTGTGAGACGAGTTTCCACACATACTTCAACCAGCCTACCCTATGGCGAAATATGACCCAATGTATCAATCTCTTCTATTTTGTGCTGAAATCAATTACAACTACCCACTACAAAAAATATAACACCTTTTTATTATTCAATATCATTTTTCAATAATATTTATTAATTATATTATTGTTTTTTGTTTTCCTGCCACCAAAATACAAGTATCACAATCGATCTCTACTTAATTAAAACATAATATCGACTTCCTCGAATAAACATGGAATTGTCAAAAGAAAAAAACATATATGGTTTTGTTTACCAAATTTTTATACTATTTTTTAAAACATCAATCAATATATAATTCTTTTTATTTCCCCAGGGTTAAGGGTAAGTGCTTTTTGTTATGAGATGGTCAGAAATGGATAATTACTAAGCTTTACAAATACTGAAAAATATTAAATAAATTTGTTTATTTTTTCGTTTAGTATGTAGTTCCAGAAATGTCCGTAAGAAAGCAGCGGGCGTTTGTTTACTTTAGAACATGTGATTAATTTTGACTAGTTTTTGTGTTCTATATAACCATTCGGAATGCGTTTTCTTCGTCAACTATTAAACTAAACGTTTATATTACCTCTCTTCTTATAGTTCTTACTGGAAGGAAGCCTTTTCTCTAGTGAGGTCCGTCTTAAGTTGTAATTTCATTACAGTCTGGCCCATATTCTATCGTCAATTTGAAACATCACGAAACTAGGCCGAATCATCAGAATGGTTTTCTTTCACAGTTTATTATGGAGTATAATCCTTTAATTTTGATAAATAAGGTATGATTATATAGAGTTCATATTGCTTTTTAATTTGGTACTAATTTTACACTTCTCCCAAGTTTCAAAAAAGATATTTTAATAGAATTGTGGTAGCATCATTTTGTCAACTCGCCAGGTTTTTTCCAAATTCGATTATTAACAATACTTGTTATTTTAGTCACTCTTAGTAACCCAAAATATTTTTATTATACAGGCAGTTTGTAATTATTATAAATTTATATTTTATTTACCGAAAAATAATTCTTTTTAATTCCGGTTTCTTTACCAATTTGTTGTACATAAGGGGTTTCTGTTCATTTTCTTATGACCTGGTATATAAGTATTTAATATTTTTATTATCTCTAAATGAATTTATATAGTATTTATTAGTCTCTCATAGTATTCCTACACTGCACTACTTCCTGTTGCCATTTCCCTCATATAGAATTATTTTAATTTTTTATTATCCTTTGATATTTAAACTTTTTATGTTTTTTAAAACGAACCCTGGGTTATCTTATATTATAACACAAATATTTGAAAAAATATAACATGAACTTAGGTATTACAATTGGTTGTCTACACAATATAAATATTACAATAAATTAATAAAAATACAGAATCAGTTAGTAGCATTATAGTCTACTATCATAGTTTATAATTCCCAAACGTACAGCACAATTCTGTAATAAGTTACCTTCACTTTCACTTTTTACCTCAATGGGTACACTATAACTCACTTGTCACTGTATATCACTCGAATTGTTTATAATGTTTAGTGATATACTTTAATTTAGAGCTAGTTATAGGTTACCCATTTCTGACCTTTATGTTATCATGATTTAATTTATTGGGACCGGGTTATGTAACGTTACAATATATATAAACTTTCACTATGAACTTACTTTATGGTTTATATCCCAAACGTTTCAACGTGGTATACGTCTTCTTCAGTGGGAGTAAATACTGAATGTCTTTACAGAGTAACGGTTATGGACTGTATGGACTACATGGAAATAAACCATAAAGTAAGTTCATAGTGAAAGTTTATATATATATATATATATGTATATATATATTGTAACATTACTTTTGGCATAGCTCGATATCGTACCAGATTTAATGAAGATCATGGATTAGAAAATTAACAAGAAGAAAAAATATCTTTTAAAAATGATATTGAAGATGAACAAATAACTACTTTAGACTGACTTGTACTATAACTGACCGTACCCAAATTAATGTTTAGGTAAAGTGATGCAAACTACCCCGATGATGACATGAAGTTGAAATAATTAAAATAATAATACTTATAAAGACAGACAGCATTATGTACCATTACTATAAGTAAACAGATGGTTTTATTAAATGTATCAAAATATAAAAATAATTAAAATACAAATTGAGGGATAATAGGCCCAAATATACAATATAATGTAAAATAATATATTAGTAAATTGTTAATTAAATGATATAATGAAATAATACAACAAAACAATTATTATAGATACATGGAAACATGCAACTAACTGTGTAAATAATAGTGGACATAATGTTATCAAGAAAATAATGTATAATCTAATAATAATAATTCTCAAATGTATAAAAAGAAACAGAAAAAGTACCGTACCTAGTACAGCAATGGCTGAACTAACTAGGAAAAATGGAAAAAATAGAAAATCATTATTAAATGATTAAACTTTCCTTTTTATGTACTTGAAACACGTTTAAAGTTGTGTTGATGTTATTTATAGTTTTATTAAATAATATATGTATGATATGCCTTCTGCAGTATGTTTGTAACCAGGCATATACAAATTGTTTAATCACAAAATGTGAATTATGTTTTTTTTTATGTTGTTACTGTAATAATTATTGTTATATGTTTAAATGATAATACTAATAGAGTTATACGGAGTAGTTTTGATGGTAGTTGCATAATTATTAAGTGTCACAATAACAGAAAATAGAAATTTAACATGTCAAGACATAGGCCTATAAAAAACTTTGGAAATTTGTAAATTTTAGGAAATACTGTTAGAATTTTATAAAACAAATGTTGTAATATGGATAGGTTTATAGTTAATAGTATACACAACAAATATGGAATCGAAATAATCAGTTATTTAAGAAAAATTCAAATAGCAAAAATGTAACATCAGTATTTCTTAAGCAAAAATAGGCATGTTTGGTGTCTATATGTCACAAATGTTAAGACCAAAATAATGATGCTATTAGTTTTAAATTCCCAATCCGTACAAAAAAGCTATACTAATTTAAAAGTTTTTGACCAAATTCAGACATTGAAATAATGAATTTGTATGACAATGTATATCTGAATCAACCAACCAGATTTCAAGTTTTACCTTAGCAACCGAAAATTCAGATAAATAAAATGGAGACTTCTTTAACAACCGTCATTGAAGACAGATGCGTTATAAAAACATTTCAGATAATTACATTTTAATTAGTGGAAACACCTACCAGGCTTTGCAAAACGAATTGGTGTAGTCAATACAAAATATTATAATAACAAAAGAACGTCAAGAATTTAATTCAGAAGAATTTAGATCCGGGGAGAAGAAGTAAAGAAGACTTGGACCCTATCTTCGTCCTGGAAGAATAAAGAAGAGGATCTGGGTGAATTGGAATAATTTATCATCTTATGTGACAACACCTACACTTGTGTACACAACTATTTAGGAATTAACCAATAAATAAAACTACAGACCCTATTCTACACCAACATTATAGAACACTTGAAAATAACACCAATTGAATATTACACCTTTTTTGAACACCATAAAAACTTTAACGATAACTAATAAGCATCTAAACTGTTCATAACCTATAATAGTGAGTAACACATACACGACTACCAGTTTGCACTATACACATCAAAACCTTGTAATATCCTTATATTGTGAAGTTTGTATTTTGATTTTAAGAATTGTATTATATGTTTAACCATAATTTCCGAACCAAATACGCCCTGAGATTATTTATTTCATTGAAATAAAAACAAACTGCATCATTCTTTTGCTTGTCGAATCCAGCATAGAGCATTATATTTTAGCTACTACCAACTTATGAATGAAGACGCCTAATTTTGTCATAATTGTAATTACAGTAAAGAAAAACGAGAAGTAATTAATCAATACTTCGTTTGAATAAAGATTGTTAAAAGGAATATATCTGTTTGGTGTTATCTTTGCATTATTATTACTGTTTCAATTAAGAATTGTGATAACATAGCACAGCGGACGGAACAACTGTTGGCAGCTTCGCGTTACGTCACTGGTGTTGGATTCCGAGGCGAGAACGAACGGCGGGAATTTAATATAACCGCATACGACCGCAAACGAATTCATATCAATATAATATACGTCCCATTTATAGTTATTGTTACAAATTGACGCTTCCAACGTGCGGCGAAGTAAGTTGTCTTGTAGTATTTGTTACAAATTGACGAACCCAAGAGTGGGGCTTAAGATCGAACAATTTACTTATACTAATAATTGATATAACTCATTTCCTCATATATGGTTATTGTTACAAATTGGCGAACCAACGTGTGAGTCGATAAATTGAAATATAATTTATAAGCAAACAACCGAAAAAATAAACGAAAATGCGGAAGCGAGAAACATCGAGCAAACGAGCGGCTGAAACCGAGAAAGTAAGCGAATTAATCATGGAAGACAAAGAGGCAACACCGGTTGAGGAAGTAGAAACTATAATAAATAAGGCTCAGGAGAAACAACCAGAAGAACCCACACAAACAGAAAGCGAGAAGACGCAAGAAATGATTAAACGTATGTTGGAATTAATGCAGGAAACTGGTAAGAAAACGGAAGAGATTAATAAGAAACTAACGGACGAAATGAAGGAAGACTTCAGTAAGAAAATGGAAGAATTAAGTGTGAATAGTAATAAGAACTTAGTAATATTGAAGGAAGACTTGAGTAAGAAGATGGAGGAAATAAAGAGTGACAATAAACAGACAAAGGAGGAATTGAGCCGAAAATTGGAAGAGACTAATAAGAAAATTGAAGAAAAAATGGGAAAATTGAATGAAAGTAGCAGGAAAATGGAGGAGAAAATAGACAAAAATAATAGAGAATTGAGGGAGGAATTGAAGGGAAATTACCAGGAAACCATGAAAAAATTGTCTGAACACAAAGTGTCATTAAAAGAAGAGTGGAATAACAAGATGGAAATTAATAACCGGCAATTGCAGGAAGAATGGGACAAGAAGCTAGAAGAACCGGTAACCGAAATGAAAAGGGTAGAATCCGAGGCCAAGGAAAAGTGTGAGCGGATAAACCAAGATACACTGAGCGTCCGGGAAGAAACGAATGGATGAATAGAAAATATGCAAACCAACCAAGCAGTGATGGGAAAAAGATTAGAAAGCATAGGTACTAGTCTTAATCGGGTACAAGAGCAAACAACTGCCCATAGAGATGAGATCAACTCTCTAAGAAACAGACAATGTACCGGTGCCCATACTACATGTGAGGAAAACCGAGAAGTTATCGACTTCCAGAATTATAGAAGAAAAACCCATGCTATTTCTAGAACGGGTAGAAGAAAAAATAGCCAAAACCGGAGAAGACAGATGGGTTGTAATTAGAAGTATGCTGGACGAAATGTTCAGAAAAGTCTATGACAATTGGTGGATGGCGATGCGGCCGAATATACAAAATTTTCAAGAATTCAAAAAACAATTTAAATCCAAGTACTGGTCTGATGCCACACAACACATGATAAGAAGTGACATAGGATTGGGCCGATATGATCTACACGGCAAACAAACTCCGACCGCATACTTTCTTGGTAAGATAAACATAGCCAGACATTTAGAACCTGCAATTCCTACTGAATATTTAGTGAGGCTATTAGATTATCACTATGGTGGGGAAATTACGAGAGGCCGAATAAACGGACGACTACAAACCATTGAGGAGATGTCGGCATTGTTAGCGGAAATGGAACAAGAGAAGAGCTTCCTCCAATACAGACGAAGGAGCGACGAGATGGATAGAAATAATGGTCGCCGCGCCGCCCGATACGAAAATAACGGGCATAGACCAAATAGTAATTACAACAACAACGGTAACCACTATCAACGTAGTTACCAAAATAATAATAACAATAATAACTACCCACGGAATAATGCGGTGAATAACAATAACAATAACAACAGCCACTGTTACCGTAGCTCTCCTACGAATCATAATAACGGATACCAGCGTGCCAATGATAGAGACAACCACTACCAGAACAACCGAGGTAATCAAAACAATTACGATAACCGTTACAGACAGAATAATAATGGCAATTATAACAACCAAAACCAAACATATCGAAGACATGTGAATTATGTGAGCACCGATGATAGAGATATGGGAAGAAGTTCGTACCAGAGACGAATGAATTATAATGGGAACCGGGAGAGAAATTTTCAGGAGGAGAATAACCAGCGCTACCGGGATGAACATAGACGAAGTAGGAGCTGCGACGATGACAGGAGCAATAGATACATAGTGACGTTCAATAATAACGCCAGTGACATACAAGAATTACATAATAGAGACAGACCCGGTCAACCAGACAACAGGACCGAGGAGATCAGCACTAATTTAAACGGACCGCGGCAGTGAAAAACCGACAGGTCCCATCACTGAACCGACAATTTGGGTACTTACTAGGACGAGACAAAACGACTGAAAATACCATTACCAAAGTGCATAATCATTTCTTAAACAATGTGAGAGAAGAATTGCTAAACGAAAATACAATAACGAACAATAATTTGAATAACGAGATTCCTTATATTATCGCCCAAGTAAATGGACTAGACACAAGATTCATCATAGATACGGGCGCAAACGTGTCGTTAATCGATAACAACGAATACCACAAAATTCAAAAATTAAGTAAGATCATCTTACCGACTCTACCAATCCAGAATATAATTTTAATTGGAGCCACCGGAAGGCAAAACAAGTCAATAAGCAAGCAAGCTATTATTACTTTATAACGGACCATATGTTGCTGTAAAAAACAATAACAATAATACTTACGTAATTAGTGATGTGGAGACGAAGAAGATTAAGGGAACATACAACCAAGTTTCCTTAAAAATGTATTATGAACCCAATAAACGAATTTGAATAAACCTCAAAATTCAAACAAATAGTAAGGACAACTTACAGTACATTTTGATAATTTTATTTTGAACCAAGTGAATAAACAAATTTGAATAAATTTCAAAATTCTAAACGAAATGAGCACCTCTTATTAAATATAATTATGAACTTATTATTTGAATAAAAGATGCAACATCCATGAATCAGGAGAAAACATAGTGCTAAAAAATGAATAAGAAAAGACAAATGTAGACGATCGACGATGAAAATAAGACAAGACTAGAAACGAAATTACTACGAATAACCTATAATGATTGTGAGAGAATCAATAACAACTATAAATAAATATACTTGTTACGTGTTAATTGAATAAAGATAGTGAATGAAAAATGAGGATTAAGCAGTACTTATGAAGAAGGAAAGATGATAGTACCAATTAAAAATAAAAATGTTATTAATATCGCCACAAGAAAATAAACATCTGAAAGAATCAATGGAAAGAAATATTTAGATCTGAGAATTTAAACTGAGTGAACCATCCCAAGAATATATTATTATATTATTTTTTCTTTGATTTAGTCGTGAATAGACTAGTGATTATTAAATGTGATTGACTGATGAGATAGCTCCAGCAATCGATATTATTGATGTATTATGTATTATAAGGACAGCGGGGTATTAGGTCAAGAGAGCCCCCCGACTGATTCCAAAATATATGTGATGATGATTAATTTGTTATGGAGGTAACATGTTCCAGGGATAGAACACTTGTAATTAAAGACAAGTATACCAGATCATAAAAAGGATAACATGTGATAATATGAAAGATAAAATAATTGATAATTTCAACAAAATATATTATTTTATTAAAAGAATCAAATTTGGTGGCAGGGTAGTATGCAACATTACATTTGGCATAGCTCGATATCGTACCAGATTTAATGAAGACCATGGATTAGAAAATTAACAAGAAGAAAAAATATCTTTTAAAAATGATATTGAAGATAAACAAATAACTACTTTAGACTGACTTGTACTATAACTGACCGTACCCAAATTAATGTTTAGGTAAAGTGATGCAAAATACCCCGATGATGACATGAAGTTCAAATAATTAAAATAATAATACTTATAAAGACAGACAGCATTATATACCATTACTATAAGTAAACAGATGGTTTTATTAAATGTATCAAAATATAAAAATAATTAAAATACAAATTGAGGGATAATAGGCCCAAATATACAATATAATGTAAAATAATATATTAGTAAATTGTTAATTAAATGATATAATGAAATAATACAACAAAACAATTATTATAGATACATGGAAACATGCAACTAACTGTGTAAATAATAGTGGACATAATGTTATCAAGAAAATAATGTATAATCTAATAATAATTCTCAAATGTATAAAAAGAAACAGAAAAAGTACCGTACCTAGTACAGCAATGGCTGAACTAACTAGGAAAAATGGAAAAAATAGAAAATCATTATTAAATGATTAAACTTTCCTTTTTATGTACTTGAAACACGTTTAAAGTTGTGTTGATGTTATTTATAGTTTTATTAAATAATATATGTATGATATGCCTTCTGCAGTATGTATGTAACCAGGCATATACAAATTGTTTAATCACAAAATGTGAATTATGTTTTTTTTTATGTTGTTACTGTAATAATTATTGTTATATGTTTAAATGATAATACTAATAGAGTTATACGGAGTAGTTTTGATGGTAGTTGCATAATTATTAAGTGTCACAATAACAGAAAATAGAAATTTAACATGTCAAGACATAGGCCTATAAAAAACTTTGGAAATTTGTAAATTTTAGGAAATACTGTTAGAATTTTATAAAACAAATGTTGTAATATGGATAGGTTTATAGTTAATAGTATACACAACAAATATGGAATCGAAATAATCAGTTATTTAAGAAAAATTCAAATAGCAAAAATGTAACATCAGTATTTCTTAAGCAAAAATAGGCATGTTTGGTGTCTATATGTCACAAATGTTAAGACCAAAATAATGATGCTATTAGTTTTAAATTCCCAATCCGTACAAAAAGCTATACTAATTTAAAAGTTTTTGACCAAATTCAGACATTGAAATAATGAATTTGTATGACAATGTATATCTGAATCAACCAACCAGATTTCAAGTGTTACCTTAGCAACCGAAAATTCAGATAAATAAAATGGAGACTTCTTTAACAACCGTCATTGAAGACAGATGCGTTATAAAAACGTCTCAGATAATTACATTTTAATTAGTGAAAACACCTACCAGAGTTTGCAAAACGAATTGGTGTAGTCAATACAAAATATTATAATAACAAAAGAACGTCAAGAATTTAATTCAGAAGAATTTAGATCCGGGGAGAAGAAGTAAAGAAGACTTGGACCCTATCTTCGTCCTGGAAGAATAAAGAAGAGGATCTGGGTGAATTGGAATAATTTATCATCTTATGTGACAACACCTACACTTGTGTACACAACTATTTAGGAATTAACCAATAAATAAAACTACAGACCCTATTCTACACCAACATTATAGAACACTTGAAAATAACACCAATTGAATATTACACCTTTTTTGAACACCATAAAAACTTTAACGATAACTAATAAGCATCTAAACTGTTCATAACCTATAATAGTGAGTAACACATACACGACTACCAGTTTGCACTATACACATCAAAACCTTGTAATATCCTTATATTGTGAAGTTTGTATTTTGATTTTAAGAATTGTATTATATGTTTAACCATAATTTCCGAACCAAATACGCCCTGAGATTATTTATTTCATTGAAATAAAAACAAACTGCATCATTCTTTTGCTTGTCGAATCCAGCATAGAGCATTATATTTTAGCTACTACCAACTTATGAATGAAGACGCCTAATTTTGTCATAATTGTAATTACAGTAAAGAAAAACGAGAAGTAATTAATCAATACTTCGTTTGAATAAAGATTGTTAAAAGGAATATATCTGTTTGGTGTTATCTTTGCATTATTATTACTGTTTCAATTAAGAATTATGATAACATAGCACAGCGGACGGAACAACTGTTGGCAGCTCCGCGTTACGTCACTAGTGTTGGATTCCGAGGCGAGAACGAACGGCGGGAATTTAATATAACCGCATACGACCGCAAACGAATTCATATTAATATAATATACGTCTCATTTATAGTTATTGTTACAAATTGACGCTTCCAACGTGCGGCGAAGTAAGTCGTCTTGTAGTATTTGTTACAAATTGACGAACCCAACAGTGGGGCTTAAGATCGAACAATTTACTTATACTAATAATTGATATAACTCATCTCCTCATATATGGTTATTTGTTACAATATATATATATATATATATATATATATATATAATATAGTAATATATATTTGAGTAACGATTAATAACAAATGTTTATTTTTAAACTTCAGTCCACATAGGCACACTGTAATGTTGCAGTCTAATCATTGTAATTGCTTTACACTAAAGTTACCATAATAGTTCAGTTTTAATTGTATGTATCGCTGCTGGTTATGTGTTGTTTTATCAGACATACGGATAATGGGGTTACATATACAGTTGGTTAACCAGAGTGTCTCATAAAGTAATGGTGATGTTTTTTGTACTCGCACTGCAAATAAAACTACAGGAAGATGTTCTTAAAAACATATGTCTAGAAACGGTTTGTTTTAAAGTTCTAGACTCTGAAAGATTTATCCAAATGTATGATGCAAAAAGTAATTTATCATTCACATTTTCTACATGCATTCTATGTTTATGATAAAATTGATCATTTTTGTTTTTAATACCAGAAATTTTAGAGAATACGACTCGATTTCAAATTTTTCAAAATGTTTTAAAATAACATTAAAAGACGTATTTAAGCAGAATGCAAAATACAGTTTTCCAAAAATTCAATATTATCTACTACTATAGACAAGTTATGTAGTAAGTTAATTAAAATTTCTAATTTTAGTGTATAAAAATGTGTCAAACAGTTTGCAAATCGCGTGTACATATCTATAGTGTGTGAAATGCAATAGACCGATTGTGTCGTTAACACAACACACAAACAGAGGAAGAGTTAAGGTTGATACCGCCAGTACGTCAGTGCCGTGTAATGGCTTACACATTGGCTAAATCACGTTACGTCGTCAGGAGTATCACGACGTCGGTTTCCCGCCTCTGTAAATGTGTGTCACTTATATCGTGCACTATTGTCTAACTCATGTCTTATCTAGGCTCTGAACTACTACCTTCCTATCTACGTAATTTATCTTTGCTTGTGGAATATCTGTAAACACATTTTTTCAGGGTTGCTTCACAAATTATAGATCAAATTCCCTTCGAGCACATAATCCATCCATTCGTTTTGTGTGCTTGCGTGTGTGTTCACACGCTCTTTCTCACAATATAAATTATTACAACAAATTTTTATATTTGTAACTATAATATTGAATAAATTAAGCCATATTCACATCGAGTATCCAAGATACTTCGTATTGGTGCCCGAAATACAAAGCTATCTATTGTATTCTTTGCTTTGCAGATGTCAAAAGTCTCACTTGTATAGCTAGAACAATTTGTTGTTATCATAATAGAATCTATGCGTTACATTTGAAAATGATTGTAAACTTTGAGAAGGAGTAAAATATTAAAGAATGGATTGTCCACTTTATATTTTTCTATTGTTATTTGTATATTAATACTACGTGACTATAAAATGTTCGTGACTTACAAACTATGTCACAGTCCATGAAGAAATGAACAATATGGTGTGTCATAAAAGAGATATAGTAGTGACATGGAAGCTTATGTGTTAAATAATACTCTGTTGACGGCCACAACGTGTGATATTAAAATAATACTCAGAAAATTTAAAGTCGTAATCACTATCGTTGTCCCAGTACAAGCAATTTACCTCTGCCTCTCGAGAGACAACTTATATACAAAAAGATTGAGTTGTAATGACTAATGAGTATTTACAATAATCAATAAGAAAACAAATTAGTGAAACAAATAAGCAAGGTGGAAACGTTCTGGAAGCAACGTCAGATAACCTTTGAACCGTATCTCTTGTCGGACTTATGCCATGTTTGTATAGTTTTCCTTGAAATTCAACGTATTATCAAATATGATAAGTTTAGTCAAATGGAATAGTTTGAATCGGCATCAACTGGAGTATGTTTGTGTTGGTGTGCCACCCGCCGTCAAAGTATACGTAATACTTTTACTTTGGTAGTTATATTTAGAATATCTGCAATCATGAAGAAGTACCTTTACTTATCTTTTCCGCTTGTATAGTGATATTAAACAGGACTGGAAATCTTTAAAGAAATTCAAATGTTATAAAATGACTATATCAAATATCTGTTATTAGGCAGTGCAACGGAATAACGAAATTTTCTTGGTTAGCCCCACTTATAGGTACCGTACGTTAACAAATGTTTTTCTGCATTTTTCACACAAATAAGGGTTCTTATTCGGTGAGCCAAATAATTTTGTGATTCGCATCTCTCAGAGCGCTGTGTATACTCCAACGTTTCTACATGGCTCTCCTTTCTCTCATCCTTTTAAATACTTTCAAACCGGATTACTTAAACTCATTATTATAACTTTGGATACAATGTTAGCATTATAATTTTACAATGTTAGCATGTAAAATTTCTTTAAAATATTATACAGTTTTAAAGTATTTATAAAACCGTGCAACAGATTTTCACAACACTACACATTAGGACAAACCACACAATTAATGAATTTCTAAATGTTAATGTTTCAAGAAAAATACTATTGCTAGTTTCAAACATTACAAATTGTCTTTTATGTGTAGTATTTTACAAATATTTTTGTCATTTAGGGGAACGTTAATGTAATGCAATTCATGGACATCTTAGCGCGTGAGTCTGGTGTGGATTTGGATGAACGGGTGGCAAGGTCGATCTTTGTCTCCAGCTTTACAGACCTTCATCAGAACCCAAACCCTAACAGTTTATAAGGAAGTGTATGTACACAATTAGTTCACGGAGGTGATAAATAATAAGATTACTTCCTATGCACAAAAGGTTTATTAAAATTAATTTTTCATCTATGGATGATGTTATACAATTAATGCAATATTAGACTATTTTGTTTGCTGCATGATTGAATGTAATTCATTCGAGAGAACATATTACATTGAAGAAAGATTAAAACTTTCCATAGCTTCTAACAAATTGACTTCGAAACGTGGATCAGTTTAATACGTACAGTACAGAAACTTTTTAAGTTTCTGTTACATCAACCGTGTAATTTTATATATTGTTACGTAATACGGAACGTTCTCGTGCGTTCGATGGTGTCGTTGTACTAGCTTCTCCACTAGCACTGCCGGTGTGTGTTTCTGCCAAGACCGTGCCGAAGTATCCTCTAGAATTTTCGACTGCTTGTTAAGGACGCATACTATAGAACCCTGCAGATATAAATAGCTTAAGCCTGCCGCTTAGTTGTCAGTTTACTTTGGACGATTACTCAGTGCGTTTCAAGTGGTTATAAGTAAAAAGTGATTATTGTGCGGGACTCTATTAGTTGACATTATTATTGCGTGTGGACAAATTTAATCTAAATTGTTGTACAAGTATGATCTTGTTGATTACAAACTGTTAATTGTGGCAATTAAAAAAGTTTTTAGTGACTTCACTGGTGTCTTGTATTTTGTTTTCCACTGTACCATACGACGATCAGTTAGACCGCGTAACAACCAGTACGATTACCAGTATTACGTAATTAAGTAAATTATTGCCAATAAGTAAGAAGGCTCCAGATATTTAAATCGTTCAACGTGAATTAAAGATATCTTGAGCATGTTAGGTCTATATAACGAACGACATTTACTGGTAGCCCATAGTATTTTCAACGTAGCAAAAGATATTTACTACATTGCTTCATGCAACCATTTTTTATAATACGAGGACTATAATGACTTATGAAACTTTGACTTCATACCTGTGACAAATTCCTAATGCTTTTTTTTATATTTTGAAATTGGTTACATTATGTTACTTGATGTTAGTTATTGCACATGATGTACGTATCACCACTCATCTAAATGTACATATATACGTATATTAGAATTACGGCATTTTTAGTATTTACTGTTTCCCTTTGTACCGCCAAAGTAGTTTGGGTGTAAGAGAGGCTAGGCTGTCTTATATACGATCACCTAGAATTGAGGTGTACAGACAGCACAAGGGAGATGATAAAAAACTTAATGTAAGCCCTCATGCCTCTACATCACTTTACCTGAAGTCTTTAAGCAGTCAGTCACACAATGAAAACGTGTAAATGCATTGTTATTATAACAAAAATGATCTTAGTTTGGTTTATGTCTGAACACATTTTATACCAGTCATGCACTATATCTAGACATAGTCTTAAATATAGTTTTACTTCGTTTCTATCCTTATCATTGTCAACATTCAAAATTTCATTTATTTTACAGTCGTTGAAACCACCTATACACTGTAACGTGACGGTTCCCTTAAAATACATATAAAACTCAAACATGTTGAAGAATAGACATATGCCAAAGTGCATAACCTAACCAAGTTACTAAAGCTAGTTGAAGTACAAAATATAGTGAAATACTAAGTTTATTTTTTAAGTTATATGTATTAATATGTTTGGTTAAGATTATAAAACTGATATATAATAATCAAGGAAAGTATACATGTCAGATACAAACATTGTGACACTTATTCCAATTAAATACTTTATATCATATTGTATTAACAATAGGTAAGAGCCATATCACATTAGGTATAACTGATTAATATTATATTGTGAAGGGAAAGTGAGTTAATTCAGGAAACAGTTATATGAAAAAATAATTGTGTATCAGTAGGTGTAAAACTGTAACAAGGAATTATGACTTGACTAGGTATTTGTGTTTACATATTCTGAAAGAACATAGTGACAATGAAAGTGGAAAGAAGACTAGTACCAAAATGTTTTAACTAAATTTTGTTACATAAAACTTGTGTGATTATTAGTCAGAATCCTGAAATAACTATTGTATTATAGAGTTTGTCCGGATGACAATCATTATGTCTGAGGAATTAGGGAGATGGTTAAATAAATCATGTTATATAATATTTGTGTTAGTAGTAGTATAAATCATGAACTAACCAGGATATTAGGGAGTATGTCATGATGATTATTATGTTAGATAAATTAAGAAATTGTTTAGTTAAATCTTATTCTATGAAACTTGTATTTGTATTAGGATAAGTTTTAAAGTAACTGTATTAAGTTAGAGAGTAGATCTATAGTATGATTATATTTTATAAATAAATAATGTGTATCAAGACATTAATGATGTTAAAGTGTACATTAGGAAATATTATGTTTGTACCACAGTCAGTAGGTTTTATAAGACAATGATGTTAACATTTGTCATGACCAGTACTGATATCAATTTATTTAACTATTAATATTATATTTAAAGTAATTAGAAATTGTTTTATAACATTAAAGATACAGAAGAGGTACTTTTAAGCATAAAACATAAATTTAGGGCAAAAATAAAAAATGTAACATATAAAGATACTGAACAAAAATCTATCTTGTTTGGTATCAAAATGATCAGTGAAAAAGGGGATTTCATTGATGACAATGTCATTAACATTGTATCTAGCATAAGATGGGAGTTATGAAATTAGTATTTAAAGGTATATTTGAACTAGAAAAACCGACGCCATCAAATGACAATGCCTAAGGCTTCGACCAATCGGAATTTTGCAATCTTGTACCAAGAAGCCAGAAAAATTGACACACGTTAGTTAGTTGATTGTTGAACCTCGAAGAGTTAAGAACGAGATCCCTGTAATACTTGTGGACCGTAAATTATTAGTAAGTTTCGAACACACGACAGGTTAGGTTACTAATATGTAATAGTGATTTTTCATCCAGTGAATAATCAACCAAGTGAAGTATGAATAGTGACATATACATATTAAATTGTAAAAGTATCATACCAGAAATAGGAAACTGTAGAAAATAATCGGTGAGATTAATTCAAATTACTATTTTAACATAACCCAACTGTGACACTGAATATACACTATTTAATTATTTGAACAAACACTGAAAACACTAAAAACTAACACTGTTGTGATTTATTTGTTGTAAGATAATTATTTATTTAAAAGGTTCACACTATCTTTTAATTCTTTAGACCATTCCGCCTTCTGTCCTTCAAACTCTAATGCATCTATGCACTTATTCCTGTCTACAGTTCTATCTAAGATCTCGTGTTTAAATTCATGTTTAAATTCACTTAAATGTTCTGTAATTTTTACATTATATTGTTTTAATTCTTGTCTAAACTCCTTTATATATTCTCTTTGTTTTAAACTCTCTTGTTATATATTCACTTAACGTTTCTGTTTGTATATCTAATTTTTTATTTAATTCCAGCATCATATTTTGAAATGCTTCCATATCAAAACCTCCTGGTGCTGCCATGTTGAATTATTTTTATTATTTATATTTTAAAATAATTATTATTGGTAAACTGTGACTCGACTCTATTCGTTTTTTAGTTAATATTATTTATTTATATTTATTATTATTATAAATTATAAATGCCAATTTATTATGGTTCTTTTAATATCGGGGCCCCTATTTGGGCACGCCAATTTATTATGTAAATTGACTAACGAGCCACACGTTGGTCGCACCAATTTATTATGCAACGTTACAACAATTATACAAATATATTACCATGTACTCAACGCAATTAAATATGTATTACACCGGACAGGTCGCAGGATTTGTTTCTCTCGTTGCGTTAAGTATATGTAGTTGCACAATAATTAAATAGTTTTTAAAGAGGAGTGAGATGTTGTTGACATGAAATAAATCATTTAAAATCGTTTTCAAATAATCATTCTAAGATTTATTAATTAACAGAAAAATATATTTCAATATTAAAATTTCAAACATTAGATACATAAATATTTACCTTTATAAGTGTTACAAGTATACTGTAACCTGCACTGCTATTCATAACATACCACAAAAAAATAAACACCCATATAACCTTATTGACTAAACAAACATGTTAAACAAGTTATTTAAATTCTTTTTATTTCTGTGTGTTTGAAATTAACTCAACTTTTAAATACTGATAGCAACTCAGTTACAAACAAAATAAGATTAAGTTTCAAGAATGAATTTATTGTTGCTATAAACAAAAATAAAATTAATCTATCGTTTACTTCCAATCTATTATGGACCTATAATGACACACACAAAAACACTACAAAAGATTATTATTTCTTTATTAGATTCGCTTGTTAACTTTCTCTCTCATCTAAATATTATTTAATCTTAAAACTCTAATTATTATATTCATATTTAAGTTCTTTTTCGAGAGCTCTCTTCACAATACAAAATAATTGTTTTTGTATCACCTGCGTATATCGCCGTTACCGTTGCGTGTGTGTGTGTGTGTGTGTGTGTGTGTTTGTGTCCACAATCCTGAGAGTATGATAATGATGATTCTGCTGCTGTGGATGTTGTCTCTAAGTGTTGTTGCTGTTAGTGATGCTCCAGCGTTCCTCCTTACGTCTTGGTGTGAGTGTGGTACAGTGTGTGTGTCCTGGTCGATCTGCAATCGGGCAGCGTAACGTCGTTTGTAAATTTCGTGAGTCTGAGTGTGTGTCCGCCCAAAATTGCCAGTGGTATTTATACTGGTGGCGATTTGACAGGAACAGTCCTGCTTTCGACAGGATAGAGATGGTCAGTTCGCTCCAGAGCGTCCTTTTTATTACACTCAATTTTTGGTTAATTATCGTGAACTTATGACCATATTCGTCACACGAGCGATCTCATTGCTTGCGTAATTTTTCTATGCTCACTCACATATACCACACATATTAATTACTCTTTAATTTCATTAGTAATTAATATTAATTAAATAGCGTCATTAATATTGCACCTTTGCCAATAAATTTTACATCACATATTCATCAAACTTCCTTTACGTAATGATGTCTTTATAATGTCTATAATTGGCGTAGGTCTTCGTTAACAGGTTTAAAACAAATAATTAGTTTATTTTTATTCCTGTTAAAACCTGAATAATTGGAACAAACAATTCGTAGCGCATCACCCCATTATCGTATCGCAGCTGGTTACACACACACAAACACAGGCCGTATCTTACACTGGCACAGCAGGTGTTACTCTCGACAGGACTCGGCCTGCATTTTCACGCACAAAATTGTATAAAACTGTTCGTCTTATACTTTCTATGCTAATTACATATTAAACATACCGCTTTGGGCAAATATGCAAATATATGTATTGTTGCAATATATGTATATTGTAAGGGTACATATCTTCAACATACATTTGTGAAGCAACATGATAAGAATAAAATACTAAATGATTAACACTATAAATTAAAATGGATGAGTCAGAAATAAAGGAATGGGTATTTAACATATTTATACGATCAAACATATAAGGGCAATAATAAAAGTAACCTCTGATAAGAGAAATGTAGCAAGCAACGAAGCAAAACTTGAAAACAATAGTACAATGCGATTTAACCAAAATAACCCAATAGATATGGTAAGTGAGTAGGTAGAAACGAACCCCAATCCCAGTGATAGGACAAATGAAAACAAAAAAAATAATCAAAGGTAAACAAATAATACCAAAACACAAATAATAAATAATAAAATTTAATAACAAGCATTATATAAAGTATGTAAACAAGAAGTACACTACCTATAGTAATTAAGGGAAAACATTTGTGAATAGAATATGTGTATTATTAATAACCCTATAGTGAGATAAAAAGTAGAACATAAAATATAGAAAAATGACTATAAAACTGTGTTTTAAAACCCGATAAACATCCAAGAGTGAGAGATAGGTAGGGCGTGATAACAATAAACAGTGAAGGGATGAGTAGAAGTAAGATAAACAATTTATAATCTTAAGGAGATAGAATAGTAAATATTAGTAACAATAAAACAAACCCATAAAGTGAAAGGGATAAAACTCCTATATTAAACCCAGAAGTACAATACAGTATTTAATAATAACTAATGTATTGTAGTCCATAAGAAATAACTGTAAACAATATTTAATGGTAAAAGTGAAGTGATAAGTGAAGAATAATAATAATTAATCGAACAGACAGGACTAATATAATCGATTATAATAATAATCGAACAAGTGTAGATTAATGAGTCCTTTCAGTGCAAACATAAGTGTACACAACAGAAAAAAAAACAATGTTGGGATAATAATCATAATAATTCCCAACTATACTTTTAAATGAGTCGAAGGATTACCAGTTTTGTTATTAGTTACAGAAGCTCCCTATGCCTTTGTAACGATTAATGTTGATTCAAAGGGACATCAATAACAATAAGGTACATTACTTAGTCGGTTAGGAAGAATTACGTTAAATTGAATGGAAGAAACTGAACTGAGAAAAATGATATTAATGTATGTTAAAGAGTTTTGTTCGTTTTATGAAAGTCAATCTATTTGTTTAGTGTTTATTGGAGTATCAGCCAAGAAAGCATGACATTAAGTTAATATGTTTGTATTTTTTATTCAGGTAATGATATTATAAAGAGGTGATGAGTATGTTAATTTCATGTAATAACATACAATAGAACAATTATAATTAATAAGAAGGAATATGGCTGAACAATAGACAGACCAAAACTTATTTTTATGTTATGTTTTGTTAGTAGAAATAAGTATTAAAAAAGTGTATAAGAGATGGGAGTAGGCATAAGCTAGCAATAATATAAACTTAACAAGCACAAGATTAATCATTATTATGTAAATAGAAAAGAAAAGAATGTCAGATATGAAATGATTTTGTAAAATTATAATGACAGTAATTGATTGTAAATCAGCTTCAAAGTAATTCAAAAGTCAATAAGTACTAAATGACAATAAGCAGAACGTATGGATTTAATAAATAATGTTTAAATAGAGCAAAATAAGAAATTCTAGGCTGTTACAGCTTAGGCCTATAAAATACCTAACTGTCTAACTTCAGAAAACCAATTGTAAACAATTAACTATTATAATTGAATAGTAAGACCAAGTAAATTATTTGATTACCATTAGCTAACAATAATAATATGTCAGAAATGTAATAAACAGTGTAAATAAGTGAAATATGTAATAACGTAGCAGTAGCAATTTTGTCTAAAAACATTACTACATGACCTAGACCAGCCTTGTGAGATGTCAAATTGATCTTTGAAAGAAAATAGGGACATCTATGTTAATATTTCATACATTGGTAATGTCACCAAGGAACAATAGCCATTATAAAATATTTATTCATTTTAAACAGAAACCCAGGATTTATAACAATACGTTCAAATGTATTTAACCAATAAGAGTGGAAGCGGTTGCCATAACAACAAAACATTATTATATTTTTGACCGTTATAAAAGGAGAGTTCCATTATTAACGATCCAGCGGGACAGACGCTATACTGAATTCGTCTCTATTAAAGTCTAATAAAGAAGGAAATAAGATCCAAATGAAAGGAAAATGAATACCAGGAGTCGAACATAGTTCCAGTAAATCAAATGATAACCATAAACAAAATTTTAACAATAAAAAATAGATGAAACTTGGATAATAAGAAACAGACGCCAGATGAAGAATGGAAACCATACCATTGAAGATTAACGAAAGTACAAACACAACCTGGGAGAAATACTGATGACCCATAACAAAAACAACATGGTTTTGTTAAGTATAAATTAAATTACCAATAATTACGAACTAAAACTGATTAAATTTTCACAAACAATAACTCTCACTCTGAAATCCGAACACTAAATTCATTCAAGGATTAATAGATCACATTTATTCAAACTGTATGTAACTGTAAAATAACCTATGTACAAAGCCTATAATATTGACACACACTTTTGAACACCAAGAGTTGAATTTTATGTAAACCTTTTTAGTAATTAAGTACCAGTAATATAAGGTGGTGTACTTTATTAACATCTTGTTAGTTAACTTTTTTCGTAATCCAAAGTACTCATTGGAAGAATAACTTGTGTAAATAAGAAATACTAGCGGCCACCTTTGCCATCCGCTGAGTGAAAATTAATTTGTTGCCGGAGCGAAACTTTTATTATATAATTTCTATTGTAATTGAGTTATCAATAATTAGCGAATTTTCAAATACTAATAAACAAGTACGAATCATTAATAATTGTCCTTTGTTTTTATTTGAAATTTATTATATAGTTTCTCTAATTTAGCGGTGAACAGGATTCATTGCCAAAAATTTATGTTGGCAACGCGACGAACGACAAGCGAGATTCGAATTCCCGCCAATCCGCGTGGGGAATTTGAATTTTCTCAACATCGCATAGAAAAACGACACTGAGCAAAACTTTCAATTGTTTCGAGAAAACAATGTGACGCCTATCGGGATGGAAAAACAACGAGTAAGGACAGGTAAGGACTATCAGACAACAGTAAGATTCGGTACGGTTTATTAGCGCGTTCGCGATCATCATCGTCAGCGACAGCTTTAGCACAAATTGACACCTACAATAGTGTGGCTGTTAACCCATACTACTACAGAACTATCTGTATAAAAAATATATATATATATACATATGCTATACAATTTGTAACGTATGAAAGGAAAGATAAAGAAGGGCTCGTGATATATTTAGGCAAGAAAGTAAAGAACACTTAAAGGAAATAGTGATTATGAAACAATAAGCTGTGAGAAAGAGGATGTGCATATTTTTCTTATTGTCCAAACAGTATAAGTCTCTTTTGTTCTAATAAGAATTAAGTTTTAAAGCAGAAAGTCTATTGGCAGGAGTAATGTTCTGTTCCAGAAGTGCAAAGACAATAAAATTTGTCTCACCAACATTGAGACTTTACATTTTAGTGTTTACACAGATTAACTAAATTCGTTTTATTGACTCCGAGACAAAGCATATAAAAACTGAAGATGGTTCAGCATTGCTTCTCGATGATGGCTTTGATCCTGAGATAAGGATATTTTATTATTTTGCCTTTAGACATAAATTATGGTTTTAGTTTAAAGCAATATCCTATCCCATCTCTGTATAATGTTCCTTCACTCTTTCCTTACCGAAAATTGACAAACGCATGCACCAATAAAATATGCACTAATCAATTATACACTTTCATATTGTAGTAACATTCAAATTGGAGACAGTGTGTTACATGTTTTAAAAGTTGAGATCTGTTTTGTCTCATTTATACTTGTTTTAAAAGCTCAGTTTATTCATGACCATATACACTTTTTTTGAAAAAGTGGATAATTCCACAAATACGATGGAGAGGCTGCAAGTGCTTCGTTGTTTGAACTTTATATTATCTAAATAAAAGTCAAAAAAGATTGCTGTACCAACTGCAGAATATATCAAATTAGGGACTCTTATATTTAAACACACACATACACATCTAGTTTTTAATTTATTAAACATTAATTAAAATGTATTGAAAACTCGTTTCAAGCCTTGCTTTTGTGGCTGATTTCTCTGTAAGTTGACAAGTTTTAAAAATGTCTTATTCAAGATTTATGAACATATATTTTATTTATTATTTATGAGTGCCTCCATTTTACCTTATTTATTTATTTTATGAAATTATATAAACTTTCCAGATTAATCTAGAAAATTTTAAACTAATTAACATCTAGATTAATTAGCTACCACTGTTTTATTAATACGTTATATTAATATTATTACAATATAAAAATAGAGTACTAATTACATGTATATGACACAACAACAAGCTGCCCGGATCACAGACAAGGAAATAAATACAATGTAGGTTTACGTAGTCAGATTTACACCGAAGTAGATAAATATGCATTAAAGCACATAACTGCACACTGCACACTGCACACTGCACACTAGTGTAATTAGGAATACACAATTTGAAACTATATAAATACAATTAAATGAGGTAGGAAAACACAATATGCAAGGCACAAAGGACATTTACAATTAGTTTATCATACAAAGAACTTTAATACAATTTACTACATTTTCAACTTGGAGGTTCATTTGTCTACTTAGCACAACTGGACCGGATCCTCAACATTCTACTCTCGCAACAGCCGCAATGATTTACAATCAATAATTAGCTGTAGAATCAAGAGAGGAGCATCTGTTGGCCTTCGTTTTATGTAACTAGGTGGCCGTGAGTCAGTTTGTAAAATCTTAAGCATCGCAAGAGCTTAAATTGGTTGAGGTCCAAACCTGTTTTGTCGAACAAGACGGAGGCTGGTACAGAAGCTTGCCCACGTATGGCCTCATATGAAACTTATTTTGCCAGAAAAGTTCTTGAAAAGGTCCCAGTTTGACGCTCACATGGTGGTTTTATATGATATTGTGACAGCCATTGTACCTACTTCATATGGTGGTTCCATATCACTCTTACATAGAAGGGGATCAATAGGAATATTACGTCCTTATCAGACTCGCAAGTTTCTGATTGGTAATTTAATATTGCACAGATGATTTGTTCATGACTCTTCTCATTATTTAGGTTACGCAAGACAGTTATCGAATTAATGATAATATTTAATTTATTATTCTCAGGTAGCATTATGGAACGAATACTTTATTTACTACGTAAGCCTTATTGTAGAATGCTAATGAACGTTAGTTAAAAGCCTATAATACTAACCTGATCCAGAAAGTAAGTACCGTTTGGGCATTAAGAAAATGATACAAATTATTTTCAAATTCATTTATTTTTCGAAAATTATGCATACCTTAATCTACACTTCTACATAGTCATCATGGAAGTTGAGACATTTGTCGTATCTTGGCACTAATTTTAATATGCCCGCTTCAAAGAATTCGGCCGCCTGCGACTTCAACCACTGCTGGACGTTTCCCTTTATCTCATCATCACTTTCAAACTTCTTTTTTTTTTTTAGTTTATTGGAGATCTGTAAGCTGTTCGACTGATCGAACATTTAACAAATTGGCTGACAACACACACAGGATTATGAAGAGCTGACCATTGCCAGCTCTTCTTGTTTTTGATAATAGATTAAAGAGGTAACAAAAAACAAAACTAAATGATAAAAACATGTAAACAAATGAACAAAAGTCACTATCACTTCCTGCTGGCATGATACAATAAGTTCAAACATTAAACACTGGGCCCATAAGGCACATATACAGGTTGACATTAACACGTATGAATGACACGAATACAAAAACATACAGAACAGATATCACAGACAGTACAATACAGAAAATACAGAGAATACATTATGAGTTAAACCTGAATGGTAAGTCTAATAGTTTGTGTCTGTTTAGTCTATAAATATCTTCACTGTTGTCTAACAAGTTAATTGCCAGGTGGTTGGGATGCTGTTCTAGTTTGGAGATGTGAGTCCTGCAGAGGCGCATGATTTCTTCTTTCACGGTTGAAACTTTGAGGTCGCGGTGTATAGAGTTATTTGAGACAAACCAAGGAGCGTCGACTATTGATCTAAGTGTTTTGGACTGAAAGCGCTGGATAATCTCAATATTACTTGTACTTGCAGTACCCCAAAGTTGAATACCATAAGTCCATACCGGTTTAAGCACGGCTTTATAGATCAAGAGTTTGTTGACGAAACTTAACCGTGATTGTCTGCCTATAAGCCAATAGATGTTTCTGACCTTGTGATTAAGTTCAAGCTTCTTAGATGTTATATGTTTTTTCCATGTTAGTCTCCTGTCCAGATGCATCCCAAGGTACTTAGCACTTTCAGCTTGCGGTACTGGTTGACCGTTAATTGTGACTGGAGGGCAGTTTGCCTTACGTGTGGTGAAGGTAACGTGGACTGACTTGGATGAATTGATTTTTATGCGCCAATTATCAAGCCATAACTGAACGCTGTTTAATGATTCTTGTAGTATAAGAGATGCTATTGAGGGGTCGGAGTGTGTCGCTAGGATCGCTGTGTCATCGGCGTAGGTAGCAACAGTGGTTTCACTTGCTGACGGTAAGTCCGAGGTGAACAGGAGGTAGAGCAGAGGACCCAGGACACTACCCTGCGGAACACCCGACCCCACTGGTAATAGAGGAGAAGTAGCATCGGAGTACTTGACTTGAAACACTCTGCCCACTAAGTAGGAATGTAAGATACGGTAACAATTATGTGGCAGATTTTTCTTTATTTTATATAAGAGTCCAAGATGCCAGACTTTGTCAAATGCCTGGGAAATGTCGAGAAACACACCTGAGCAGAACATCTTCGATTCCAGCGATTTATTGATAACATTTGTTAGTCTGTGTATTTGATCTACCGTAGAGTGCTTTTCTCGAAAACCAAATTGGTGATCCGGAATTAGATTGTTTTCTACAATTGTTGGCATAAGTCGTTTTACAAACAGCTTTTCAAAGATCTTACCAAGTATCGGTAGAAGGCTTATGGGTCGATAAGAAGAGGGCTCTTGAGGGTTTTTACCAGGTTTTAAGACCATGATAACTTGAGCCGATTTCCAGAGAAGAGGAAAGTATTCGAGTCTGAGTATGGCATTGAAAATGTATGTTAATAATGTATGTTCGCCTTTGTGAGGCAGCTCCTTTAGAACTTTCCCCGATAGCAAATCAATGCCGGGAGCCTTTTTACTTTTCAAATTATACAGGATTATTTCCTTGATTTCCTTAACTTTAAAAGGCTTAATAGGTAGAGTCATTTGGAGCGGGGAGTGTAAGTATCTTTGTACCTCTTCATCGAAAGAGACGTTCTTGCTGGCTTCAGGTTGAAAAACGTTGACCAAATGTTCGGCAAAAACCTGGGATTTCTCTGTATTGCTGCGCGCCCAGCTACCATCTGGTTTATGTATTGGTGGTATTTGTAATAGTGGCCTTTTTAATCGTTTAGTAGCCTTCCACAGAGAATAATCAGTACTTTCATTTGGTGACAGATTTTCTAGATAATCCTGAATCCCTTCATTCTTTAGATTTTCCAACAATCGTTTAAGTTGTCTGGCCGCGGAATTCCACGTTCTTTTATCATCCGGATGATGAGTATGCTGCCAAATTCGTCGCAATTTACGCTTCTCAGCTAATTTCTTCCGGACAACCAGAGGAAGGTTTAAGTGCTTATTCTTCGCTGTATTGCAAGGTGTAGCTTCCCAGGCTGATTTCTGAAAAGTACTGGTGAGAGAATTTACAGCCGCATCCAATTCAGCAGGCGTGTGGAGTGGAAGTTCTAGCGAGATATTATAATTTACAAGCTCTCTAAAGTAATCCCAGTCAGTAAGACGATTTGTGAGTGTTGGTAGACTTTCAGACTCAATTATAGTATTGCTAATAGTGGCAATAATTGGAGTGTGGTCAGAGGACAAATCAAGGCAAGATTCAACTTTGTAGTATTTATGAGACAAGCCTCGTATTAAAAAGAAATCAATTAGGTCAGGTATTTTATTTGTGTCAGAAGGCCAATAGGTTGGTTGACCAGTGGACAGAAAGGACAGGGATTCTTGTCTAATGACGTTATATAAAATTCTACCTCTTGGATTAGCTAATCTCGAACCCCATTGCGGGTGTTTTGCGTTAAAGTCACCTCCCACCAAAGAACGTGCACCAAGAATTCCAAGAAAACTTCTGGCTTCAAACTTCTGGCTGGCAAGAAATTTCTTCAGATGCAAAAATAAATGGAAATCGCTAGTAGCCAAATCTGGACTGTAAGGAGGATGACTGGATTGTTCCCAACGAAATGAATCGACAAGCGCCGTCGTTACACGTCCGGTATGCGGTACGCTCCTCGTCGTGAACATTTTCTCTTCCATCGTTAAACAGCCTAACCCACTTTCTCACCATACCTTCACTAATCGCATTCTGTCCATAAACTTCACAAATCTCACGATGAATTTCATAAGGACGAAGATTTCTCGCATTCAAAAACCTTACTCTTCTTATTTCACAACTAGCGGGCCGATCGATTTTTTAAAAATGATTACCGATGTGTAGTAAACGTAAATCGGAACGTATACAAACAATATAGCTTGGCTACTTCGTCGTCGAATAGAAAGAAATAACTACGCATGCGCGACCTTCGTACTACAATATGCGCGGGATATATGCGCAGACGGTACTTACTTTCTGGATAAGCCTCGTATTTCTTCTCTGTTAAGTTATTACTAAATAGGAGTAAACTTTAGTTTACTTTAGTGAATGAGAGAACTAAATCCTGCGCAAGGTAAACGTTGCACGATTTAAAGACGCCGTCTATTTGTGTAATTTATGCAAATTAATTATTTGGATATAAGTATAGATGATGCAGAACATAAACAGTTACATTGTCAGTGTAATGCACGAAGTGGGAGGTGACACACATTTACGGGAGTAGGAAACAGATTACTCTACGTCAACTAACAAAACGTGGTTTAGCTAATGTGTAACTCTTTACGCCAAACTGATGTATAGGTAGAATTAAATGTACGTCATTCCATGTTTAAATCCTCTATATTGACGTACAAGGATACCAAAACTACAAAATATAATTTTATGGAACTATTTTATGAGTTAAGCAGTCGTTATACGCGTATTTCACAGAATCATCTAAACGCGTAAAGGAGGTTGCGTAAGAACTCATTACCTTAACTGTGTAAATCAATTTTTCATTCCCTTTATAATGTTTTTTAAGTAAAAATTCGTTTGGAGATATTATTATTTATTTCTAATTAGTTGTCGTCCAAATTTAGCAGAATGGATCAAAATATCTAACAATTCCGAAATTATACTTACAGTAAAAAAAGGTAGTCATGAACACTGTAGATCAACAATTTTTAAGATATTAAGACAATTTGATGAAGAAAATTACGTGTTGAAAAAAGAAATTTCAATTACAATTAAAATTACAATTTCTATACGATGAATTACATTAATCCTGTCACGAAAAATTATTCTTAAACAATTATGTGAAAAAAGTGTGTGGTAAATTGTAAGTTTTAAATTTCGTAAATAAGTTTCTCTTTTTATATCTTTAGCTAAAAATGAAGTATATAACAAGTTTATTCGTGTTCTGTATTGTAGATTCTATAATTGTTTACTTACTGACACAAAGAATAAAAGAAAAAACAAAACAATTTTTATAAAATATTTGAAATTTTGGCTAATGAATAGAAGGTTAGTTAAATACATTTGCCATTTACCTTTTCCTTTATTATTTACCAGCCTATGGTTAATAATAACTTTAACCGCACGAGATGCTATCATTAACAGAAGAAATGTAATTTGTGTTTGTATTTTATTTGTAAAGAGTATAGCTAGATTTAGTTGTAATATAAAAGTATTCATGATTTGTTTACTACTAAAATATTTTAACAATCGCCATAATAATTTAATTTTATTTAAATAGATTATATCAGATTTAGTCGAATGTAAAAGTGTTAATTTTATGTTTAAATTTGTCATAATTGCCAAATAGTAGGTTAATTGTTTTATATTATTAATAGAAATTTTTTAAATAAGTATTGTTAATGCTATATCTTAGTTGTTATAATGTTAAAAAGGATTATTTTAAATGGGGTTAATTTTGAAATGTTAAGGATCTATTTTCTAACAAATGTTAGTATTTAATGTAGTCTGTGTAAAATTTCAGTGACTGCACCATAAACACGTGACGATAAGAGATACGTAATTAGGCCTATGAGAGATTGTTCTTTGTTGAATTAAATATATAACAAGAGCATTAACAATCTTAACTTGCCACTATTCTCAGTATGTGGTTAGCAGGTAATTACTTGTGCTGTAAGCGTAATGAACAATGAATTGTAAACTTTAATAATGGGAATCAAGGTATTACAAAAAAATTGTATCATACTTGAACATTTCCACAACAAAGAAATACAGGTTACTGTAATTAGTCCAAAAATAAGTAAGTAAATAAGTAACTAAGATACTGTCAGTTAAGTGAACAAATAATTTAGAGGCTTGCAATAATATTTATGTCCAGCAGAAGACATTAAGTGACATACAATAAGAAAATTTTAACGCATACAGAATATGCGCTTAAAGCGTAGACTATTCTTAAGGTAACAAGACATTCATCGATTGATGTAGTTTTACACAAGGAAGCAGCAAGTTTCTTCTATCCAGTATTTGCAGCTATGTAGAAAAAAGTATTGTATTTAATCTGGGATGGACTGGAGCAAGAGATTTTTGTAGTCGTGCCTAAAAGTTTATAAAACTTGTCTCCATCTCCATTCAAAGATTCTCAAATGGATCAAAGACCCCATTTTTTTTTTTTAGGAAGTTAAGGATCTTATTCCACACTTTCAGAAAAGTGATTATCCTGTTTCTGCTTCTGCAATTTACAAAACTAAATGGTTCTACATTGAAAGAGCAAAGTACTGTTAATGATGTTTGAAGCGGAATCATTTACCTTACTTGTTTTACGTATTTTATATTTTACAACTGAAATTAACTTCATTACGACTGAAAGAGGGTCAATACTTAACTAAGCATTAAAATTGCATGTTCTCTTAATAGCGTATAAAATAAAGAACATAAGTTATAGGCCTACAATACGTTCTTGCTTAATCTGTTGAAGTGAAGTGTCAAAGTACCATTGCAAAAGTCCGGAAGAACAAATAATTCGGTGTTACGACTGCAAAACATAGGTACTTATAAACATATCCTAATTTAGTATAATAAGTTTCTTATTTAATGATAACATACATAAGAAAAACAAAGATACGTGAAAAGGAGAAAAAACAACAACAAAATAAACTGAACGTTGGAAAATAGAATATAAATATAAATTTTTATCAAAAAATATATTTTATTTTCATATAACCTTCAACTGTGTCAAACATTGGGTTCAATATACATATCAATTTAATGGAACAAAGCAAAGATTTTTACCTCGAAAATATTGTCGATATAGGTTTCCCCCCGCAGTTGGTTTGCAGCTGCGGGTGTTTAGTATGACGGCTGAACAATATGAACGCTAGGTGTTTCAGTTGTGTAGCTGCTACAATACACTCGGCAATCGCACACTATTGTAGTTTTGGAGAACTTAGTCCAATATCAGACCGATAGCTGAAAATTCCCATTACGACTGGCCATTACAGAACTTCTCTCTCTCTGTCTGTCTGTCTGTCTCTCTCTCTCTCTCTCTCTCTCTCTCTCTCTCTCTCTCTCTCTCTCTCTCTCTCTCTCTCTCTCTCTCTCTCACACACACACACACACACACACACACATGCTATGATGATTAATTTAGTGCGATTGGAGCAAACGGAAGGGTAGCAAATTTTGATAGGCCCTATATTTAAGGGCATGCTAGTTGTCACATATAATATTATATTCAACAATAACAATGTAGGCTCTCGTGTACAAAATTATTTTCTTAAAAGAGCCTTAAAATTTTAAAAGACAAAATTATTCTTGTTTAATTACATGCAACGTTTAAATTACATCCACTTTATTTGATAAAAAAATTAATTTATTGTACAGCGCTTGCTATAATTTAATTAATTTATAGTTGACTATGGTGGGTTTTATAGCAGCGTGTGCTATACAATCAAATACATAACATTTTATCTTATAATAAAATTCATTTGATTTGTATAACAATTTTTGTAACATTGATTTATAAAATCTGGCGTTTCATTTTACTTTGAATAGGCCTATATAATTGTCGGTTTTGTTCTTATCATTACAAATATTTTGAAAATTCTTCACATAAGTAATTGTGTTTACTTTTAAATCTTTAAACCTTTAAGCTTTAAAACATTGTGTATCTGTGTTTTACTAACCACGGCGACTTAATCCAAACAGCTGACGATGGGCATACGGTTTAATAAAGGAAACCTGTTTATTTGCGAAAATAAATGTCATGTTGTGTATCTTCAGCAATAATATTTAACATTAGACAAATTCTGGAAAACAACTTCCCGACTGTTCCAGAATTATTAAAATTATGTTGTTTGGACCAAGGCTAACACCCCGGCAGTTGTTATTCAGTCAAATACCGGCGCAAAAGCTGGAAAAATACGTTTATATTTTGCTATTAAAAATATGCAATACCGCTGTTTCCCAAGTATTTTTAATATTTACTGCTGTCCAATAACTGTTCTAAATTTTGTACTTTTAACTATGTCAAATAATTTTAATTTATCTACAAAGAGACAGCCCTTCTCACATTTCTTTATAGGTCTCAGAATTAGACTTTAATGAAAGGCCAGCCAGTTGTATCCAAGCATTTGAAATGAGATTTCTCAGGCACGTGTCAGGGTAAACCCTCCATGATCATAGAAGAAACATAGATATACGGCAGGAACTGAATTTTATGAATATACTCCACATGATTCTCCAGTATTGGCTGAATTGGTGGGAACATCTTTGGCGAATGAATGACTGCCGCATCCGCAAACAACTATGTAAGTCTAAGCCAAAGGGACGGAGAGGTGAGGAATTTCCGAGGAAGGACTGGAGTGGCCAGCTCTAGACTTTGCCTGTGTGAGACCGGAATTAAAACATCCTTGGTTTAATTCTTGCAAATGATGATGATGATTTATAATTTATTAGAGTGTTAAAGAGTACTATTACACTAATAGCAAGTCACGAAAGAAAATGAAAAAAATGAAATACAGAGTTATTCAAAATGACTGAACCGAATTCATAACGCAATATGTTATTAAGGAAAAGTAATTCAAAATTCCAACCAAATCACAAGTATTCTATTTTCAGTTCTTCAAGTATTTTACATAATCAAGTTTTATTTCCTGTCTTACAAGTGTTCAATCTGGCCACCACTTGCAGCACGGACAACATTTAGGCGATATGACAATCCTTCCCAGAAGCGTAGCAACATATCACGATCCACTGAGTTAATCGCTGTTGTTATTCAATGTTTAACGTCATCGAGGTGTACACAAAATATTTAAATTATGTTAACACAGATAGAAAGAGGTGTTTAATAATTAAATAAAACGCATCCTTAAGATTATTAAACAAAACATTAATTTAGTTTATTTTAAGTCTGTTAAAAAGAAAAAAAACATACGCTTTATACCTCGTCTTTACTACCTCTAAGTATAGGCAAGATATGTATGAATTTTAGTGTCTTTATTGTAATGTAAGCAAATTTTGATTTACTAAAAAATGTGAGTACAATAATTTCTTTTGTATCATTTACTAATTTAAGTTGAAAATCGTTTTAGTTAATAAGTAAAATTACTCGTTAAAAAACGTATTTAAAAATTTGCGTTCTTCAAATAGTCATTGTTTTTACAAATATCATTCCTTGCTATTGTTGTTATGTTTGCTATAGAAAAAAAATACTAGCATTTGACACTAATGTTTTAGAATACAATTTTTAAAATTCTTACGATAAACTCATTTAATGAATAATTTTTCATAAATTAAAAACGGCACTTACATTGACATATGTGCATTAAATTATTTTAATTTTTTGAGTACAAATTTAGGTCTTCTAAGTCGAGTCAATAATCAATGGAAATCTATTCCTTAAGTATTTCTTGATATGTGTATAGTTTAACTTTTTGGCGCAACAGTTTGGCGTAAAGTTAAAACTAACTAAATTTTAGTTAGTTTGTTACTGAAGGGTGGTAGTTGAGACGGTTGCTGTGCGTACGTAAATGAGTTTTAAAATCTAGTCATGACAGGTGTATACATTTATAGCTCCTAACTACTTTTATCGCTTCTATTTTATGTATCAGGTAAAAATATAATTTATATTGATACAAATACTATATAATTTAAGTTTTTATTCAGCGGGCCTAATTTGAAGGCAATATACGCATCACGTCTGAAACTCTACGTACTGTCACCGTATAAGACAACAGACATTGAGACTTAGTAAGTACGTCTTGACGTATATAATTTACGGTCCAGAATAGTTTACAGTCTAAACTTATAACAGGAATTGCAAATGAAGAAGAGTACGCCCAGCGAAGACGGATGCTAGAAACGCAGAAAAACAATATGATGAGAAACAACAAGAAGCAGAAAGACAACAAAGAGACGAACGTAAATGGGAACCAGAAGAAGCAGCGGAACGACAAAAAGTATTCTTTCTTGAAGTTGGAAGAACTAAAAAGAGAAAAACGTTAGCAGAAACCAGAGGACATAAAAGCGTTGATACAAGAGGAAAAGAGATGTGAGAGCATCTAGTACAGAATTGGTTCTACTGAGAGGTGAGCTGAATAAAAACGTTGTTGGGATACCGGATGTACAAGAATCTGTGACATTAAAAATAACTGATGTAGAAGAAACATACAACTTGTTTGAAGCTGCCAAGTCAGCGTCCCACTACATCAGTGTTGTGGCAGTTTATGCCACAACACTTTAGTCAGAAGCTCACAGTATAAAATTGCCGTTACGATGGAGGCAGAATAGAAAAATTACAAGACAAACAATTCAAATGGTCATGGGCGCCACAACGATTTGAACGACGGCGAAGAGACAGAAGACCAATCTGTTACGACTATGGAAAACGTGGTCATCTACTGGCAGATTGTTGAGGGAATAAAATACACAGAGAAGAGCGTGACTGCATAAATTGGAGAAATAAAGTTTCACAACAGTACATAGTTTTCACGCTTCAAAAGGCCAGTGGACTCTTGATCGTTAATGTATTTACGGTTGGCACAGTTGCAACAGTGTCCATTGTGTGCTATGCTACCGCTAGCCTCAGATTAGTTCTGGACTGGCTGTGACTGGACCCCCACACTTATGTGTATGCCTGGGTCTCCTCGAATGAACCTACCAAATGCCCGTTGTAATGTCGATGGAGTTGTTCTTGGCACGGACATTATGAATGCCTACGGATTCGTTGTCTACTTGAGACAGAATGTAGTTCTGAGCGCTGGCCAAGAGAAGATAAACTATACTAGGGCTTAAATCACAGGATCAATTAAGTATTCAATCAGGCGAGTGACAATAGTTGAAGGACACGTTTCGAGGTGTGAAGAAGAGGAACCCTTGTTGATCCATGTGGGACGCAAGAACTAACGGAGGAAGTACCAATCTGTATGACGACAAAAGAAGTGATAGGAAAAGTAACTATGCTCGTCGAGAAAAGTTCCTTGCTTGGTTCTGAGTTAAAGAAAGCGCCCGAAGGAGAACTGGTTGATGATGATGTTACGCGCGAGGTTGCTGACGAGAACCAATTAGACTTGGACCCGCTTTCAACATTATGCCCAATGGTGTATAGGTAATCAGTACACGACACAACTGGCATGATTCCAGCAAAACTAGTGGTTGGGCAGGAGATTGGTCTGCCTGGGAACTTGATGTTCGGATCAGCCGAGACTCAATTCGAAGAACTGCAGAATTTTTCTTTGCATGTAGAGAACCAACTGCCTAGAGCACCTAGATTACCTGAATAGTACCGCAGAGACGGTGTGCCAGTTTGCGACGAACAGGCTTAAGGAAGGTGAAGTGCTATGAAAATTACTTAACGCTCTCAAAAATTCGGTAGCGTCATTCTACACGTTTTTCGAAAAGCCCAGCGCTCACAGAATCGTCACGGCGGTCAAGGCCAGTCTTAGACCTAGTCTCCAGATTGTTCCAGCACCTGTAAATACGTAATTATTATTGACGTATAGCTGGGAAAGTAGTAGATATCTCTGAAAGTTTTGCGGCGTATATATAAGGGTATATATAACCGTCAGTGGCTGCCTTAGCAGTCAGTTACAGTTAGCCGCCTTAACATTCCAAGTAATTGTTGCAGATTAATGGAACGTTATTATTATCTTAATTAGTGCGTTACTGAAATAAGGTAATATTTATTATTCCGTGTGACATTCAAGTTTAACTTGAATTATTGTTATAGAGTACCTTTGTTGATTTCAAATCGTTGTTTGTGATTAATTAAAGTTAGCAATTAAAGTTGGTGTCTGTGATTTTCTTTCTCAAAATATTACTATCCGTGAGACCGTCATTATAATAGATTTTAAGCTATCGCGAAAACACTTTTTTCCTTATTGAATTCTACGTAAAATTTTTCCAAATTTCATATAATGTTTGAGTATCTAGGTTACAGTTTAATTTGCAAAAAACGTTTGCTAACCCATGTTTCATAGAAATTTTGTTACTACAGGATGCAATAAATATCAAATCCTGTAGGCGTGTGGCATGTAGAAACCCCTGGGAATGTCTGGCAATCTGTGATAAGCTGCTGTGAAAAGGGAAACATATTATTTTCGTGTCAGGCTACTTAGGAAATATTTGCGGAAACGTCTCTTTGAATGCAATAAATATTTCAAAAATTGTATAATATATCTACATGTGTAGAAATATACTTAAATATTTTGAAAATTAAAACTTCAAAATCAAAAAGCTTATTTGAAGTAAATTATTTGAGATTAATATTAATCTTTAACTTCCAGTCACGCAAATCATGGTAGCTTCCGGAACACCAAATTTGGTGGTAGTCTTGGATACGTTTTCTACGATTTTGTGTTTAAAATGGGCCAGACCGCCGGAATCATTAAGTTATGTTAAATAATAACATAAAACCATTCAAGTTAACGTAGCTATATGGTAAATTTGTGATTGTGTCTATAGACCCAGTCACTCGAGATTTATTTATTTAGTAGTATACGAGACAGTATGAAAACTGATAGTTTGATTGAATTTGTGGACTCACATACTTCACGAAATTATTTTGTAGTTTTTAGGCAATATACACTTAAAAATATTTTTTGAAAACTACAACATTTAGAATTAACAGTATTCTCTAATAAAGAATGTTATCATTATGTCAGTAAGTCACAGCTACTAACAAATAATCACTTATTTTTTCTGTCCCAAAGGTATCATGCCAATCTAGACTGCAACTGCACTGTCAATCTTGTAAAACTAAAAAAATCACACACAGAAAACGACGACCCATAGAATTTCTACTATTATGCCTTAAACATAGATGCCTTATTCCTTTCCTCACATTAAACTAAATAACATTAAACTATACATCCGATGTTTTTAAAACGTAAGTAGCACCCATGTTTCTCGTCTGATAAACCTACTTAGCAGAGAATATCCTTTCTTCTGAATTTCAGACATACACTAGGTGAAAGACGTTCTTCATTGCTGGATAAAGATATTTTCTGTCTCTTACATTACACAATATAATTTGGCTAGCCGAATCAGCAAACGTTTAAATCACATTGTTAAGGAGGGTTAGTGATGGCATGTAATAGAATTTAATTTACATGAGAATTGATATAGGCGAGGTTTAAATTTATATTACGAGACATGGTTTAATTATTCGGAAATAAGTTATATAATTATGTTGTCAATTGATAATACACACTATATATAAAAGGTAGTAATAGGTAATTACTTTTTCTCTCCATTTTCATTTACATTTTTGCAAATGTCTGTTTAAAGGATGTATCAAATATGGAGAGACGTCAGTTATAAGTCTACATGTATAGAAATACCAAACGTACGTGTTGTCTCCTGAGCGGTAGTGCAAGAATCCTCAATACAAACAGTCGTTACTCATTTTGACATGTATATTTTACATCTCATGCAGCGCGCGTCGTCTCTTAAATCAGCATTCACGTATTCCTAACGTGTCTTCACATTAAACAAAGCATGCAATGTACACCCACCCTATTAGCACGTTCTCACCTTTGTCGTAGGCCTACTTTGCAAATATTAATTACTTGATATGAATTTTGTTCCACATCTGTAATGGTACATATGAAACTACCTACACCAACGTACCAAAAATAATTTGAAAGCCACTACTATTAAGAATACATACAAGGTCAAGCATACAATCATGATTAAAAAAGAGAAAGTATCTTAAGTTAAACCAAGTGATTTATAATAAAGAAGGAATTACTAGTAAATATACTAATAAAGAAGATAAAGTAGACTAACGACGAGACGACTTACATACATTACCCAATAGATCAGTGAGAAGCACACAACGATAACAACTTCAAGAAAAGAAATAGATCAGTGAGAAGGATCAAACTATAACAAGTTCAAGAAAGAAAAAATAAGAATCAGTGAGAAGTACACAGTGAAAACAGAAGAAAGAACAAACCGTGGGAAGGAAACCTATAGAAGACAACACAGAGAGGAAACTCATCAAACAATGAGAATGAAACAATTGAAGACAACACCATGTATAAACTAATTAAGAGTGAGAAAGAAATCAGTGAATAAAAGAAGCAAGATATCCAGATCAGACACAAAAAGGGAAATAAAATGAAATAAAATGAACTAACATATACTTATAAAAGAATTATTATAAAAGAAGGAAGAAGTAATGGAATAAACAATATGATATAAATCCCTAAGCTGTAAGGTAAACACTGACCCAAACTCATTTAATGAATACATTTCTTGACCAAGCAATATAAACAATAATCAATGAGAATTACTTATTGAACAGAAAGAATAACAGAGAGAATGAACAATAATATGATACGTTCTTAGCTAAATGATGTGTAGACATAAAAAGAAGACTATGTCCAAAACATAAATGTCCAACTGTAAAGTGGAATGAATGTTAGAAAAAACCACTAATTAAGACAATACAATTAACCAGTAATTAAGACAATAAAAGATAAACAAAAGTGCTATAATAATTAACAACAGATATGCCAGCACTACATAAAATCAAATCGATCAAATGTAATACAGAGATACAAATCTAACAGCAATCCAGTGCTGTATACCTAGTATGTAACATAACCTAATCTGGGCAACCAGTTTTCACTAAAACTGAAGAAAAACAAAGCCAAAACAATGTTAAACTAAAATGTATTATAATGTGAAGTAACTAGACAATATAAGGAACGTTTTGTATACCATAGATAATGTAACAAGTAAATATAAAAGCTGTATTAATGTAATTCAATATAACTATATGCTTGCTATAGCACAGATGCCTGATGCAACAAAATTATTTTGTAAACTTATTATAAAAGAGTAGGAACTCAACTAACAACATTGAGTGAGGCAGAATACTATTCAATTAAGTAAATTCAAGAAGTATAGCTACATAAATACCAATAATAACAACAACAATAATAATAATAATAATAATAAAACTATGTTAACAACTAGATGTAACTAATATTGATAACATTAAAACAGAGCAATTATCAATATAAATGGAGAATGAACTACTACACAATAATAACAATGATATCAAAACAATAATAAGAGTCATTCAAACAATAATAAGAATAATATGAAAAGAATACAAGTCATGTAACAATTTAACTCCATGAAGTATAGTAAACATACTTAACAAGCCATAGTTAAGGTAATAAAACCATGATATAAGGAAAAAGGGCACTATCAGTAGTGACAACGGCCAATGCAGTATGCATAGGCTAAAATAGAATGTAATTAACTATTAATGTTAATATGATATCATTAATAAACGAAATGTATAACAGTACTACTTTACTTTACTTCGTTTTCAATATAGGTCTAAAAAATTGGCAATTGTATAACGCTAAATAATAAAAACATTTAAACGTAATACCTTTAACGTAAAATTTCTAATTCAGATACTGTAACCAATTGTTTGGGCACGTCACCAAAGTAGAAATGCAATTCTGAAGTGGGACAATTCTTTTAGCCGGAAACAGAGTTTCTGTAAACAACTTTTGCTTGCTGTTTATTTCTACTCCATTTTCCTTTGGAATTCTTTGTACCTTTGAAAGCTTGTAGTTTGTATCGGCTATGGAAAATCACGTACGAGTAAGTTGTTTACAGAATGCTCTAGTGTTATGTTTGCTACCTGGTGTTTGTCGCTAAGTACCACGCTTTAGACAATAGTACGTAGTTATGCAGACGGCAGGCTTAGTAGACCATTTTGTACGGCTCCTGGCTACTAATCTAGAGGCCCTAGGCGCACAGTAAACTCAAGGTAGGCCTACATTTATCATGGGACGTCCAAATCCAATCAGCCTGAGAAATAAACACTCGGGATAACATTCTGAGCTAATATTGGGTAAAGTTGTGCACTACTATCTTTCCTGCATGGTGAACGACTGACATAAGGCGGCCCCCTGCCCTGCCAAATACCTCTTAAAAAGTTTAAACGTTTTCCCCAAACTTTCGATATTTTGTTAAACTCAAAATTTGAAACTAGGAATGGTCCAAATTCGCGCTAATAGACCAATTTTGGACAATATTATCAGAAGAATAATATTAGTCACTTTTGTTCTATACCCCTAGGAAAACATATGTTCATAAGAATAAACAATAAATAAATGTCATGAAGCAGATAGTGTGCAAACAATTTCCGCTGTACGAGAAAAAATCGTGGGGGGGTATAAATGTAGCAAAACATTTTTCCTAGTTCGTAGTAGTTCATAGTCCCAGGAAAAACAGGTAATATTTCCCGTTCTAAAGCGGTTTTAACGAAAATTGGAAGATAGAATCTGCGGATACATGCGTGGAGATTTGCAACAAATACTATACCAATTAGATATTCGGAACGACAAAGAACAACTCGGGACTTAATCTGTAGATGCTGGTATATCTTATTTATATCTCTTTATTTAACGCTACAAAAAAACAGTTATCTTGGCAAAAACCACGAGCAACTTCTTTTTCACGTTCTTTTGGGTTTAACGAGGAAAGTGTTTAAACTGTTTTAAACTATTAGAAGAACCCTATGTGAAACACAAGTTTTTTGCCGCAAGAGTCTGCAATGTATAACCACATGAATAACATGAATAACCACTTCATGAAAGGACCTTTTCCAAGGACGGTTGGTGTTGCTCATAGAAAAAGTGAAAATATTCACCGCAATCTCCAGCGTTGTTTCTTTTAGATGTCCATTACAGCCACATTCAAAATGTTGACCTCATTGAGTTAGCAAGAGAAAATTATGTAACGATTGTGCCATTGCCACCGCATTGCTCACAAGAACTCCAACCTTTGATTAAAACCATTACGAATTGCTGAAAGAACTAATATAGCGAAGAAATAAGACTGTGACTCTGTCATTCATAAGGACCAGTGACCCCATACGACATGATGGAGCTCTTTTGTAAGGCTTATTTAAAAGTGCATTCTGAAGAGACTGCAGTTAATAGTATCAAAGTTACTGGAATTTATCTGAGATGCTAATTTTATATTATCAGAAACTGATTCTGCAAAGACTTGCAGCTCTAACATTACCCCAGAAAAAAACTCAGAAAGTCAAGAAAATAAATATCTATCCTCTTACCAATCATGAGCAACAGTCAGGAACCTCAAAAAATTCAGCCTAATGATTTCTGTCTTTATGAAATCGCACCTTTCCATACAGTTATAAAGAAGAAAAGTAATAACTGTTACTACATACAAGATCGTCCACTAACTCATTGGAATAAGCAGACTCAGAAAAATCTAAATTATACAATGCAAAGAATAGATTGAACTTTGAAGACAGCACAGTGGCTCAAAGAAATTTAAGAAGCTAAGTTGGGAGGAAAACGTCAGAAGATAAGCACTGAATAGAACGACTTTAAATTCAGAAGATTCTCAAGGTGTGACTTCTGATCTGAGCACTGTACACAACGATTTAAGTGACTTTGATATCCCTGCCGGTCAAAACAAACCGGAAATTGATGATTTATGAAGGAAGTTTCTCTACCGACAGTAGGGGGGAACCGTGGATAATGTGTTTCAAGAGTTTGAAGTTGGGCCACAGCAAGCGTGCGGCTGCTAAAAAAGGTAATTAAATTTATGAATTTTGTAAATAATTGTAAAGAATAACTTGTCTTTCTAAATAACTAAAATTTAAGATTTAGGTCTAGCGATGTCAACTCCAGAGGTGACTAAAAAAACTAAATATAAGTAAAACATTAGTACACACATAATATGTTTTGAAAGTAAGAAAAAATATTTGATTTACGTAATTTTTCATGTAACGTAAACAGAAATTTATTCTTTTTATATTTAAGTTGGTAAAAACACTTTACAAAGTTCTTAAAACTTTAAGTGTAAATTCAATACTATACTATGAGTTCCAGAAAATAAGGCATTGTACTTTATACATATTAGTTTATCCAGTTTAGAGATTTTTCTACACTATCCCTACAAACTGTTGAAATAGCCCAAATTGAGACCCAACTTGCAAAATCAACAATTTTTGAAAAATTGTTTAAAAACATTATTAAAGATTTTGACAAAATAAGTGGAATTAAGAGTAAATTCTTATTTTATGATTTGTGATGGGTTTTATGAAATTTACTTCACTGGAATATGATACATGTTGGAATGTATAGATGGTAACCTAAATGCTTACCTTCTCCTCAATTATTATTACTGTGGTTAATAGCGATAGAGAGATATTGAGAAACGGGGAGGGGTAATTTGGATACTTAGGGAATAGAAAACCAGAGAAAGACAGAGAAAAAGAGAGAGAGTGAAAGAGACAGACAGACAGAGTAAGGTACACGCGATAGTTAGAAGAAATAAGACAAAAATATAGTAAAAGTAAATAAATGGAGATAACAGATAGAGCCAGGGTGACATGCACAGAAAATGGACTAGAAAAATGTAAATATATTCATAAATTTTTGTTTGGAAGCTTTAAACTTGAAATAACTTAATTTAGAAGGTAAAGCGTTTCCGTTTGCTTTTGTAACACACAGTTTTTAGAAACGAGTCGACAAAACCTTGAAAGACTTTGGTTATTTTGTAAAATAACTAACGAGTGTTGAAAATTATTACCCACGAAAACACTTCACGTGTGTACAATAAACTTCACTTGTGTATAATAGAAATATTTGTAAGTTTTAGCACTCTTATCTCATTTTAAATGATAGTAGGGCAGTGTAAGTTGTAAACATATCAAACACAGCACACACGAGTACGTACACACTCTCCCGCGCGCGCGCGAACGCGCGCACACACACACACTAACAGTGACATGTGTGCAGCATCGACATGGAAATAGAAGATCCAATGTTACTCTTCCATAACATAATATTTAATAAAAACAAAACTAATACACAGGGTTCTCAATTTCAAAAATGACAAAAATTTATACACAGGTGCCCAAATAATTAACATGAAGTCAATTTTTCAGGTATTTTGTAAAATTGCCTTAAATAATTTAAAATGAATTTTAACAAATATAAAATGCAAGAGAAAAGTTAAGGTGAATTTCTTGCGCAGATCCTAAGCAGAGATGTTTCTATTTCCAAGGACAGGCAAACGTATTGTTAAGAGAAAACGTATTTTATTCAGTCGTGAAAAATATTTCAAGTAGCGTTACGTCACACAGTATCTGGCATGTGGCATACAGTAAGAACTATGGTAACAGGTGGTAAGTTATAAGCGTAGGAAGACTTGTTAGTTATTACAACCACCTGTTTGTTAACGCCGAGAAAAATAAAAACGTTTACGTTGCTCACCGATTCAGAACCGTTAGAAGATGAGTTTCCACTTCGTTTACGTCATCATCGTCTTGTTTTCCTTTTCTTTTTTTTTGCATTTTACATTTCATTCTATAAATAAGTACACCAGGGACAAGCGTTCTTCAAGTGTGCCGGAATAAGTGCAACAGTCTTAAAGTATGTTCATTAAATCAGTTTCTGAAATACAAGTTGTATTAGAATTGTAGTTTTTACTACAGACCGTGCTGCACGTGTAAACGATACATTAATATAAGTCTATGTTTGTTTGTATTTTTTAATGTCTTAATAGGACAATCAAATTTTGTTGAAGAGCCTACGCCCCTTAGTCTCAGATAAGAATGCGGCATCTTTCTGTGACTGAGTGTGATACCAACTCAGATTCTGCAAATAACGGCCGTCTCTGATGCCCCCGAATGTGTTTATAATTTGTGGATGTACTACTTTTATATTAGCAGCCTTAACATTAACAAAAGCGGTCAATTGCTTGATATCTAATATGTTATTGTGACACGCGAAAAGGTTCAATAATATGGTACTCAATTAGTTTATAGTGAAACGGAAACTTAATGTAATATATTTTTCTTATATTTCTATGAGGTTGTTGACATTAAATTGGTTGTACGTAGGTAAACAGAGACGCTATACTGAATCATTTAACTACTGACATAAGAGTTATGACAAACAATGAGTATACAATAATATTTACGTTTATTAATAATTCTTTTAGTTAAATGGTATTTATATTAAGAATTGTATTCATTTCAGTATATGAAACAATATTTTAT
The DNA here is from genome assembly GCA_034769895.1 of Magicicada septendecula. Lineage (NCBI taxonomy): Eukaryota > Metazoa > Arthropoda > Insecta > Hemiptera > Cicadidae > Magicicada > Magicicada septendecula. The sequence goes on from CM068367.1 coordinate 568,391,932, forward strand.
TCTTCGATTCTACTATTCACTTAAATACAGAGTTACAAACATATGTATTTGAATGTGTTTTCTAATTTACATTATTTTAAGAAATGAATATAATAATATTTTTTTAATCACAGCCATATTATGGATTTACAGATGGAGCATCTGCTTATGAAATTAGTTAATCGTCTCTATCCATGTATCCACATTTAATAACAGTCATTTTCCTTAAATACTCTTCAAACCCGATTAACCCTTTCACACGTCTTTCTACAGACTACCGTTACATTTCTTTCTTCCATCAGTACGTCAAGTACAAAAGAAAATATTTCAAAGGTAAAACAATAATCAAAACAACAATAAAAATGACAGTAATATAAAATCACAATTATTATTACAACTATTATTTTATAATTTGTGTTATTGTTGTTCTTACCTTATATTAATATTTTATTTATCTCAAAAGTTAAAGTATGAGAAAAAAATTAGGTGACTGAATAATATTAATACGTAACAAATAAATAAAATCAGTGCTACCATCTGACATCTTATTCTTCTCTAACGTCTATATAATGCGCTAAATAATTGTTGTGTCCATAACTCCCGTTAAAACAAATAAAGCAATGTCAATTTGCATGATTCACTGTACTATTTTTAGTGCCTCCTGCATCAGTGTCTCCTATATGAACTAGAATTGTGCCACTTAAAGAAGAATTGATACAAACGTTTATAAATGTATTCGATGTGCCTGCAGTTTTAATTGAAAAAACTTTATTTTTTAATCCAATTAATTTTTACAACCATTTAATTTTTATTTTTATTGTCGTTAACTTGTTTTCTACTCTAGGCAAAAGAACGAAACGACGAAGCCAAATTCTAACAACCCAGTCTCGTGAGAATCGTGATCAGCTCATAAACTATTTAATCAAAGAATCGATACTTCCAATTTTCTTCAACACGATTACTCATAAAATGACTCAATTATGTTTTATGAGTATAATACTCTACAAGTACTTTTCTTTAAAAAAATATGTTCCTTCAATTAAGGAGCCAGTATTGATAGCACTTATTGATAGCCAGTATTTATAGGAGCTTCCTTGTTTCTCGTTTGACCTAATGAAGTTTCCGACCACGTTAATTCTAACTTATTGTCACTTCAACAGTTTAACTTCAAATTCCGTTATAAGTATTAATAAGAATAGCGTCTTACGTTTTACACTTATATAATTTTTTCACTCTAATACTTGTATGGTTGGAGTTTTTAAAGAACATATATATTCGGTTCTACAACCAGTTTTTTTTGTTAGTTATACAAACTTTTTCTTTTATTCTACGTGTGGGTTCCCTTATTGGTAAACTTGAGACTGAGCCACACTTGCCGCTGAGAATGTTACCTTATATATTGGGTGAAACCTTGTTGTTAATAATAATATCAATTAAATGTGGTTGTCAAGCGTACAGTGTTGTTAGTACTCTACACTTACACTTGACCAATTTCTTCTAACGGGCTATGAAAATACTAAATCTTAGGCATATCTCTACAAAATCCTTAAGCCTCTAGACATTATATCGGCTCTATAGAAATAGCAATTTACACTTGGCTCCGTGTAATATGAATATGTTTTATTTTATTTCAAACTACCAAATGAGAACATTAACCTGCTCTCTATAACGTACTAGAGAGAACGTACTAGATACGGAACCCATATTTATGATTCACAGGAATAAACTTCACCAACTACTATACTCTACTAAAGCTAGAAACAGTATAAGAATAACATTTTCCAAACGATTTTTGTAAACTCACTGGTTGAATCACATTTTCACTAAAACTAGAGCGGTTTTATTGAAGCTGGAAATCATATCTCTTCCGTCAAAATTAATATAAATTGATACTGGTATATAACATTGAAGCCAATATTGTTTAATCCTTTGTTACCGAGAAAATGTTATATCTATCTGTGATCCTACTAAACTATCCATAACGAGAATTTGAAATACTGTTTATATAGTCACTTTTTCTTTAGCCCTGAAAACGAATGTGAAAAAATCTAAATTACACTTTCCTTATTTGTAATATTTAAAATCGCGAATAATGTTTATTTTTTGGAACCAGCAAACCTTATCTTTTCATGCCTATCCTTATAAAAAAAGAAAAAAGTTCAAAATACTTGGTTACGGTGAATGCATTAATATTATTTAATTACGTCAGGCCTTCTTTTTATTTAGGTGTCAGAAGGAAGTGTGAAGTGTTTAATGATTTCTAAGCGACATGGATTATGCAACCAGCACCAACTCTTTCTACGCACACTGGTATACATGTATCTCGTAAACATATTTCAAATTCTACGCCTATGTTACGATGTCTGTACCATTTAAAAGTACTGCTCATTATAATTACAATAAAATTTATGACATGATAAAACTCAAAAAAATTAATGGATGTTAGGTGCTTAAGACATTATATTTTTTTAATATTTCTACTGTGAACGTCTAATACAAGTGTACCGTGTGGCTACTGAAAAAACATGTTCTGTTGCATGTATCAGAATGTATTACACTGAACATAAAGTAATATCTAATGATTTTCAAGTGGCGCATTAAGAATAATGGTCACAAAGCAAGGCAGTCACTCACATTCGCGCAACCAATTACATCACAAATTACGTTGCACATAAAACACTGTACTTAAACTTTGTTTCACATTAAAATACTAACTATCATGATCATAGTACCACCACCCAGATAAGGTCGTGAACAGTAACCACAATTTACAATTAATTGAATAGTAACCACACTACGTTTAATTTGGATATCAAGGAATTCGAAGGTAACAAGGACGTTTATGGTTGAGGAGCACTACGTAGGGTTGGCTACGTATAAACTCTAGTTTGTATGTACATTTGTTACTTCAACATGATTCTTAACTACAGCACAATTACCTATAGGTAATATTTTATTAATATAATGTTTTATATTTTTAACAAAGGGTATAACCTCTTCTGTTATACAGCCTCCTGTATATATAACACAGTAAAGGGAAACATTGTATACGGTGACTGACGCACAGAATGCAGAACGTTTTAATAATTGTAGTACGTACTCGAGTTTGTCTTTACAGTTTGGTAATACTTTACTACTATTTGTAAGAGAAATATAAAATGTAATGCTAAAGTATGTCTAATGTATTTTCTATACTAACAGAATTAAAAGTAAATTACACATATCGCAGTCTTCAATGCAACGTAAACCTCACATGCCTCTTTGCACTCCTTAATCTAGTCAGACCTCATTTCAATCACCTGTCGGAACAACAAAACAACCGTCGAATTCTTTTATACTAGAGAACCTCCAACCCACAATCAAAGTAAAATTATGAATATTGTATAATATAGTAAGTGATATTAAAGTTGGTATTATTAAAACTATCTGTCATAATAATAGGACTAATATATTGTAAATACAAAGAGATAAGTATGTTGTTGCTCACGTGAGTTTATATTAACCACAACTGATGTACAACTTATGCATACTAGTTGCCACTATTTATAGAATACCCTCAAATATCATATACCAGAGATTTTAACTAAGAAGAATGTACAATACATTAGTTTTATCATGTATAAGGAAGTAGACATGAACGTATGAAAAAATTATGAAGGAAATAAACTATTAGATCTGACTGGTTAAATTTACGAAAAATTTTTTGAATAATACACTCAATAACCTTTCAATAAAGAAAAAGAGATTGTTTCAGAATAGTGAGGTAACCAACAGGCACTCTACTTACATTTCAGAAAATGATAGAAATAGGTGAAAATACAAAAAAAAAAAAACATTCATGAGCTTCGACAATAGGTAAAAGCTGTGAAATACTGTGGATGAACAGCACATATGTATTATCTAATAAGAGCCATAGCAATTATATAAGAACACTAGTGCAGTAAACCCTACCTAATGCTTTGGTGGCCGGCGTCAACTGTGTTGAAATTTAGTTGACTTCTCTCCGGCTATTAGGCTATGGTCCATACTACCGCCACAATGAACAGTACTGTGGTTAACTGGTGAAGATCATTACCAGCTTTCGAGTCGTTTTTGCACTGAATATGGCCTCCAACGATAATGCCGAAACGTCTGTTTCTTGCGGCAGCAGTGGACCACGGCATAATAGCACGGAGGGAAGTTAATTAAATACTAACGCAGATCTCGATTTATGAGAAAACGTATAATATTCTATAAACCTACAAAAAAAGTCCGAGAGAACTGTTACAATTAATTTACATAATTCTTCTTGAAATAAAGTGAGTAGGCCTAATTATAAAATGGTATGGAATTCTAGATCGCGTATGGCAATAATGATGAAAAAACAATGGATTTTCCGTTTACTTTTGTAAAACTGAAGTCACATCGATTGGAGTAAATAAGGAGTGCATTCGCCTGCACACATTTAATCATACACGCGCTCACACTCGCAGGCGCACTCATTTGTAATTTTTATGTATACGACTTTTAACCAAACGTGAGAATAAAATGTTGCATAAATAAGACTCTTTTGCTATTTTCATACTTAATTCAAGAAAAAGTCATTTCGTATCTCGAAAATAAAAAAAGTATAAAAGAAAACTAAAATTTATTATTTTTTTAGGACGGTAGAATTGAACACGCGGTTTTCAAAATTTAATAATTCTGAAGAAAATTGTGAAGCGATTGGCATACGTTTGTTTGGTTTAAAATATTTGGATGAACCTTACATACAAAGTATTACTTATTTGAAAAGAAGTAATACGCCATTAATAAGTGCCTTATGTGTTAATATAAAAAAATAGACTTTTATAGTGTTGTGGTATGTTTTGTACATTACGGACTGGAAAAATTGTTTCTGTAAAACTGTTTAATAAGTGATATTTGTTCTGTGTTACATTACGGCATATTGCTCATGCGTAAGAAAAATAATTGCATACTAGATTTTATTGTTGTTTTTATATTTTTATTCTTTAATTAAATTTCTAAGTAGCAATTTCTTATGGTGTCATGTATTCTGTGTCCACTATCAAACGATCGTGTGATTGTCGTCAATATTCTGGTTGCTACTAGGCCTACATATTTCCTTGAAATAGAGGAAAAGCAAAAATATGGTTTTTAAACCATTGGTTTAAAGGTTTATTTTTTATTCTTTGAAATCGATGTAAATGATACGTGGATTACAGAATTCGTGGAATACAAAATACGTGGATAAAAAAATAGAAGGATTGCAAATAGAAAAAATTTGCATGCAGAATTAAGAAATGAAATAAACGTAGGTAGGATACTTAGTTATTACAATGACGTCAGATGTCAGATGTATGTGTGAATGCGTGTGGTGTGTGTATGTGATTAAAAATATGTATATGTTTTATTATGTTACATGTTAGTATTAGAACGTATTACTGGCAAATGCTATTCTCTGATTTTATTTGCCGAATATACAAGTTGGTTTGGCATCCGTGTGTAACCTGAGTACGCATAATATATATTAGTGCTTCATATACATAATGCATGAGTGTGGATAGTGCAGTCAAATAGTTTAGAATGTCACCCCAAAAAGTACACTAACTGTATTTAAATTTAATTTGAATTGATAGAATATTGAAGTGGAACTGAGAATTCAATTTACTGTTTAAACAACAGCACTCGCCAGTATACCTAAAAGTATAACTCGTCAAAAAACTCATACCAAAACTAAATTTATAATTAAAATTTTTGACTTGCTCTGTCCACTATGGTTGTTTGCAATCATCAGTCGTTGGAGCGGACATTGGGAAGTACATTTGAAATATTTGACTCTTAAAAACTCTTTGAACTTAAATAATATTTGAGTTAGTATAACTTATAACTTAAGTTTTATATAACTTAAATAATAATAAAACACCCTCATGACCAGGCTATAACATGCTTACACCTTTTACAGGCTTATATAATAGGGCCACATATTTACTCATAAACATGATATTTATTACTCTGCTGTCATTTTCTGTTGAAGACAAAATATCCGTCTCTCATACACAGCTTTGTATCTTGATACAAGTATAAGATATCTTTACACTTACGGTCTGCGTAAAGTAGTTCTAAGTGTATACGCTTATTATATGCATAATCACTAAAATCTCAATAACCAGAGATAATAGCATACAATAACAATAACATACAGTTGCATTTTATTGATTTTGTGGCTGCAATAATAATATGTACAATATGTTTTTTCAGATCTTTACAGATACAGATGTAGATATTTTAAAAGAGTCGCAAAAATTTACTTGCTTCCTTGTAAGATAAAGTACGAATATTTTCGCTAAAGCTTTATTTAATTTTATAAGTGACTTGGGATAACAAAACAATGTGATCAGACGTATGACTTGCGTGATAAGACTAAAGCGGCGTTGTCTGAAACACATCATAAAGAAACTAACCATATCTCTGAAAAGATACAAAACTGGAAATTTCAGCAAAATTATTTTAAGATACTTCTAAACTGTCTCTATATCCTGTATACTTAAAATTTATAGGACATTACAGCCACCGTTAGATGAAAAATACTGTTTTAAGACTCTTATATTCTTCCTACACCGACGTTTGCAAATATATAACAGTTATGTCAATATTTACATGTAGTTTGTTATCGTGTGTCAGGGAAACCGTACTGAAGCGACAAAAATCCTCCTTGCACTTCATTTTCTCCTTTCTTTAATTAAAACCAAATCTTTAGTTTAAGATATTTACGCATTATTATTTTCGTTAGTAACAACGCATTTTTACTTTTTTTTCCAAATATGGTTTTCCTGAGTTTCATATAATCCACAGCTTCATGTAGAAACAGACATGCAATTACATTGATGGTTATGCATTACAGTAATCTTGAAGAATAGTTTACCTATCTTACAGTTTTATTGATTTATCGATCTAACAAGATTCTTTGATTTAAAAATTAGTATATAATCATTTTTCAGTAAAGTGCTTGGTTCGTTTAATTTTTTAAGAAAAGATCCCTATAAATTATTGTAACACCAAAGTATAAAATCTTTAAATATGATTAGAAAGTGTTATGTAAGAAATTAAACATTCAGCATTGCCAATATTAATTGAAAACTCGTTGCGCATTTGGTGAAATATATTATTTAAAGGGATTGTAAAAATATCAAGCGTTTGTGTTTATTTCAATATTTTTATTTAGTATTAAGCCATATCAACTAAAAAGTTCACTCTATATGAAAACATTACAAATTATCTGTAATTGAGAGTCTGATTCATACGATTTATGATTCATCTAAAACAAGCATATGTCTGCCTATTTCAAGCATAATTTTATTTCTGTTTGTATTTGCGTCTCGTACATTTTGTTGTGAAGTTTCCATGTCGCAGTCAGAAATGTCGTATAGTAAACGCTTATAAGTAAACTTTTGAGAATTTCAAATCTTTAATATAAGTCGGTTTCTGTTCACATTAGGCAGAATATTACAGTATAAATTTCTAAAAAATTTAAAAAATTTTCTAAAATATAGTTTTCTACATAACAGAATCAAATATGAGTTATGTTAACGCATTATTGAAAATACTGGAAATATATTTCACTTAAAGTTATAATATAAAAACATAATAAAACATACACATTGTAGCCCTACGTAGAATAATTCAGCGTTTGTTATTTTGAGTTTGTAACATACCATTTACAAATTAATATAAGAGTTTACCAACTCATGAAAGGTCTTCCTTACCTTCAGTAAACGTATGTGCGTGCGTACGTGCGTGCGCACGTGCGTCGGTATGTGTGTGTGTGTGTGTGTGTGAGAGAGAGTGAGAGAGAGAGAGAGAGAGGGAGAGAGAGAGAGAGAGAGAGAGAGAGAGAGAGAGAGAGAGAGAGAGAGAGAGAGAGAGAGAGAGAGAGAGAGAGAAAGGTGGAGTGGGAGGTAATTCTTAGATTTTTGCCGGTGTGATATGAAGTGTCGTTTTCCGATTGAGTCCCGCGTTGAGGTCTGCTGTTTTCCCCTCAAACGTTCTCTCAACGTTTCCGGAGATTCGCCTCTGCTATCCTCAGGCGGCAATACTTTGTACTGCAGTATATAGGTCTGGCCTAGGTGAAAATGATTTCAGCCGAAGGTATCGACGATAAATCAGCGTAGAGATGAAAAGATGAGTCTGCCGCAACACGGAATCAAAGAAATATGTAGAGGAATAATAGTAAAGTTTTCTATATTTAGTCAGGTGTGTTTCGTAATATTCCATATGGACTTTAGTCGAATTAGATGAAAATTAAATTGAAGTTAAAAATTAATGTTTACATTAATCTTAAATTTATAACATATTGTAAGACATAGTTATTCCAAACGTAATTTGTGTGTGTGTGTGTGTGTGTGTGTGTGTGTGTGTGTGTGTGTGTGTGTGTGTGTGTGTGTGTGTGTACATATATATATATATTTAATTGGTTTAGAAAATAAACAGGTAAATTAAACCACCTCTTACTGATTAGAAAGATTTTTTTTAAACCAAAGGTTAGTAATAATTTAAACAGACAGCGTTGAACCCTATTCTGGTTCCTACTCTGTATTTACAGGAAAATAAGACATACATGCATACATATCATCTAACACATAGCGAGCCCAAATACAAAATATAAAATGTATTGTTCGTGTTTTTGTGAGTTGATCAGCGTGAGCGTGCGCGCGTGTGTAAAGACCTGCAGGAAGGATATGTCGTATAAAGAATATGTCACTTTTTCAGACGTTCTGACGTACAGTGACACCAATTTTGCATCTTCCAGCATTCCCTGGGTGTTACCGACACGCTATGTGAGATTAACGGTGACAGCTCGAAACATACCGGTAGCCAAAGGTTTTTGCTGAAGCAACGCCACTTGCATTATAATAGACACCACGAAGTGACTAAAAATTGACAGCGACTTCTTTGTTTATACAATAAACGGCAGCTAGCCAAAACTTAAATTTCTTTGCCAAAATATATTTGGATGCAAAATATATAAATGTGCAATGTACTTCGCTACACCTTCGCAGATTGAGACAAAACTTTTGAGGTTTTTAAGAAAACTAAATATGTTTGTTTTTGAATGCATTTGTAAGAGAGTACTTTGTTATTTTATCAAATATTTTATATTACGACAGGTAACTGCATGTACCTTATATAAAACAAGAACTGACAAGCTAAGCATTATTTCATTACAAAACTATTAATAATTCTTAATTATAATCATTAATAAATATTGTTAAATGAGTATTATAAATTACTATTGATTGTAGTTGGTTCTTATTAATTTGTAAAACGATATCTTAAATAATAGACTTTAAAATAATGTTATTGTAATTAATTTTGTTAATCTTTCAAGTTTCTGTTACTTTTCAATTACAAAATGTAAAAGTTTATCCAGCTACATCTTTGTCTTTTAAATTTATAATACTTAATAGAATAGTCAATAACATTTCTCGTATAGTTGGCTTATTAGTTTTATTTAACAATAACATGTTTAAAACAGCTTAACATTTAATACAATTAGACCTAAATTTTTGTTAATCAATATTTTATACAAGTGCAAACTAATATTTTATAAATATGTGGAAACTAAAGCATCCACCTCAGTTTGTTTTGTAATGCCTTGTTTAGTGCTTTCCATTTCACTTCAAATTTTGCATCACATCTTCAAATTTGATTTTCAAAATTATTTCTAAACATTTGTTTTATGATTAAATTATCATATATTCTTCTTACCGGAGGAGAGACAAATTTTTTGAAATGTAAATTGTTAATAGGTGACTTCGACGTACAGGATTTTTCTTTTCATTACATAATTATATGTTATCTGTACACGCAACATCAGAATTCATATTTTCAGGTAACAGAACAGAACAGGTTCTCGTACACGTTCCTTCCATTTAACAAACAAAGAAATATTTGCCATAAGTATTTTCCATTTGTAGAGACTTACATGCTAAGAGACACTGAAGAGAAATCTATTTTCTTGCAGCATATTGTAGCATGACAGAAAATCCATCTTATTCATGCAAGACATTTATTTAGCATGACATCTTAGTCAAAAAATAAGCAAGAATAGGATAAAAAACTAAACTGTCAAAAAATAAAAGTACCATAATAATTAAACAAGAACAAAAGTAAACTGAAATCTTAAATTCAAAGAAGTCAAATTCATTAACACCAATTTAAGTGACAGTCCAAATTATATAATAAATATATTTAGATAGAATAGGAGCAGTTAAGAAAAAACCATATATAAACAAAACCACCGAATAAAGATATAACTAGTAAAAAAACAGTACCAAATAAAAATAAAAACCCCAAAAAAGTTATAACATAGGAAAGGTACAACACAGTAGAATAAACATTCCAGTAAATTAAAAATAAGTAAAAATATTAGATATATGATGGAAAGTGTACAAAGGTAATTTATTTTGAGTATGAACAAGTGACTAACAATAATCCCACTTAAGTGGTGTTCCTTATTCCCCAACGACTAGATAAAATGACTAGAAATCAGATTTGGGAATATAGTGAATAATGAGGGAAACCAGGGTAAATACCTAAATTAAAACAAAAAGAGCAAAGGCCTGAATAAAAATTAATTTTAAGAAAATATTTAAATAAAAATAGATTTGTAGTTGTGTTAGCAGTTCATTGAACTCATAGCATTGAATGCTTGAGATTGGATTTATTTTTCAATTGATATCTTTATTATGTTTTAATGGTATCAGTTAATCAAAAACAATATTGTAATTGAGTAATATTGTAATTTAGTTGATAAGATTTTATTATAATTGTATGTCGGAAAGGGTATTAGCAAGCTGAAAGAATAATAAAATTTGTAAATGAACTAACATAAAAATATAGGCCAAATTGTAAATTTCAACATTATAAATTAAAAGTAAATAAGAATGAAACTAATTAAATGAATGAAATTTGTTGAATGTAAATCAATAACCATTTATAATAAATGTGACAACACTTGGTGAAAAGAATGAAGGAATATATAGGATATTATTAGGAAAAATGAAAGTGTAATGACACCGGAGTCTAAAGAAAAGCCTAAATTGAAGATAATATTTAAATTAGATAAGTAAATCATAAAATTACTAAGAATTAGAGAAACCAAATAATAAGAATTCAACCAATAATCTTATTTAATACTAATGGGAATATAACATAGATTGTAAACCATTTAATGTGGGAGAAGGTAAATTAATTAACACTTCGGTAGGAACATATGCCTGCCACGCATGTATGGTTTACCTTTTTGCTGCTAGAAGTCTCCTGCGTGCTGCTGGGCAAGTCCCCCTCCTAGAATTCCTCAATCAGTTGTTGTGTGTGACAGCGAAGGTGTCGTCATCTCGTAGGTCTCCTCCGTTTGACCGTAAGTTACCTCTTTCTAAAAGTTACCCTGCCTGTCAGGCATGTATTCCTCTAAATGTACGTCTGATTTCATGCCTTCCAGGCATATGATCCTCTAACCGTACGTAGTTTTGCATGCTTATTAGGCATATGTTCCTTACAAGGGGGGTCAGGCAGATGTTCCACTGGGAGGTGTATAGTACAACTACTCATCAAACATATACCAAGTCTGCAAAAAAATACATATCAATGTGAAATTATTACAATGAAGTAAATTGGAAAAGAAGAAATGGTATATTTTATTTTCTAAAGTAGTTATTTTGGCATTTTTATGAAAATATGAGTACCTGCCTAGGAGGCAGGATGTTCCTCATAATGTATGTTTTGTATATGCCTGTGGGGCAGGGTGTTCCTTTAAGAGCAAAATGAAAACATGTTCCTACCGAAGGGTTAAGGCCTACAACCAAATATACTACAAAGGTGACTTTTGAGTTAAAAGATTCTATAAAATATATTATGTGTGGTCTTAAATATTCAGAATCATATAAGGAATTTGATTAAGTAATTGGAATTAAATAATAATAGATAATAACAAAATGTAATTAATAATGTAATGTAAAATTCAATTCTTTTGTACAAAACCCAAACTTGAGGCTTCAATCAGCTGACTGAAACAATGTAAATTTACTAATAAATCAGCCAGGACCTTTTATATGATGAAGAAAAACACTGGAGGTTAATTGTTAAACGTTGAGGTGAACACATCAGAACGAGAGAGCTGGAAAAGATAAAAAGTATAACTTGACATGAACTAAACCTATAAAAGAAAAAAAAAAGAGAAATTTAAAATATGATTTAATAACACTAAAATCAAATAAAAGAAATCCAACCATTATATGTAGGAAGATTGGAAATTGTAATCAAGGTATCGGAACAATCCAGGCACTAATTCAGAATTTTCCGAGGTGAATATTACCATTGCATTACCGGACGAGATATTTGAACGGGGTCACTTTTAAACACCTATTTCCGAACCAAACAACGGATCACTAATAAGGAATAATCATTCTAAGACGAAGAAAATTGATCACTACTACTATGATGAAGGACACATAAAGAATCAACATTTATTTGGAGGAGAATCGACTTTAAATCTTGATGAACTTCGTAACAAGAAGGCGGCCATCTTTAATCCTATACCCGAGCGTCAGCTGTGATGACGTCAGCCTATGCCTAGCTGTTGGTACGAACAATTTAATTTTTAATAACATTTTTATAATAAATCTTATTTCTATTTTATCATTAAGAACTGTGTTTAATTGTAAGTATTGTATCTTTCAGCATTACCCTTTCTATGACTTTTGATAACAGTTAAAAGAACCAATTAATTTTTAAATGTTAATAGTTTAAATAACATAAACCAAAACGACCTGAGATAGAGTTTTCGAGGTGTGAAACAGTACTTCGATTCAAAGTCGATTAATCGCAACAAGGTTAATAAATTCATTTAAACATTCCAGTTTTTGAGTTTTATTTCTTTGTGGACATATATTTAGAAGAATTTCAGGTAGTACTTGAAACCTGGACTTCAAGGAAGAAGAGAATAACATCGCAAAGGAGTACAATCACCAAACATCCAAATACCACTAATCGATTATTATATTTCATAAACTATTTAACGCGTGAAACAAAATTGTAATAAACAACCACAGAAAATAAAATAAGAAAGGAATTAATATAATAACGAGGGATAATCTAATAAATAATAAACTTATAAATAATTAACAAATAAATAAATAGAAAAAAAATTTATTTATTAAATTTAAACAAAATTTTTACACATTCATAATTATAATTTTTGTAACACCAAGACAAAAGGATCCGTTACAATATTCTTATTAATAAATGGTAGTTATTAAGCTACATAGAACGCTATTCATTCATCTATACACAGGTAAAATAAAACCTCTATTTGACTATTGGAAAAGTGTACATCATTCTCACAGCTATGTCTCTGGTATATCCCAGTTGCTAAATTGTAGATATGTCTATCGTTTAAAATTTAAAGATATACTGATACATCTAATAACATTTAACCTACAGTACAGGACTAATCAAGAAATTATTACAAATCTTCCTACAGTGCAAAGTATAAACGTAATACGAAATATGTCACAATTTTATACAATTTTAAACAATTTTATACGGAGTTATGAATTGAGTAGACAGGTCAATACTGTGGTTAAAATTATGTTTTAAAACGTTATTTTACAGTGAAACGTACAGTATTTGATTGCATAATAAATTGCTTTGAGAATTAAGCTATTATTTTCAGATATTCTTTTGTCATTTTTATATAACTAATAATGACAGTTTTATGTGGACATCAGTATAAACTCTGAAACTTCCAAAGAGAATGTCCGTCATTTCAAAATGGGATGAATACGAGTTCATCTCAAGGCATACCTATTGCGTCGTCCAGAAAGAATTTGGACGTGGCATTACCAAATAAAAAATTAAAGGCAGTCTGATTTACCTGTAGCTAAAATGACATAACATGACCTTCAACTATCTGTCAGTAGTATAAAAAAGTTATTTTTTTTAATATTATCCAGTAACAATCATTTTCCTGATTAACGCGGCCAGTAATAATTCAAGATCTAATGTGTGTAAGACTCAATGTAATATGACAACAAAACTAGAAATTGGTGCATTTTAGAACTAGAACTAGTAAATTTCGTTTTCCTGGAATTCCCAAATGAGAATAAGAAGCGCCACGTAATATTTACTACTGTAGGAGCAACAGTTCGCTGATGAGAGAGTTATATTGGTCGTTAAACAAATCGTACGCCCCAACGATTTGCTAAACTAACACCTGTCTGTTTCCTATACAGTATACATCAACAGATGTTCAGTAAACAGTCGAGCGTCCCTTACCGCGAAGACCTTTTTTGTAATTAACTGAGTCATACTGAAATGATGTTGCGTTGTTAAGTATAATTGTTTGTACGCTAAAATCAATAATGCTTGGGTGCATTTTAAAGAATGTACTTGCGTACTCGCGTAGTTTAAGAATTGTATATTTATCTGTTTATTGTATAAATTTTTCCCCTGAAAATGTACTTGAATGATAAAACGTAATGCAGAATCATATATGTTTGTCTACGAAACGAACTGTTTTGCAGAAATATGTTGAATGCTTCTAACTGGTAATACAGTTCTTTATTGTCGTTGCTGGGGTAAAACGCTATACTAGCAATACGTATCTTTACCGACAGTGAATTATACAAAAAGAGTAATGAAAATTTCTAGTCTCTCCGTTTGCCATGAACGTCGTCATTGAATGTGTTTACTGTCGTGTTCATTTTTAGTGTAACAGTTATTATAAAATTATATGTAAATTGTACAACATTTTACAACTTTAGTTTGAGTGTACAGTGTAACGTACATGTAGACTACACGGTAGATGTACACACAAAGTGTGTTATAATTAATTATGATGCTTTATCTTCTTTATTTTAGTCACGTTTGTTTTGTGTTCTTATCTAAGTTATGTAGATCCATAGTTGCCAGTAAATTTAATAATAAGCATATTATGGTTATGTCTTTAAGAATTGCTTCAAAATGTGTATTAGTCATCGTTTGAAGTAATATATCTGTTTTAATATTTCTCTGTATTTAGGTAGTATGAGTATACACTCAAGATTTCTGGGAAAAATTAATTCTTTTTATAAAAAATATTCACATAAACTGCCGAATAATTTTGACGGTAGAAGATGCATTTCACTTGTAAGGTTACGCTACATGTTACAACTCTCTACATAATATTTGCATGCTTATGTTATGACATTTATATGTTGATTTATAAGAACGAGTAACCACTTCACATTAATTAAGTCCTTAAATCAAGTTAAAATATAGTGGAACATGAGGCATGGATTTTGTTGTCAGATATTTTTATGTTAATCACTCTTCTTACCAGTTATTGTCAGTTCGCTTCGCTTTCAGTTCGCTATTCAAAAGTTATCATTTTAAGGTTTGTTGGTAGGCTTCTCTGGCACATTAACTCTCTTGTAACGCAATTTACAGTTATCTCTTAGAAAATAATTTCTACCGTCCTTCAAAGGACAAGCAGAACAACTGACATCATGAATGTGGCGTATATGTGTATGTAATAAAAACATGTATATGTATATAATCGCGCGCTTACGTGTTCGGGCATAATATGACTAATAATAATAATAATAATTTTAAAGGTTTGACCAATTAGACAAAGATCTGCTTGGACACACGCACACGCCCACACGTTTCTGTAAAATATATAAAGAACATTCCTTTAGTTTAAAGGCCTCGAACTTATAATGTATAGATCAACACACAGTTTAATTTCAAAACCCAAAATACTAAATAAACTGAATATTTGAAAAGTGGATAACGATGGGATAAAACATAATTAAGTTAACACACATTAAAATACACTCAAATTTTTTGGCACGATGAGTGACAAGTTTACTGTCAACAAACTTTATTTGCATGTATAATCAGAATACTTAAACTGGAAAAGTTGTGTAACCGTTTTGACAAAGGTCATGTGTAATGTGTATCCTTTGTTAATATAAAATAATATCAACTTTCGTAATTGTAAACACGAAATAAATTATTTCAACACAAAAGTTATACGAAGTTACAACATGAGTACATAGAACGAATTAAAGATAACTATAATTATGAAAACACAAATTTATGAAACGTGTTTAATAATTTAATTCAATATTCCTTAAGTACAAACAAAGTTTTGTATTTAGTGAATTGTGTTCTTCCAATTTACTCATTTTAATGGTTTATTATTACCTCAAAATTAACGATTACTCAGACCATATTACTTTCTAAGTACACGAACTCAATATTTACACATACAACCCATCAGACGTAATTAAACATTTGATATTATTTATAATGGACCACAAAATTTGACGTTGTAGCCATTACTCAGCCTGTTAAAGTATGTTAATCGTATGTTAGTAAAATATGTTATCCATTAACTCAGCCGTAAGAGTTAACTGTTTTTGTGTTGCTTATCCTTTTCGTTCTGTGACGTTATTGTTTACTACATTACAGCAAAATAATGAAACAATATGTATTATAAAATTACATAAAAAATGATCAGCACAAAACACATAATGTACTTTTTCGAGTTGTTTTCGTATTGGACCGGCGATGGTTTTAATTCTTACACCATTTTAGAATTTCTCATACACTAATGACGATACTTTCTTGTTTTAAGAAAAATATTGTCATCCCTTTTCTCCAAGTACACTGTCTTTGAACTTGAAAGTGTGACTTATGCAAACTTTTAAAATGATACATATTTTCTCCACATTAGAAATTTACGTAGTAGTTGTACGATTTACGAACATTTTTCCAAATCGAATTTCCCGAAACGTAAAAACCGAATTACTTTTTTACCGAATTGAATATCCCGAAAAGTTTGCCAAATCGAATACTCTGAATATACGTGTTCCCAAAGTAGTAACCATGGAAACGTGCAATTCAAATCCCAAAAGTAACCATTGATAAAATTTTGTGCTAACAAATTAAAGTGGTAAATTAATAAGTTGCTCTTTTCTATTTTTATAAAAATGGATTCATAAACGAAATTGCGGGTAATAATTTACTTATTGATGATTTTGTGTACACAAGATCAAAAACTATCAAAGGCCGGACTTATTGGGATAGCAATACGTTACGTCAGCATGAATGCTGTGCAAGAGCAATCACTATTCCACAAGGAAAACAGAGTATTAAGCTTGAGGAACGTCCACTACAATATTTACAAGCTCCACGTAACCATACACCGAACAGAGAAGAGACCGCAGCCGAAATAATTGAGTAATACTTAAAAAGAAATTCAGAGGAAGATCCGGAACAGCATGTTAGAAATACATCAGCATCCTTGTGATATAAAATTTTGAATCTATTACTAGAATGTAAAAAATTTGAAAACAGTATAAGACGACAGCGAACTAAAAATATGTCCCCTAATCCTAAACCATTGTGTGATTTATAGACTATTCATGATCGGTATATGAGAGGTCTTACTGGGAAAACTTTTCTCATTTATGATTCAAGAAATTTTTAACGAACTGCGATAAGGTCGATTTCTTGTCTGTGATGTGCGAATAAATCTTGGCAGAAGTGTTAAAGCAGGCCTTAAGAAGAAATGATTGGCTGTGAAAAAAAAATTCATGGTCTCGTGGTGAACTATGAAATATACAAAATCGTGGACGTATTATAGAGTACCAGCGACGACTAGCTCACAATATTGTAATTTACAAAGTTGAAAATTAAAGATTAATGTAGTTAAATATATAGTTTAATACATATATATTTGCGGGTACTGATTTCGGAAAAATAAATTTGTAATTTTTAATTTGGGATATTCACTTTCCGAAAAATATGTATTCGTGATATTCCATTCGGGAAAATGTCCGGGAACGAGACTGTACACAATTTTTGTACTATGACCAAGATGGTCTTAGCCAATCGTTGTATGGCTGTGAAATGCTAGCTGAATCAGTATTTTGCTAGGGCTGCTGAAACAATTGTTGCGTTATAATTAAAACCCATGGTGAACATGGTGGGTTTCCGTTTTTAGTTTCTTTGTAATTCTAAGCCTGTTGTGTGTAAAATTAAAACAATGACAATGACAAAAGACAATATTTTATACGTTGATTGTTATTTACACGATAAGCAAATATGTGCTTCCGGAATAAAAGCGAATCTACCCTAAGACAGTTTTTACTACACCGTAATATGATGTAAAATGTCAAAACGAAGACACTGTCAAATGTATGAATTTAAACACTGAGCACCTCGTATAGCACAGAATACCAGAGACTTAATTCTATCAGAAAGACAAAAATTCGTGGAATCTTCCACGAAAAGAACCAGCAGAATAAGTCCTCACGGTGACATATGCGTCAGTAACATTTGTTTAGATACTTGTTATAGTCTTGACTCCCCCCCCATCAAGTCCTATTTTAGTGTACATTTTCATTATACAGTTATCAATGTATTAAATAATAGCTGTAAAAAACAAAAAGGAAAGGAATTGAGCGAAGTAATTAATTGATAACAGAGAGAGAGAGAGAGAGAGAGAGAGAGAGAGAGAGAGAGAGAGAGAGAGAGAGAGAGAGAGCACAGAATAATGAACAGAGTTCTAAAGTGGACGAAGAAGTTACGCTACTGTCATCGGAATTGTAACACCATTGACAGTCAAAAATTGTTTAAAAAATTACACTAACAAAAAAAAACGGTTATTCCTTTGTAGGACATTTTACAAGCTAACTTACAACTTATAGAAA
The DNA here is from genome assembly GCA_034769895.1 of Magicicada septendecula. Lineage (NCBI taxonomy): Eukaryota > Metazoa > Arthropoda > Insecta > Hemiptera > Cicadidae > Magicicada > Magicicada septendecula. Next base: position 568,410,654 of record CM068367.1, read on the forward strand.
ACTGAATATGTGGTCATTGTGTTTTATTTTGTTAGAATTTGTTGTGTTAATGTACTTCTATAATTCTTTCCAATCTGACGATGAGCTGTGTACCGACCAGTCTCTTTACGTGTATTAAGCCACACGTTGTTGTCGTCAACTTGTAACAATTAGACTCGGTGTACTCTGAAAGTCTTTGTTGTTTTTATTTAATAAATGTGTTACTCTTCGTTAATGTTCACGTTGCGTCGTAATTACGTAACGACTTTCTGACGTCGTATTTGACCTCACCAATACCTGTTTACCTTCTTTATGGCGATTTTCCCGTTGATAGGCGCCAAATTGTTTGTCCAAAACAATTAAAAGCTTGTCGTTTAGCGCAACCGTATCTCGCACTGTCGTTCGCTGGAGAAATTCAAATCTTTTTACCCGCGAAGTCGTACCAACCTGTATTTCTTGTAGGAAGAAGTGTTACGGTGCTATGTCATTGAATTAAACACATAAAAAATTAATTTGTGAAATAATGCACATGTATTAAAATAAGTATCGGTTTATTAAAGGTCAATTCTGGTTTGAATAATTACGCTAACATGAAATTATAAAATTGTACTTGTTATGCTCCGGCTATAAATAATTTGTCACCCAGCGGTTGGCAGTATCTCTCTTTCATTGGATTGTCAACTGAAGCCTATTTACGTATACACTGCTTTTTTTCAGTCAAAAAGTTCTATTGATTACGGCCAAAAAAGTTTACAAAATAATTTTTTAAAGTACAAACCCTGACATTCAAATAATTAAATATAATAATCCTCCTTTACAACAGTTTACTCATGGTTTACAACAATAGTGAGTTCCCCTTATAACACAGGTTAAGTTCGACTTGTGTATAAATCGTCTCTTATTTTTTAAAGTGTTATTAGTGAGTTTGAACAATCTTTTAATACCAGTTATTAGATATTTGAATAATTATTCAGTGTTTATTAAGTTTGAACCAAGTTTTGATATATTGCATAAATTCGTGAAGTGTTGTGAAAAGTCTTGTGGGTGTAGTTAAGTAATTTAGGTTTATACTTTACAATTTTATTGATGTTTAGTGGATGATTTTCATCAGCCCTAGTGTTTGAGTCTTCCTTCTCTACTTTTGGGTTTTATTTCTTGTAATTTTGGTTTAATTTGGTTTACTTTTGTGGCAAAATTTTATCAGTCTTGTTTCTTCCTTTTTAGTCAGTATTTTCTTTCATCTATTTGGTTTATTTAAATTTATTTCTGTGGATCGACAATTTTATCATCTGCCCTCTTATGATGCTAAAAATGGGCTCTTATTTCGTTTTTTAACGGTTTTAAAATAATAATGTTTTGTTGTCATAGCAACCAAATTACTCTCTTTTGGCTGAAAGAATTTAGCACTCATTGTTATGAAGTTTGAGTTTTTGTTCAAAATAAATAAATATTTTCTAACTAAGATATTTTCCTTGTCTTATTACCAATATGATTATTATTATCATCATTGAATAGCGTTTTTGATGTAGTTTATTTAGACATCAAACATGATTATGTTTTCACGATATTAATTGATGACTCGTTGGGCACTTGGTGAAACATATTAATACAAAGGTTTTGTAAAATATATAAAAACACTTGGTAAGTTTCACAAATTTTTTTTTAATTAACTCTGACAGCTGTTTCGACTAACTTAAGCCATTGTCAAAGAGCGAGTGAATGAAATTACTGAACACATGATGTTAGTGGGGTGTAGGTGGTGGACATCTGTTTAGGGCGTATCTGGAACATCTGTGTTGTGATGGTGAGGGGCGGGGAGAGTGTGTGCATGAGACAAGGGAAGGTCAGGTGTCTTTAAAAACTAAATACAGTACAATCATGAATGCAAAATATAAAATTAACTGAACTAAATATAAACTGAATGCAAAATTTAAAATAATGATGAACATTCAAAACAATATAAAATAAACTAAACTAAATAACAGATTTTAATAAAGGGGATACATAAAATTCAGTCTGTTCATTGGTTAAATTTTTGTTATTTTTTATTGCTTTTTTAATTTCTAAAATTTCTAACAAATCCATTTTTTTACCTTATTGTATGTTGTGGAGTAGTGTTCTGTTTTTTGTGTCTATGAAGTGATTGTGTCATAATTAAGGAGTTAATTAAAAAAAATTTGTGAAAATTACCAAGTGTTTTTATATATTTTACAAAACCTTTGTATGATTATGTATTGTTATCTCTGGCCTATTTTAACATTTGGCTGTTACTGTTCTCATTAATTTTGTTATTATGTTGTTTTATGCACTTATTTTGTATATTTTATATTGGTTCTTGGTTTGTTTATTTTATGTTTCCTTATCTTTTCCTCTCACTATCTACTGTCATTTGTGGATATTTTACAATTTTGGTTCACATAGTTTGAGGCCTATCTTTATTACAATGTTTTTATTTTATATTTACTCCTAATACTAGTTTTTTATCGGTTTGTTCTGGGTATTTTACATTAGTCAGTGATTTACATGCTTTAATATATGGCTATTAGAGCTTCTCTGACTATTACTGCTTTCTGTAATTAATTTTATAATTTTAACATGATTTGTTCCTTATACTTTGATCATCATTAATATAAGTTATTCTTACTACTAATTCAACAACTTTAAACATTTGAACAATTCTACTATCACTATCATCTTCTCTTTATCTCCTTATAACATCATTACAATTACTTTAGACATTTAACATATAAATTTTGCACTTAAACATTCATTTCTTTTACTCCCTATTTCTAACTATGAAACAATATTATTTGGACTAATCTTTAATTGAATGATATTAGTTCCTTTTTATCATTAAACTTATTCAACTATTCACTTTTTTGAGTGTTTTTACATAGGCAGTCTCACTTCTGGATGAGTTCTTGCTTAAAAGTAACTAGGTTTGTCTATCGTTGGGTTACACTGGCACTTAGGGTTTTCACATTACTATTTAGTTTTTACAGTGGTTATTATACATTATTTTATTTCTTTTACTTACTTCACTTTGGTGTACTCACCCTGATTATATTGTCAATTGGTAAATCACTTCCTAACTACTATTATGCACTCTTGGTTCAGTCTAGTTTAGTTGGTCTTATATTATTTATTAAAATTTTACATTTGTTCTCTGCATTATGGTTTGTGTGTTTTATTGTTTGTTCATCTTATCTTTTTCCATTCAGTATTTACTTAATTGTTAATACAATATATTATTTGGATTTGTACTTTTCCTACTTAAGGGTACATTTAATAATCTTTACTCGGAATTCATGTGTTCATTTCATTATATTTTTGTCATTATTTCTTTTGTATTATTTTGTCATTGGGTCAATCACTTGGGTTGGGTCATTGTCATTTTATTTTTCTTGAATCATGCCTTTTTATTTTATATTTCTTCTCTGGTATTGGGGCTGCTTTTGGTGTCGTAACAGCTGAGATCCGTGAAAGCCCTAATCGGAATAATATTTCTATAGTGGTGTGCAACAGTGATAATTCTGTTTGTGATTATAACCACTAACACAAATTTCTTAATTAAACTTATATGATTCTTGTTAAAGGCTTGTTAAAGTTTGATTCTTATATTTTAAAAACTTTAGAATTTATGATATTAGAATTATGATTAGACTAATGATATAAATGCTCTTCCTGGACAAGAATAGTTAAATTTAATTTGAGCACCAAAACCACCATTTTTAAAATACACAATAATAAGTACACACATAAATAAACACACACACACGCTTAAATGCCATCATCATCTTCACAGTACGGCATAGGCAAGGTGCTGCCTGTTCCGCCTTCAAAGATCCTCCATCCAGCCATTCTCCCTGGGTCCACCCACACACTGTGTCCTATAGGTTTGTATTTGCAGACTTGTTTCGTCAGTATGGAATCTAAAATTCTTTTTGAAGTGTTCTTTCCATCGTTGTTTGTAAATTTCTGTTTTATTTCAAGTTAAAAACTTATAACTCTATCCTTATAGATTCATTGTTTATACGGTCAAGTTTAGAACACATTTAAACGCCTCTTAAGAACGCCATTTCTAAGGCCTGTATTTTACTGTCTTGTTTCTTGGTTTTTGTCCATAATTCACTCCTATATTACAATACATAACTTTGTAAAACTTTAATTTTATATCTCGACATACCCTGTTTTTAAACGTATATTCATATGCTTAAACAAAAAACAAGTATATTTTGTGAAAGGTGGGAAATAATTAAGAACTACGTATTCGCCTTTATTATATATATTGTGTGTGGAATGACTGGAATAGTAATCGCTAAAAATTTGTTTCGTGCTTTAAAAGTTCGTTGTATGTAAGTGCGTATGTAAGTGCATCGTGAAGCGCAGTGCACACGTAAGAGTGAATGGAAGTGTGTGATAACTTAATTAACGGGCTTCAAGTGCCAATACGTAGTAATCTTACTCCAGGCTTTAATATGCACACCGTAACGCACTTGTTACACACCGTTACCTAATGCACTGTACGTACAATCCGACTGACATAAACATCGCATCACACTGACATACACATTCATATGGTACGGAAAGAAACAAAGCTGGTGGATATTAATTTTCCTCGTCGCAATATTACCAAAGCAAAACTAATATAAGTAAAGTTAAGTGTTAAACTGGATTTGCATTTGATCGAAATCGTAAACCGTCGACGCATGATGTCTCCTTTACGCGTAGTTGTTAAACAAAAACCTGATAGAACAGAAATATGTAGTTATAAAATTCAACATTTTCACGTATCATTTGTTTTATTGCTCCTGAAGAAGTTATAATGTGTGACAGCGTTTCTGTACGTCTGATGTTTAGTTTACCGGTCGCAATTCGATATCACAGAATCGGATGGTGTACCTTGTACGGTAGTCTTGTAATATCTTCTTTTCTTGTTTGTCACTTTGTTCTTCCAATTGGTTATTAATGCATAATCGTCTGTATTTTCTTATAGGGAGAATTGTATATGTTTATTTTAAATACAAAATAAATACAGAAGCTAGATCACGAGGTTATGGGTCTCAAAACAGTGAAGAGGACACAACTCATAGGCCTACATAGAGCATCAATCTCTTGGCCAATGTTCATAAAGGTTTTAGTAAAACTAAATTATAAATTAACAAATTTAAGAACATTTTATATAAACTCATGTTAGACAGATAAACTTGATAGTTACTACAAGCTAACTGAATACTACAGGCTCGTCTGACATCTTTGATCAACGCATCTTAGCATTTATCAGTACTTACATGGAATGCAACATTAAATTTCGTCTTATGTAGGTGACATTGTACATTCTACACTATCTTACTTCAGAATAGATGGCTGAAGGTTAAAATAACATTTCACATTTTACTATTAGGAAATTTTACATAAGAATTGTGAAAATTATTTATTTAAATTCCATAGGAGGATAAAAGTTAAGGGGATATGACAATATACAGTAAACTAGTAACGTGATAAGTCTAACGTGTCAATAAAATCAATTTGACTTATTTTTAACCTAAACATTTTAGACACAGATAGTTAACATTATTATAATACGTTTAGTTTTTAAAATGTCTGTTATATAGAAATATATTCTTGCTTATAAAGGTATTAATAAGTTTTATATTAGAGTAACGAAAGTGTAATTTGTATTTACATGTTTATGTCCTTACACACTTGGGAAACTAGCGCTCTCTAATAAATATTGAAATTACACCAAACATTTGAGAGTCCTATTCCACTTTTTCTTAGTACTTCAAGTAATCTAGTGAATGGAACAGTATCGTAAGCTTCCTGAAGGACGATAAAAATTAAATGGTAAACTGCTACTTGTCATGATACAGACGAGGCCTTTCTGCGTTTCTACAATTTTCAAGTCCTAAACCACGACAAAACATATACCGCTGGAACGGTATATTTTTTGTCGTGGTTTAGGACTTGAAAATGGTGAACACACTGAAAAACCTTGTCCGGAACATGGCAAGCAGCAGTTTAGCAAGTAAACACGATAAAGTTGGAATTGAGACTGATAATTCAAGTAAAAAGATGAAAAATTAAATGGGTACTTAAATTCCAAGCGTTCCGTTTCTCAATTATCTGCGATAAATATGAATATGTTGCCTACACAGGACCTACCAATTCGAACAGCTCGAAAACCACTTTGATACTCCAATTCAAACAATGTATTTTCTATTCTTTCTTTCCAAAGTCGACCATACAACTTTTCAATACGGCTAGTCACACAATTCCACGGTAGCTTCCACATTCCTTTTTATGTAGTTCCACAAAATTTTGGTCCATATTGTAACGTATCAAAATAACGGTTACATAGAAATGATATAATACGTCAAATAAAAGTGTACCATAAGCATATTTCATCAAACATGGAAGAAGGAACAGAAGTATGAAAATCAAATGTGTATCTATAAATGAATAATGTTAAAGCAACCCAACGAAGAAGAAAGAAGAATTATAAATATATCATCGAGTAGAAAGAAGGAAGAGAGAATACAATGGATCAATATAATACGTTAGCAATATAGGCCCAATAGATCATATTAGTGAGGGGATATGCCAAGAATTATCATCATGATAGTGAGTAGACAAACCAATAGATCATAATAGTGAGGGGATATACCAAGAATTATCATCATAATGGTGAACAGACATATTAAATGTAATCATCGTAGTGAGAGGATAAACTAATTTATCACGATAATGAGACATATACAAAATAATGATTATAATAATGATGAGTGAAAATGTTAAAAACTATAACTATATTAAATGAACATGAGTTATCACAAATAGTGAGGAACCAAAAAATGCCTTATAAGTGACAAACAATTAAAATGAAGAATAAACAACTGAATAACCAGAAGAAGAAGAAGAAGAAGAAGAAGAAGAAGAAGAAGAAGAAGAAGAAGAAGAAGAAGAAGAAGAAGAAGAAGAAGAAGAAGAAGAAGAAGAAGAAGAAGAAGAAGAAGAAGAAATGTACCATGAAAAATGAAGATTATGTATAACCAGAACAAGACACCAGCATTCCCAAAATATGGAAGGTACCACAACTAGTAAAGTAACCAAAATAAGAATAATGATTACCAGATTAATAGTGATAAACCTATTCATCAAGGAAGGACATAGTGAAACCAATATCATAAGAACCAAGTGTTGAACCTTAGTAAGTGATCACAAACAATAATAGTGAATACTTTATATAAGTGCAACTATAAATAGTGTAATGACACTACCCCAAATAAGCAACACAAACAATATGAGTGAAGTGTTTATGACAAAGGGAAGTGAATAAATGTTAACAAGTGAAATCAACGATTATCAAGTGAAATACACAAACAGTTAGTGTACCAATTGTAATCCAAGATTGTAAAACACAACCACACCTAGTAAGACCACCAATTTAATGGAACTGAAAAGAGAAATAATTGCTCAAAAAGACCAATGATACAAACTATATAATCTTTGATATGAAATGTGCCTGAATGTCATAGTAACACAGAACAAAATGTAAATAAATGCTATAACTAATATGTAGTAAACAAACCAATGTATACAAGCCAAGATGCAACCCACCAAAATGTGTAACATAGTTAAGTAAAAAACAGGTATTATTGTATAAACATATAGTGTAAAATGTGTACAAAATGTGTAGAACATAGTAATAAACAATAGTAGTAACATGCCATAATGACATAACAATATTTAAACTGAACATTGAACAAAATAAGAAGCATATTGTTGCCAACTCAGTAACACATAACCTCATCTGAACAGGACCTACAACATAAAATCATACACAATAATTAAATAAAGTAATTACCAGTAATTGTTTCAAACAGAGACCAAATAAGAACAAATGTACAAGACAATGAATACCTTATGAACTGAAGAACACAACTATATAAGTCAGATTATTAATAATAACAATAAACAAATTAGACAAAATCCCAAGTGACTAAAGATTTACTCAAGAAACCATAATAAAACTTGTAAAGAGAGAGTAAGGAAGTTTACCAGTAGTTAGAAGAATGTTCAATTCAACTATGAGAATTACTCACAATCATTGTATAAGTAATTTAATAACTATAATCTAATAAACCAATTAACTGTACTCATAGGACTAGGTGTAAATAACCATCCTACTGTAACTTAAAAAAATTTCAACTAACAAAAAGTTAGTAAGTGCACTAAACAGACCATGTACAATGTCTGTGTACACTTTAATTGTCAATAATGCATATAATATATGATAATAATAACTAAATAAGAGTGACAGAATGGCGAAATGATAGCATAGTGTATTTTAAACAAAACTATATATGTAAATAAGACAACATTTGCTGGATTAAAGTATCAGCAAATATATGTAAAAGTGTTAAATAACATTTAAATACCAAAGGTATGTAATAGTATAAGAAATAATGGTGATATAAGCAAATACAAATGCTTGGACACATATGGCTCGCACGCCATGAATGCATTTTGCTTAAACCACAAATATGTTAATATTATGTGTTAAATAATGAGAGATATGAACTCTAAACGTTTAATTATAAGCATTATGTTATAATAACACCAAAATATACTGGAAAAAACTTTTTTTTATTAAGAGCCACTATATGTGTATTGTATAAAGTGAAGTGAGTTGTTAATGGAGGGATTTATTACTTGTTTGGACTTAAATTAAAGACACAAGTATCCGCAAAACAATGCGACTATTCAAATGACGATCAGACGATTAATAAGAAACTTATGAATATTATAAGATTTTCTGTCATTTCCGAATGGGAATGAACGCGTCATAGCTGAGTCTCGAACCCAAAGCATAGACGCTAAAATTAAAATTTTAATATAACCACGGCGTTTAGGGTAGAGAGTACAGACTTCTACACCAATAGGATGATCTGATTTTACCAGACGCGAGAAGGAGCTTCGATGAGAAGAATTAATTGTCTTTCAGCCACCGATGCGAGCGGAGCCCGCGACAGTCATGAAGAAAATATTTTGAAATGTGCGCGTTAGATAGTAAACAATTGTAACTAACCTCAACTGAAGAATAATTTTTTTCTCGTGTGACAGTGCTACGAATAATAAAGTGAATTATTAAAACATTGCCAGTGTATAATAAAGGCAATTTTAAGTGAAATATGCAGGGAGTACTATCAATTAACGAATTTTAAAATAAAATGAAATATAATTTTCGTCAGTTGACGAATATTATAGCGGACTACGTTAGTCAAGCACACACTATGCATGGTTAACCTAGCGAACGATGGTATATTATCAGGCACAATGAATAAAAGTTCTCGTTTAATTAATAATGTTATTTAATTAAAATATTTTAATGTTTGTGTAAGAAAAATAATAACTGGAGTCGAAGTAATGATAAATACAGCTAGCAACACTTGTAAAATATAGTCGCTTACTTGACTACAATCCCAGTTGTATCTAATAAATAATAATTTTACATACGAGAACTATCACTGCCGTTAATTATCAATCTTATTATGATAAATAATGTTTTTGAAAATAGTATTAAGATTTCAATAATATCAAGTAACTTATTTTGTTAACTTACTCTCAGCTATAGGTAAAATTAACCTATAACCAACAAATATTTCCTTGCCAACAGAGAGTCACGTCATTCATTAACAATACTTTTTTGAATAGACTCAATAAGAAGAATTTTTCTATTTTTTATCAAATCCAGTTCATAATAATAATTAAACCAGTAATATTGTTTTAATGTGTAGCGTTTATAACACGTGTTACACAGGCTTGGATAACTAACTGCAGCACACCTGCTGTACGATAATACGATAATTTTAATATCGTATTGTGGTTAACTATTTTTAATTTTTTATCTTTTGATCATTCTATATGAATAAATATTATTCTTAACAAGCATCTTGTATCTTGCATCATGTAAATTCAAAGAATCCATGAAATTTGGTAACGATAGTAACCAAACTTAACATAACAAGGATTACCATAATATTGTATATTGTACCAGTGTTATACTGTACCTGAGCTGAAGAATTTTCAGAAAATAATTAACTGTGTTGTGTTTAAAGATTTATTTATTGTTTTAAAAAAAAGGATTTCATTCAATTTAACTAATGTTAATAAACGCCTAGATATCTTACCAGTGAACACAGAGTATTTATTTCTTTTAAATAGGCACAAATAACTTGCATTTTAGAAGCAATTGTTTCTCAAGGTGGCGGCAATATTCCAGCGGCCAGTATTTGAATATTTAATCCACGATTAAGTATCATTATCATTTTATTTACTGTGTATATGTTAATATCAAGGTGAAGTATTTTGTGTGTTATTCATGACTTTCCAGTGAGATAGAGCAACATATTAGGAAGATTGAAGACGTTCACGGATGGTAAGTGGGGAGGTAGATACATCAAGAGAACAGTTATTACAGTCGTTTTAAACATAAACATTATTTTAAACATAAACATTACTATTTCAATTATTTATTAAACAACAAAAAACAACACCAATCATTGATATTTATATTACAACGTGAGGATTGAAGATTAATACTATTAAATCAATTACAAATTAATTTAAAATAAAACACTACACTCACTCAACGCCGTTTAGTTACAACGTGACGAACCCAAAGTGAGGCTTCATTAAGGAAGAGAGAATATACTTATACACTTCTACATCTACAACATTTATATTTTGTTACAATATTTAATCAGCTCAACTGGAATGTTTCCAAGCCTAGCAGCTCTTTTATTCTTCAGTTTATCAGAAGCTGCAAACATTTATTGCTATACAGTCGCTTTTATATTATCCTCTTCTCTTTCTCTAATATTACTATGATAATTTACCTTTCTAAACCACTATGCGTCTTTTGTAAATAAAAATCTATAATGTTTTTCCTCCTCCTTCAAACTAATTATGTATGTGTAACTTTCCTCTTTCGTATCCGTTATCAGAGCCTTTATTGTTTTCAGGGCCTCTGCAACTTTAGTACTTCCCACATAACAATCTAGTTGCGCACATTTTTATTCTCACAAGTGTTACCTCTCTCTTATCTTCCCTATTCATTCTGATATAATACTTTCCATCTTCATTCTCCTGAATTCACAACCAATTTTGATATGAAGCTTTCTTAATTTTAAACTTTTTTTTTTCAAACTTCGTTATCCATTATTCTACCTGCTGTTTCAGATAGTAATTTTGATATCCTAGTGTTCTTTTCACAGCCTTGCACAGTATCTATTGAGGCTACCAATGTTGTACGTCACAATTTCCGTAACTCCGTGTGCACCTGTTTCTCCATACTTGGGTTTTGCTTTACAATTAAAAATTATTTTAGCTTTCACTAGAAAGTAATCTGAACCACATTCTTGTCTTCGATACACCATCACATCTATTGTGTTTAATACTTAAAGTTCGACGTTGGATAACATAGGCTAATCGATTATAGAAGAAATGTTCCTAGATTTCTGGTTCGAACTATATTTTACGTATAGTTTTTTTTTTTGAGATCTGTAAGCTGTTCGACTGAGCGAACATTTAACAAATTGGCTGATAACACACACAGGATTATGAAGAGCTGACCATTGACAGCTCTTCTTGTTTTGATAATAGATTAAAGAGGTAACAAAATACAAAACTAAATTATAAAAACATGTAAACAAATGACTAAAGTCACTTCCACTTCCTGCTGGCATGATACAATAAGTTCAAATATTAAACATTGGGCCCATAAGGCACATATACAGGTTGACATTAACACGTATGTATGATACGAATACAAAAATATACAGAACAGATATCACAGAGAGTACAATACAGAAAATACAGAGAATACATTATGAGTTAAACCTGAATGGTAAGTCTAATAGTTTGTGTCTTTTTAGTCTATAAATATCTTCACTGTTGTCTAACAAGTTAATTGCCAGGTGGTTAGGATGCTGTTCTAGTTTGGAGATGTGAGTCCTGCAGAGGCGCATGATTTCTTCTCTCACGGTTGAAATTTTGATGTCGCGGTGCATAGAGTTGTTGGAGACAAACCATGGAGCGTCGACTATTGATCTAAGTGTTTTGGACTGAAAGCGCTGGATAATCTCAATATTACTTGTACTTGCAGTATCCCAAAGTTGAATACCATAAGTCCATACCGGTTTAAGAACGGCTTTATAGATCAAGAGTTTGTTGACGAGACAACCGTGATTGTCTGCCTATAAGCCAATAGATGTTTCTGACCTTGTGATTAAGTTCAAGCTTCTTAGATATTATATGTTTTTTCCATGTTAGTCTCCTGTCCAGATGCATCACGAGGTACTTAGCACTTTCAGCTTGCGGTACTGGTTGACCGTTTATTGTTATTGGAGGGCAGTTTGCCTTACGTGTGGTGAAGGTAACGTGGACTGACTTGGATGAATTGATTTTTATGCGCCAATTATCAAGCCATAACTGAACACTGTTTAATGATTCTTGTAGTATAAGAGATGCTATTGAGGGGTCGGAGTGTGTCGCTAGGATCGCTGTGTCATCGGCGTAGGTAGCAACGGTGGGTTTCACTTGCTGACGGTAAGTCCGAGGTGAACAGGAGGTAGAGCAGAGGACCCAGGACACTACCCTGCGGAACACCTGACCCCACTGGTAACAGAGGAGAAGTAGCATCCGAATACTTGACTTGAAACGCTCTGCCCACTAAGTAGGAATGTAAAATACGGTAACAATTATGTGGCAGATTTTTCTTTATTTTATATAAGAGTCCAAGATGCCAGACTTTGTCAAATGCCTGGGAAACGTCGAGAAACACACCTGAGCAGAACATCTTCGATTCCAGCGATTTATTTATAATATTTGTTAGTCTGTGTATTTGATCTACCGTAGAGTGCTTTTCTCGAAAACCAAATTGGTGATCCGGAATTAGGTTGTTTTCTACAATTGTTGGCATAAGTCGTTTTACAAACAGCTTCTCAAAGATCTTACCAAGTATCGGTAGAAGGCTTATGGGTCGATAAGAAGAGGGCGCTTGAGGGTTTTTACCAGGTTTTAAGACCATGATAACTTGAGCCGATTTCCAGAGAAGAGGAAAGTATTCAAGTCTGAGTATGGCATTGAAAATGTATGTTATTAGTACAACGCCTTTGTGAGGCAGCTCCTTTAGAACTTTCCCCGATAGCAAATCAATGCCGGGAGCCTTTTTACTTTTCAAATTATACAGGATTATTTCCTTGATTTCCTTAACTTTAAAAGTCTTAATAGGTAGAGTCATTTGGAGCGGGGAGTGTAAATATCTTTGTACCTCTTCATCGAAAGAGACGTTCTTGCTGGCTTCAGGTTGAAAACCGTTAACCAAATGTTCGGCAAAAGTCTGGGATTTCTCTGTATTGCTGCGCACCCAGCTACCATCTGGTTTATGTATTGGTGGTATTTGTAATAGTGGCCTTTTTAATCGTTTAGTAGCCTTCCACAGAGAATAATCAGTACTTTCATTTGTTGACAGATTTGCTAGGTAATCCTAAATCCCTTCATTCTTTAAATTTTCCAACAATCGTTTTAGTTGTCTGGCCGCGGAATTCCACTTTCTTTTATCATCCGGATGATGAGTATGCTGCCAAATTCGTCGCAATCTACGCTTCTCAGCTAATTTCTTCCGGACAACCAGAGGAAGGTTTAAGTGCTTATTCTTCGCTGTGTTGCAAGGTGTAGCTTCCCAGGCTCATTTTTGAAAAGTACTGGTGAGATAATTTACAGCCGCATCCAATTCAGCAGGCGTGTGGAGTGGAAGTTCTAGCGAGATATTATCATTTACAAGCTCTCTAAAGTAATCCCAGTCAGTATGACGATTTGTGAGTGTTGGTAGACTTTCAGACTCAATTATAGTATTGCTAATAGTGGCAATAATTGGAGTGTGGTCAGAGGACAAATCAAGGCAAGATTCAACTTTGTAGTATTTATGAGACAAGCCTCGTATTAAAAAGAAATCAATTAGGTCAGGTATTTTATTTGTGTCAGAAGGGCAATAGGTTGGTTGACCAGTGGACAGAAAGGACAGGGATTCTTGTCTAATGACGTTATATAAAATTCTACCTCTTGGATTAGCTAATCTCGAACCCCATTGCGGGTGTTTTGCATTAAAGTCACCTCCCACCAAAAAACGTGCACCAAGAGTTCCAAGAAAAGAGCTGAAGTCAGTTTCATTGATTCTGTGTTTTGGGGGACAGTAGACTGCAGAAACAATTAGAGCGCCTCTTTGATCTTCAATTAAAACGTTTGTCGCATGTAGGTGAGCAGTTTACGTATAGATTAAAGAAACAAATTAAAATCCTAAGTGAGAAGCTTTCCCACATGTCTATTAACCTTTCGTCACTATTATTTACATCTTCGACATATCTACTGATCACATCGTTAATAAAAAGTTTATTATTTGTTCTTCCATTTAAACCCCGAATACATTAATTTCATTCCCAGTATTAATATGCGATAATACTGTCGTCATGCCTTTATACAATTCTTTATAATCTGCATTTGCAGCGCCGTATGTATGTGTATAGACACCTATTACAAAAATGCCTCTTTATATACAGTTCAATCACTATAATTCTGTAATTTATTTCCTCATACCCTTTAAAAATTTTTCAGTTTTTTATGGATAGCTTTATGGATTCCTCTCTTTGCTGACATCACTGTAGAAATTAAAGCACTTATCAATTTTTTTTTCATTTTCCTTACCTTTCTTCTTTGTTTTGGTCACGACGTTATGTCTATCCACTTTTTTCACAATCCTAAGAAGACCTCCTTTTCTATTCTATCTAATACCTTGGTCATTCCATGCCATCATGTGCATATCCCTTTCCCAGTAGCAATTGTCTTTTACCCTTTAATCCTTTCTTACTCCAAGACAAATTGTTTAGATTTTTAGAATTTTAGTTTTTTACCGATATTCAGCTGGTAGCCCAACTATCAAACCTCCAGCCTAGGAGACCCGGTTCATTGATTTCAGCGTCCACATCCCCTAGACCGGTTGCCTTCACTATGGCTGATGAGCCCGGTTTACCCACTACTAACAAGAAGACACGTCACACTTCGAATACTTTAATAGCGTCGGGTTTAAAAAAAGTCAACGTTCAGGTGAGACCAGACAGGAAAAGTAAAGAAAGGGATCTCATACAAGACAGGTTGAACAAAGTGAGAGCCCATTTAGGGTATGTCGGGACTGTATCCACAAGATGTAGGTCTCTGATGACTGACACCTCAGACACATTCCGACATCTCCATTAAAATTAGGTATACGGTTCTAAAAATATAAATGTTTTTCAAATTTAGGATTTAACTACAATGTTTTTAAAGAATATCTGCTCAGCTGAAATCACAGATTTGTAGGCTTTACTGTGGACGTAATCGAAACTTAGAATTTACAGTCATTAACATGTAAGCAACTATAAATAGTGTCAATAACTATAGTAAGTGGATGCCATTAGTTTAAAGGATAAACGAAGACTGTTTTCCACATCCCTGTACTCGAAGCTTTTGTAGTATTGTTTAATAGTTTCTATTACATATAAACGTACATCGTAAGATTTAACAGTGTATATAATTTAGCTTAAATGCCGGTGAACTTGTAACAGAGTAGATACTGTATAATCACAACACATTGTTATCAAATAATATTCTAGAAATCGTTACTGGCATTTCACGAATGTTTCACAGAACAAATGGATTTGCGGATTTGTTATCACGTGTGTTTGCGTGCATTTAGTGCACTGCTCTTCACACAGCGAACATGTGGTGTTGACACGTCCGTGAAGAATTGCCTGGGCTATCAATTATGGCAGTCCATGATGTGAAGATTTATCACAACAGCACATTTGTTGCTGTAATAAAGATAATTTCATCTAATAATAATGAACAAATTTTCAGTCATGTAAAATTTTTAGAACATCAGTCATTTTATGTTCGGAAAACTAGTATAAAATAGTTCCACACCCATTTTAACTTCTCTTCTTATGTTTTCTTAAAACATATGTCTTTTCTGTTAAAACCGTGTAATGATTCTTTTTCTTTAGCGTGCTTCTTTTTTATCTACTACGTCAAAATCCAAAGTCAAACCCACTTTGGTAAACATTTTCACTTTCATTACAAAATGAAAATACATTTAATTATCACGCGTTTACTCAATACTTCGAGTAGCATTCTTTATTTTGTCATCTACTTAAAGTCAGTTCAAAACTTAACAAGGTTTGTGATCTCGTTAATTCGGCTTTTTTAATTATCATAGTGTGTGTATATGAGATCTTAAAGATAGATACTAGGAAAGTTATTATTCTTAATATGCTACATATACGTACGTATACGCAATAATTTCTGTAGTAAATTTTATTTTAAAATGTTTTGTGGCAAAAGTTGTAGGAAGTAATTATAAATCAAATAGAATATAATTAGTTTAAAACATACTTAACATACATAAATAACATAACATATATAACATACAACTTACAATTCCACATAGTAAGATACACTCTTTTAAAATATAAAATATTTTTGAGTATACTACACATTTTTACTAAGGACTAGTATATCAGGTTAAAGGGGATTTCTCTGAACTGTAAAAGTTTGCACGTTAACAGACAGAATAAGTATCGTAAATATAAGACAGGAATTTGCAAATTTTCCATTTGGAAAATAAAATGACCTAATACTAATTCAATTGGTATTTCGAAAGAATGCGGCAGGACCGTTTTGGCCGAATCATCTTAGGTGCAGCCTAAGCCATGAAGTAGTTAAGAAGAGAAAGAAGATAGCTACTTTACATAATTTATTTATGTATTTTATAATAAAAATATAAAACACGTGTGTGTGTGTGTGTACACGCGCGCGCGCTACTTATACGCGAGTGACAAATTTATATCTGATGCTGCTGTAAGGTTTGCATAGCTGTAACATAATATTTAATACACAAATTCATCTAAAAATTTTAACAGTCATTAATTTCAGAAAACACCTTTTTACGTAAACGTCGAGGCATCAGTTTCAAAAGACAAAAAAATATGTATCTGGGACAGTCGTGTTTTCAATCTTTTAGATAGTGTTACGTACAGTTACAAGTGGACAAATAAAACTTCAGTAAATGTGTGCTATTAATCACTGAGGAGGGAAATATTAACCCACTAACAGCAATACAGGTTCTTGTATTAACGACGGTTACTGAAAGAAAATGATTTATGTAACCACGTAGCCTGATTGATGTATTTGTTAGCGGTAAGGGTCCATTACGGGAGACTGTTTCCTGTCACAAATATCTTTAAGATTTGTCTTCTTAATGGCTAATGTATGTTCTTCATTAAATTGCTTTTCGTTCAAGACAAAACTAGGACGATAAGACAATGTGATAGTATTTTTACTGTATATTTAGTTGAATACATGACGTTTTCTTCTGTTTGGATATAAGTAAAGTATCTCAACTACAATATTCGGCCCTGTCTGAGGTAGTAAAATTCTTTGTTGGTTACTTGTTCTGATTATGTTGATTTGTTTACTTTCTATAAAATAAAAAAATATTTAAGTCTAAAGTGTATTATAGAAGACAAAACAAAAATACATCTCAGAATGCAGAACCGGTAAGATAATGTCAGAATCCTGGTAAATAATAGAGAGGAAATTTCATAAGAGTGAGGCAAATGATAAGGAGGAAAAATCGCTAGAGAAGATGGATAGATGACAGCACTGTAAAATGTAGGTGGGAAAAGAGATATAAGAAGAAGAAGAAGCAGAAGAAGACTGCTCAAATTGGAAGATCATTATTGCGTACTAATGGTGTTTACTAGGCTATACTTACGAAATGTATCCGAAGCATCGTACAAAAAAGAAACCAAAGATTAAGAGAAATAGAGAAGAGATAGCAGGCTGAGAGAGAATGTGAGGAAATAGGGAGAATGAGACTGATAAAGAGAGGATAAATGTGATAGAGCATCTTACCCAGATGTAACACCTTTTGTAGCGTAAGAAAATTAATTTACTTGTGTAACACAAACGTTACTCCGGAAATTTAAATTCTGTGTAAAGAAACTATTGTGTAAAAGATTATACTGTTGTGGAAAAGTTTCCACTGCAAGATGCGTAAATTAATTCGTTTAAATAAATATTCGTTGTTATACGACTATATACTAGCAGTTAGAAACAAAAGTAACATTAGTATCCCGTGTAATTAAGCAAAGGAAGAGTATTTGGATTGTGGTGTTTCATTTGGTCTAATTTTGTTCTTTTGCACGAAAAAATATATTTTATGAAATGAAGAAAGCAAACTCGAAATATGAGTTCGTTTTATATGAAATGAGTCTTATTTTTAGTTCTTTTCAATAATGAATAAATTAAAAATACTAGAATATTTGCTCAACTATAGCAAATTTTTAGGCAAATAGTACCTATTTATACAAGCAATGCGTTATTTCTGGAGACCGTATTGTAGAGTGCATTTAGTCTTCAAATGGTAAGAATTCCTAGTATTCCATACCTTATTTTAATATCATCACTGGTAATAGACATATAAAACATATAAAACAATACCCTCGCAAACACTTTCGGACGTTTAAAAACTTTAATTAGTTATGTAACCTATGAAGAAAAGTATTGATACGTTAGTAATATATGTATATTACAGTAATCCAAATATTGAAACTTTATATCATACACAGTATTATTGTATGAAAGGAAGTGACACTTATTTTCATTTATTTTATTCTTACAAATTTTACTTTATCGTAACTTTGAAGATGTAGGTTTATTGCAAACGAACTTTTTCGCCGTCGCCGATTTCACTTCCAGACTTCGGCTGATCAGGACTCTTCTCTTCAGCTCTACTCTGGACGCTGCTACAGCTTCTTGCTGCCACCGCCTGCCTCTCCGCTTGGACGAGGAGACCATCTTTCTTCAGGGAAAGAAGACCCAGGAGCCAGCTGCTGCCGGTGAATTGAGTAGCTGGTAGAAGAAGCAGCTGGCGGAAGTTGCCCTTATTAGGACCACCTGTCGCCGGCAAACATCTCACCGGACAGGAAAGAAGAGGACTGCTCTGGCTCTTGGTGAGGGCCGTACATCAGTGCTTTCTCCCTAATCTGCCCACGGCTGTTAGGTAGCACTGCCCCGGACGATCTTTGCGAGCCCCCACCAGTGGTAAGCGAGCTTGGATATCGCCGGGGTATAGAGACCAATGAACACCAGTCTTGGTAACGACTGGTATCTAACGAAGCTGGTCGTTAGCCCAGCTCCTCCCGTATCGCCGTGAGCAGGGAAGTCGCGTGGGTTACCCGGCTTCGGCCGGACCTGAGATCCCTGGCGTCTGGCAGGGACTGCCTTGCAGTCTCCGCCCGGCAGCCACACTCGGCCAGCATGCCCACTACGGGCGACGGCACGTGTGTCGAGTCGCTCGGCTCTGCCTTGCCCCACGCGGGCGACTCTCCTGATTCGCCTCGGGCGATGGAGACGGACGATCTTCTTCCTAACCCGCTACCCCATCTCCTGGTGGACGAATCGGACGATTTCGCGACCGTTGGTTGCGTAGACGCCCGGCTAAGGAGCCGAAGAGGAACCACTCAACCGAATCCGCTTCCTTTCGGACCTTGGCCATGGACATCGGCCCTTCTCAGGGCCAACAAGCTGCGGTTCCTACTGCTTCGGAAACAGCTCCGGCTGCTTCCGCTGTTGGTCGCGCGCCGTCCCTGTTCGTCCACGGGGTGTCCAATGATCGCGGCCCACGGCCTGTCGGCCGACAAACTTGACCTCAAGCTGCTTGGCGGTGACACGGTCAAAGTTGTCGTCCGTCGGATCGAGGACCACCGCTTGGTCGAGGCCTTTCTGCAGGCTGACAACCTGCAATACCATACCTTTTCCCCCAAGCGAGTCAAGCCCTTGTCTGTAATTCTGCGTGGGCTTGACCCGCACACCGATCCCCAGGAGATCCTTATGGAACTCCGCGAACTCGGGTACCCGGTGCAGGCAATTTTTCGCCTGTTCACCAATACTGAAACACGAGTGCCTTTCCCACTCGTCCGTCTCCACCTCGAGAAGGGCGAGGCTGCACACAAGATATTCCACCTGACGCGGCTGTTTGGCTTCCGCGTCAGGGTGGAATCCAGTCGCCCCCAGGCAAGTTCGCGCAGTGCCACCGGTGCCAAAGTTTCGGCCACCATACCGATGTCTGTCGCAGTGCCCCGGCCTGTTTACGTTGTTCCCTGGGACATTCGACGCAAGCCTGCACTGTGGCAGACAAGTCCTTCTATCGCTGCATCAATTGTGGCGAAGGCCATGCCTGTAACTGCCCGGTATACAGGGCGGAACTCGTGCGGAAGCAAAAGCCGCAGTGGCCCCTCCCGAAGCCAAGGCAGCCAGTACTGCAGCCCCAATCACAGAGGCATCCTAAAGTACAGGCTAAGCCGCAACCAAATGCACCACCGGCGCGCCCTCTCCGGCTCTACCTCCAGACCCTACAAAGGCACAAAAACGAACCGCAGTAGCAGAGACAAGCCCTGTAGCCAATATCTCGGTATTGGAGCAGGAGAATCAACCCTCCACCTCCGCGGAACCACCAACTCCCGCCTCTGAACCAGAGATAGCCTCGCCACCACTGCCACCTCCGCGATGTCCGCGAGCAGGTAAAACTAATCCTAAAACAATAGGGATAACCACACCGGATGCTCGGCCCCGAGCTCCTGCCTGCCCACAGTCCAAGTAAAGTCCTGCTTCCCGGTACAAGTCCGACGAAGCGCAACAGCGTACTTTTCCTGTCGTTACTTCTAACTCGACTGCCCCTGGTCCTGTAGCTTCCATCAACAAGACCCGATCTGCCGTTAAGCCTGGTCGCTCTTACGCGGCCTCAGTTTCCAGGCAAACCGCCCAGTCCGTCACATCCGATGACGCACAGTTCGTCCGCAACTTTCTGTCCGGCTACAACCTCAAGAAAGTCGCATCCACCTTCAGGTCCATCCGAGACCGCCTGAAAACTGCTGACCCAACTGAGAGGTTTATGCTCTTGGTGGAGGCTTGCAATGTCATAGGTCTTCTATGAACCGAGCCCTTAGACGAGATCTCTCACTCGTAGCCTGGAATGCTAACTCCATCTGTTCCAAGCATTCCGACCTTCTGGAATTCCTGGCTCGGTTCAAACCCGACGTACTTCTCCTCACAGAAACCCACCTGACCCCGGCAAACCGGTTTCGATTACCAAATTACGTGGTCTATCGGGATGACCGAGTTGGCCGACAAGGAGGCGGCACGGCGATCGTGGTGAGGACCTCAATAGGTCATCATCGTGTCGTTTTGCCGCAGCGCACTAACCTAGAGGCCACCGCCATTGAGGTCCACGGAGCTCTTGGCGGGATCCTCGTGGTTTCAGCATACAAGCCCCCTCGCGCTGAACTCCTTGTCGGCGACCTGGACGTCATCTTCGATTCCCACCGAAGGGTAATTTTGGCCGGCGATCTGAATTGCAAGCATCGCGTTTGGAATAGTCGCTTGACTACTCCGAACGGGAGGCGCTTGCTCAGTTATGTTGAATCGCGCCGGGCGATGGTATGTGGTTCAGCGCAACCCACGTTCTTTCCGACACTACCTAACGTGGCTCCCGATGTTCTGGATATTGCGGTGACCCAAGGAATTGTCTGTCCGGTCGAGGTATTCTCACTTACGGAGCTGACATCCGACCACAACCCTATCTTTGTCCACGTCGCTACCCAGCACGCCTATCCACGTTCTGACAAGAAGAAGGTTATCGATTGGGACCCAGCTCTGGCCCGGCTCGGCTCTGTGCCGTAGATTGCCGCCAGCGGGCCCATTCGATTCCGTTCGCCTCCTAGACGAAGCAGTAGCGGGAATCGAAGAGGCAATCATCTCGGTTATAGGCGTATCTTCACGTACGCGAGCTGGTTTCACGCCTGAATACCAACGCATCCCTGAGGAGGTCTCTCTTCTCGCTCGCGAGAGGAATTACTTCCGGAAACGTTGGCAGAGGACCCGTGATCCGGCCGATAACGCAGCATACAATCGGCTCACCAGACGACTGCGTGGCAGTCTGAATGCGTTCCGACGTAGCTGTTGTTGTTTGTTCA
Source organism: Magicicada septendecula (assembly GCA_034769895.1). Lineage (NCBI taxonomy): Eukaryota > Metazoa > Arthropoda > Insecta > Hemiptera > Cicadidae > Magicicada > Magicicada septendecula. Next base: position 568,432,763 of record CM068367.1, read on the forward strand.
ACGCGTGTCTCAGACAGGCCTACGTTCCCAAGAAATGGCGAAAGGCGACGGTCATCGTGATCCCGAAGCAGGGAAAGGATGCTTCCCACCCCGACAACCTCAGGCCTATTAGCCTACTCTCCGCTACGTCCAAGGTTTTTGAGCGCCTCGTACAGCTTCGTGTACGAGAACATCTAACCAACTTTGACGTGCTGATCCCCACAGTGGCTTCCGTATGGGGCATTCGGCCACTCATCAACTGATGAGAATGGTGGAATACAACACGGACGCCTGGTGTCGGAGAGAACGGTCCGTTGCCTGTTACTTACATGTTGAAAAAGCCTTCGACAGCGTATGGCATGATGGCCTATTATTCAAGCTTAGGGAAGTCCAGCTCCCGGACTGCTACCTCCATCTGGTTGCTAGCTTTCTGACGGAGAGGACCTTCTGCGTGAGAGTTGGAGATTCAGTCTCTTCAGAAAGAGACGAATCACAGAAGGCGTCCCTCAAGGTAGTGTTCTTGGCCCCCTTCTGTTCTCACTCTACGTCAACGACGTGCCGAAACAGCCTGGAGTCCAGGTGGCCCTCTTTGCGGACGACACGGCCGTATTTACGGCCGATCGTCATGTAGAAAAGCCATCTTACGACTGCAGCGCCAGCTCGACACGCTTGGGGACTAGACTGACAATTGGAGAGTGCAACTCAACGCTACCAAGAGTGAAGCCGTCGAATTCTCGAAGCGACGGAAGCACCATATTAGGCAGTTGCGTATCGGCAGAACGTACTTGCGCTGGCCCAACGAGGTTAAGTACCTCGGATTACAACTCGACCGTCGGCTCACCTGGCGTACCCACGCTCAGGCAGTTCTCAAACGAGCATCCACTCGTCTGAGCTTACTGCTTCCACTCCTGATCAGCTCAGCCATGACCAGCAAATTGGCAAGATGATCGTCGGCGCGTATTTGCTGCCGGTCATTACCTTACGCTTGCCCGGTTTGGGGTTACCTCGCCGCAATGCATGAAAAGAAGTTGCAGAGCGTCCTCGACATGGGTCTTCGGCTAGCGGCCAAAGTCCCCCGTCGCTTCTCATCACGCCTTCTGTGGAGAGGACTTGGCGTCTGCTCCTCAGACGAAACATTCAGACGGCTTGCGCGTAAATTTTATGCACGTGCGGCGAGGTTCCCACAAGGTTCTCTTGTGGCTGGGCTGGGCAGGTACCGTATACGTCCAGGTGATTCGTGGAAACGCCCTCGGTGTATACTGCGCTAGTGTAGGCTAGCACAATAGCCGAGAATCGGCCTGCTATAGAGCACACGCCCTACTTGGGCAGGGCCACGAGGCAGGAGCTCCATAAGGTAGCTCGGAACTCAGATACCGAGCAGTTCGTCTCTGCGACGCACAACCGTAGATCCCAGATCGTCTTTGCGCCAGGCTGACTTATTAAAGCTCGAGGATACGCTACGTGCTACTTACCATCAGTAAAGTAACCTGTTTATTAAGTAATTCATCCAACTTAACAAATTTAAGTAGCCAATGCGTGATTTTAGGGATATTGGCACACTGTTGATGACGTACAATTATGAAATCATTTTATGCACGATAATTAAATAAAAATTTATAAAAATATTAACACCTTTAATTATACTATTTACATTATTGTATTGTAAACAGAATAATATTTTAGTGATTTTAAACAATTACTGCTATATTCACTAACAAAAAATTACTTAAAAACGCGTCTCATGGGCACAGTTTGTATAAGCGCAACATGTTGACTGCTCCGTATACCGTTGTTTGCGTACTTATTAAATGCTATTAAGCCTATATTAACCGGTAACGTTATAAACGTTATTCACCGGTGAGTCTATATCCTTGGCTAGTGGTGACCGAATCTCACTGCATATGTCATAAATAGTAACGTGTGTAGTTGTGTTATGTCGCACAGGTTAACGCGAAAAGGAGAATTTTTACATCAGTCTTATTACTTCTTATCAAATTTGCACAGAATTTATATTAAATTTCGAACACGTCTATTATTGTAATTTTGAAAGAAGGCTATATTAAAACCCAGAACATTTCGAGGACAAAGTAATGTTTGAGGTTTGATATGGTCAGCTAGAATGTTGCATTTGTAAAATTGCTAAAGAAAAATCTGTTTTTATTTATAAATTAATGAAACTAAAAGTACTTTGTTTTTACATAATTTTCAATATTTGAAAATAAAATTACATTTTTGTGGCTAATATTATCTACTTTAGATATTCTTTTATACATTTATACCAACAAAAATATTGTTTTATTAGAAAACATAATACAGTATTTTGCACCTTACGCTAAACCGCAGTCTGAACATGAAAACCGTCACTACGCTGCTTGCCGACAGCACATGTTTGTTGTCATTTTTGATTTCTATAAGTTACACAGAAATAAGCCAGAAGATATAGTACAAGTAGGCCATTCCAAAAGTACTTCAAAGCAGTTGTCTCATATAGTTTTGGTTTTAATAGTCTTAATAACATATCCGTAAGTATAGTTTAAAGTTTTCGTATTTCACTGTATATAGTATATATTTTTAAGAACTACTTCGCTTACGTTTCACAGCCACAAAGTAGCTTATGGTACAAAAGGTTAGTCACAACTCTTCTAGACGTTCCTGGCTAATTACCGTCTTTCGAGATGTTTCAACATTCCTTCTGGTGCGACGCATCGATTCTAGACACCCGTACTCTGAACACAAGCGTATTCAAATTACGAGGTGTAGAATAGTATTTACACCATTCGTTCTGCAGTAACTCGTTCAGTCACTTTAAGGTGTAAAAGGTTTTGGGCATTTTGTTAGTATGAAATCCTTAGTTTTTATTTATACAATGTGAAAACATTCGTGAAGGCTTACAACTGTTCCATTGTAACTTCTACTTCTACTTTACTGAGGCTTAAAACTAAAATCAGTGCGAATAATTTGTGATATAGTAAGAGGAAACTTAGGAAACCATTAGATGTAAAGGAGCAAGTGTACAGTGAATGGAACAATTTATAACGTACTAATGTAGAAATGGTTTTTAAACGTTCAGAATCTTAATTATTCAGAAGCTTAAAGTTAAAACTATGTTCTTCAAATTAAATCAATGGAACAAAAGGCTTTGAAACCGCCTTAGACACATGAAAGAAGGTAATTTATACTTAAAGAAACGAAACATTTCATTTGATTTCATTGCGATACAAAATAGATTCTTCCTAACTGATATCACATCATTTAACAATTGTTTTCAGGTTCACAAAGAATATATGAAACGTTGACAGTGTGACATTGAATACACACTCTGTATTATCCGTTTTATTTGTACAGCTTTAAGCGTAATTGTTTGTAAACTAAATGACGGTGTTCTCTGTAATACGAAGAAGATATAACATGTGATGTCAACAGTATGTACTAACTTTTTTTCATAAGATTATAGCTAGATGTTATATTTCTCTTAAAAAGTAGTTTTTAGTGCGTTTAGGAATATCAACCAGCAGCCAGAGCCTTTAATTTGCATATAAACGTTACTTCTCATATTTAGTAACAAAATATAAAATGTTTATGAACCATAAAGCTGTCAGCAAACTAGCACCAGATATTTACTTCTATAATCGTAGTATGGTAGAAAACCCATTATGTGAACATAACAGCATGAGCCTACAGCGTGTATCTCGACAATTTTAAAATTTATGTTTGCAGAGTATTTTATTTATTTTTGCAATAGTTAATTCCTCGCTTTCATATATCACTTTCCACTCTTCTACAGCCATTAGTTCTTGAGTGCTATTCGTCTGTCTCCGATTTTTGTGACTGTGTTCATTATTGAACTCATAGTGTAACTTCTACTCATAAAATGTTTCATAAAATACCCGTAATTTACAAAAATCGATTGAAGACTATCACAAATTTCTACTCTTTTAAAAAATTATATTAAAAATTGTAACTTTTATATTGTTTAAGGAAATTGTTTTTGATAAGTTTCAGTGAAATATAACATGTATGCATGGAGATCAAGGAAAATCGTCGAAATGAAGTTTTATCCAACTTTGTAAGCTTTGCGTAGTACACAAAGTAGTTACGAAAACTATTAACTAGATATATACACATGACTCAGATTTTATGAATGTACTTTGCTTAATAGTATTAATATTTTGTTACAAAAGGTAAGTAAATCATATTACATGTAACTTATTGTTTATATGTTTAAGCTAGATGTCAATTGCACTTGGTTTATTTTTAGTTAGCAAGGTGTTTGTTTTGTATGTGCACGTGGATAACCTGGATCTTGAACATGGAAGAGTGGAATCAGCATTAATTGCTACGGAAATTAATAGTCAACAATTTTTATTACGATTTGTGAATAGAAAAATACAGCTAGTATTATGTATTATTGTCTGTTGTGAATTAACTCAGCTTCTTAGTTACATAGAACTGATCCAATAAACACTGTCATCAACTAATATTAAACGCGTGAAATTAAATAAACTTAGTTCTCTGGAGTCTATATCTGTCCTATGATGACTCCAACTTGTGCAACTTAATCGATTGTACAAACAGTTACCAGAACTGACTGGTCAAGACTGTAGCTATGCCGTAGGCCTACTTAGAAAGAAATGCAGCCAGTGAAACAACGACTTCGTAGCCAAGAAACAGTAACTTGTGTACTCATACTTCCTCAAGACAGTTTTATGAACCTTCATAAAAATGAAGACACAACTGTAAGTTTCCGGATAAGGGGAAACAGGTGATTTTGTGACGATTAATCAGTTGTGCAACTGCTCTAATGCACAGGCGAAGGTACGTCATGCTGGTTGCTTTAATTACTGGTTAATGCTGGTTGCTTTAATTTTGTTATGTACTATAGTTATTATAGTTGATATTAAGTGTGTGTGTGTGTGCGCGCGCGCGCGCGCTTTATATGTTCACGTATACGTAGTGGAATAAAATATTATTTATTGCATGATGCACCGTTAGAGAATAATTCGCTCTTAACTGACTAGCGTTTTGAATTTTAAAAAATCGTTAAATTTAAATAATATTAATGTGATAGCAAAAATATAACATTGTGTTCATGTGGTTTAATAGAAATCATATAATATTGGCGACCTTAAAAGTCATAACGGTAAAATTAGTATTGACTCTAAGTTTTAATTTTTTGAGAAACTCTTTCCAATACAAGTTTTCCGTTAATAGGTTCGGTTTTGTTAAAATAATTTCAAATAAAGTTAATAAAAATGAATAAAAGTAAGATGAATAAAAATTGAAATGGAATCTGGTGTCTATAAATGCAGGAAGTTTATATATTTGTTATTATTAACTCCAACTTTTGCTTCATGTTATTTTATATTTCGAATGTAGGCCCACTACTTTTCTTGTAATGTTAGTGTCTTGATTTTACGCAAACGTAACGTGGACAACAGTCAAAATGCCTAAAAGGTTTAATCTTTAAAACTTTTAAAATTAAAATTACCGATTAGGTTATTTAATTATTTATAATTTTAAATGTTAAACAAGATAAATATAAAATTATGATTTATTTATTACTTGTTAGTATATATTTACTACAGGGCTTCTAAGTATTCTAAGGCCAGTTTATTACATTTTCTTTTGGACGCCTCCAATTCCTTTCCAAGTCGTTTCTACTAATAACTTTACAGAATCATTTATTTCTTGTACGGAGTACACGATAACGACTTTAATCGTCAATGATTTGCTCTATCTGTTATCGCCGGATGGGCATTCGTTTCCTTCCAAACTCATCATTTTTGTAAGGAAATGTTTTAACAGGTCGCTTGCCTCTTTCTAATTTAGCTTGCCTCTTTATATTTAAACTGTATTATTTAACAAAATGTGTTATTAAAACTTACAAAAATTAAAAACTTTGTAACAGTTAAATTTTACTTACACCAAGAACTACAGGTACCATTGCATCAGTTCACAATTGCAATTTGTTAAATATAAAACTTATATAAAATCCACCAATTATGGTTAGGCTCACACCTATCCTTTCCACTGTGTCAAAATAATATATAAAGTTTTATGTTGTGTAGCATAAAATGCAGAATATCAAAATATAAATATATTTAAAGGTCATAACCTAAAAATTAGTCATTAAGCATACCGAACGCCTAAGTACATATTAGAGTTAATTTTTCCCCATATCAAAACTTATTTTTTCTTTACGGCATCTGGATTTTTCTTCAGAAGTAATAAATATTTACTAAAATTCTTATTTAAGAGTGTGTATCAGTGAGTAAACACTTACCTGCTTATGTTTAAGACATTGATATGTTTTGCTCTAAAGATTGGCCTTGACGAAGGAGAGTAGTGTAGGCTAAAGTCAGCTGGGAGACACATCAAACTCTACATAACCGAAGGGTGATAGTAGCCACGTCACAGAAGTAAAAACCGTAGATAAAATTCATGGTGGCAGAATCTTCTTTTAATTCATCTTACTGGATTATATTAATGATTTTGTGAAATATACAAGTCCGGTGATCTCCTGACTGTTATAAATATATTAGTTACGCTTCATGCAGCCGGCTTGCCCTGTGCCAAACTCCTCATTCAACTTTGTGGAGGCGAATAATGAAAGTACTAGAAAGATACGTACGCAAAAGATAAGCCACACTGGCGCAAACTGTTGATAATTACATACACTGGTTCTTAGTTGTATAGTGAAAGCGTTATGCTGTTCAATAACAAACAACGTATATGGAAACTTATATGATTCGAACGTAGCCGTTATGAAACCCCACTTCATTAAGCCTAGTCCTCAAGCCTGCCTTTAGTGGTCCCTTCCCATGTCTCCTTAGGTCTCAGCCACAGTTCCGTACGCTACGCAACCAGTTAGCGGAAAGTAAGCAGTTACTCTATAGGTTTCTAAGAGAATAAGTAAGAAAAATAATTTGTAGAAACGCCACAACAGGAGCCAAGAGTGACGCTTAGTTTTCCACAACAGCTACATGATGATAGTGTTAGGGGAGAGCTAAAGAAAAAGATAGGGTAAGTTTAACAAAACTCGTTCTTCGAAAAAATGGATACAGCAAAGTGTTTGAAGGATAGCAATATTAAAGAAAGGCCGATGACTTCAGTATACTGCCCCACACCAGTACCCGGATATAGGTTACAGATAGAAGAATTTATATGAATTTACTTTTAAAAGCATTAATCTTACCTACAAACACATTATCAATTTTATATATACATATATATTATATATTAATTATTAAATATATATTATATATTATATATATTGTAACATAACAAAATTATCACACTAAACATTTGAATTAATGCAACATAAATAAAGGAAAAAGTTCCATAGTGAGTGAGAAGAATAAATTGTTTAAGGATTACACTAGAAACTGTATATTAAGTCTATAAAATGTTAACAAAAATGGAAAATAACAAAGAAAACATTTGATTAAAATAACCTACTATGTAAAAACCAGTTAAACCAGCAGTATACCCAGTAGATTGGGGAAGCAGTACCAAAAGGGAAGGACCATATAAAAGGATGAAACCATATTAATAAGGGAAAAATAATAATAAGGTCAAGAGGCAGAGAAACCACAAGACCAGAAACTACTAATGTGATTTTGAAAAAGGGACAAAATATATCAAGATTCCCACAAAGAGACCAGAAACAGGAAGAGATATGCCAAAACAAAATGATAGTCATGTAATACTTACCATGAAACAAAATTAAAACTGATATATGTAGACCCAGAACAAGTTACAAGATACAATCCCAGAAAACCAAATTTTATATTAGTTGTAAGAGTAATATGTCAAACATCTATTGAAACAGACTACCAGTAGTGTAGTCAAAATAAAGGACACATTCTAATAAAGTGTGATATAAAAAATATATCAAAAGAGACTACCATAGTGTAGAACCCACTGAAAAGACTACCATAGTGTAGAACCCAATAAAGTGAAGTGAGGTAACAAAAATAAGAAACTACAGTGAGTGTAGTGAGAAACATAGCTAAAAAATCGATGAAAAAATATTCAATGAAGTGTAAATATTATAAAAAGACTACCATGAGTGTAGAATAATACTAGAAAACCATTGGAATCAAAGACAGTCTAAGGACTGACAACATTATCAGTAATAAGAGTTTTTTAAATTAGATATAAGAAATACTATTACCCATAAAATGTTTTCTTTAATTACAGTTAAGTAAATTGTGAGAAGGACAAAAATACCAGAGGACAGTTCATAACTGAGGGTATAACTAATAATAAGATGTTTGTTATTTATTGTTAATTAGATAATATTTTAGATATAAGGTGATAATAGATACAAGATGTTTTTTAATCACAGTTGAATTGTTTTCAAAAGAAACATAAATACGAAAGACAGTTAATGACTGACAGTATTACTAGTAATAGGAGTTTATTTTCTAATTAAATTATGTCTATGTAATAATAAGGATAAGATATTTTGTTATCATTTGATGATACAGTTAAAAATAATAGGAATAAGATGTTTTTGTTAAAATTAGGTGATATAGAGAAAATTAGGCATAAGATGTTCATGTTATGGTTCAATGATGTTATTAGTATAAAGAAAGTTTAGTAGATACAAGATATTCTATTGTATTTTAAAATCATGTCATTTAATTTTCCATTGTGTAAGTCAGAGAGGCAAGTAGGACATAAAAATGTAATAATTTTATTCAAAACAGTAAACCATGTATAATGTACAAACAGACCAGCTAAGACACCATTTTAGTAAACACAGACTGGCATATAAACCAAAAAATTATCTATCAGAGAATCAATCTATGTAATAGGAATAGAATTCAATACATACAATACAGAAATTGAAAATATAATTAATACAGATACAGTTAATAGCAAATAGAATGACAAAAGAAAGGAAATTAACTTCTTTTGGAAACAGTCAATAATAGGCCTATGATAGTAATCAAATCAGACTAAACAGTAAATTAATCAATATTGAAATGTGTTAACAACCAAATTATTAACAACAAAGTAATTACGGAGTTATTAAGTATATTCCATGGAAATATTATACAGAAAAAACAAATAAAAACCTTTAAAACACTGAATTTGTACAAAATATGAGGCATACAATCATTATATAAAATTGTAAATTTTGGGCTTAAATGAGCTTGAAACAAACCCAGCTATATATCAAAAGATGTAAAATTAACTAATCAATATTACTGAATAGTTAGATTTATGTAAAATTAAGAAATATTTGAAATACAGTAAAAAATAAGAAAACTTATTATGTATAGTTAGATGGTGAAACAAGTCTCAGACAGATATTTTTATAGTTAAACAATATAAAGAGGAAAAAGACATAGCACAAATTGCCCTAAAACGACGACGTTGCGTCTATTAGTCTATTGTTAATCGTAAAGCGGAATAGTTGGAAATGTGTTAGCGGAGTACTGAAAACAAAAATAATTTGTATAAAACCAAGTGTGGTTAAGTGGCGTGTAACGGAGATGATCTAAAAAGGGAAATAACCTTAACTATCAATTTCTAACACTTCACAAATTTCCAAAACACAGTAATAATACCATAAAACTCAACACAAGAAAGCAACAGCCATTTTGAACGATTTTGGACCAAATTCACGGAACACCAATACACATATTTGAACACCAGACACTACACAAGAAATCCATCCAGAATTCGACATCGCAGAAGACGAGAGGACATTCCACACTATATTCCTGGACCAACACCACTTCGCAGAAAAGGGAATATCATTTTTATTTCTACGGGAGAAGCTCTGCCAATTCCAACAGCATCGCAGTTAAAATCGAGTAGACGGCGGCCATTACTGGATTTCTCTCAAAGACGATGCAGTGCCTGCTGGAGGGGAGTGACGTAATTTCTTCGACTCGGTTCGAAATTCATTTTATTTAATTGACAATTGTAATAATAATTTTGTTCTATTTCAGCTATTAACATTTAGTTTAAGAATACCTGTTAAATGTATCTTGTTCCTTGCCCTCTGACCATTTCGACTCGTTAAAAGAACCACAAATCTAAACTTGTAAAAATATATTTGTTGATTTTCTTCACTACCGACTGTAGCAAATATTAGCCAGTGCCTGGGACATGCGCAGTTTGACTGGCGCATAATTTTGAATGTTAATAAACGCAAATCATTACTCAGTTACCAGCATTGTTTTTATTTCCATAATTAATGTTACTATTATTTTTTATTAAACAGAAACATAATTTACAGTGAGAGAATAGATATATAAGGAAACTACAAACTCAATTAATTAATTAATTAGTAATTAATTAAATTGAATAATTCAATCAAACTCAATACAAGAACAAGAAAAAATATTTTCACAATTTTTAAAGTTTGATTTATTTGTTAATTATCAATCAATCACACCTAGTTATAACATATTTATATTAAATCTATTCTTTGTATTTGGTGATTTCAAAGTGGAGCTGTATCATCGGGGAGTTCAATACCGAGATCCAGACAACACACACAATTCTTATCATAAAATATCTTTATATTTTATTTATTATTACATTTGAAATTATATTACAAATTGAGTAGCCTAACTAGTGGGGCTAAAAAGAGGGCACAAACCATTGTTAACATATCACAAAAGCTACACACAATATATCTGAATTTCTATTTCTATTTTTATTTTTATATTTGTAAAAAATTATTATATTACAATATATATATATATATATATATATATATATAAATAGGTTAAATTGTGTTTTAAAATTACATTCTGTTTACGGTTGGTGTATAGTACGTTAAAAATAAAGTACAGTATGGCCAAAGTATCCACACCGTGTCCCTAAATAATTAACTTACATAATGTAATATAATCTTGTCACTTTTTTATAACCTGTTCAGGAAAAATGGCCAAGTCTAAAATCACGAATATCATCATTTCAAAAATCCGGATGCAAGAAGCAGATTTTTTTTGAAATAGGAGTCTGGTCATTTCATATTTATATTCACTATTTGTAACAAAATCTGAAACAAATAGTTCAGACTTGGATAACAACCGCATTAATATAATTATAGTAAACTATAGCTACGACATAACAAAGCTTTGTTACATTTAATACAGTCTGATTGGTACACACATATGACATGGATTTCTAGTCACAAAATATACAGAAACATACATTTCGTCAAATACATGGTTAAAGTTTAGCATTGCCGTCAAAGTAAATCACTTTTGAAAACATAAGTTTATTAGCTTAATACTACATCATTTACAATTAAATAAATTTTTAATCTTTGGATAATGGAGACAAATTAATTGTACACGTTGAAACATTTTAACAGTGCCTGAACATTTTAGCACATTCAAACATAAACTTATACCTGGAACACTTTTAATTACCACAGATTATTGGTTTGTTAATTTTACTAAGTGAATTGTTGTCTCTACTACAGAATTATTAGTGCAGTTGGGCTTCACGTATACTTATTCATTAAATAACACACAATCTTGGTGTTACATGTTTATTACAGGAACTGGTCGGACGTAGATAAATTGGAATATTTTAAATTACTGTTATTGTAAGCATGACTTAAAAAAATTAACGTAATTTAAATTAAAATAATTTTTTGCAGGTTAGGTAAATTTTCTTATACTAAATTAGCGTGACTGACGTAAATATAAAGAGTTCAGATCAGAATGTAACTAACACAAAACTTCCGACTAATAACGCAATAATAGATGCGCGTAATTAAGAACTCTGTTCAAGAAATTGTAGTAATATATATTACTACACATATATCAACAATCGTACTCATAATATTTTTACGAGTGCTTGCGCGGTTTACTTAAGAATTACGTAGGCTAAAGCTTTAGTAAAGATACATGAATTGGTGTATTTAAATTGTTTTAATATACCAATTGTACAACTAGGATCAAATTTGAAAATTTTGTCAAGTTGTGCAACGAATTGTCAAGTATGCGAGGACAAGAATGTAACATCTAGTAGCTATAAAGTTTGCATACTTTTATAAAAATTCTCAGATTTTTACCATTATGAGAATTGACTTTGCCACAGTTGTTACAAGCAAGTTTTGTTTTAGACCGCAACAAAATTGGAGTCAATATTATTGAGTAACGTTAACACAGTCAAGTTCCACATCAAACGTCAAGATTGTAAGACAGAAATATTTAGCAAGTTTAATTTACAGGGATTAAGATGACCTGGTCTCAGGTGTTTAGGTGGTACAGAGCATTTTTGGATGTCCATGAAAATGTGGAGGATGAGCCCTGTTCTGGACAACCAAGCATAGGACAAATTTATAAAATGTGTGGAAAGTAACAGATCTCGTCAAATATGATCATCTGTTGTTGATTTTTAATCCTAGAAGTTTCATCATAATAATGCTTTATATCATATGGCACTTCCGTGAAATTATATTGATAACAAATTTCATCCTGTAGTACTCCAAATGTCTTACTCCACAGAGCCTGTGATTATTTTTGCTTTACAGAAATCGATAGCTCACTGCGGAGCCGCTATTTTATATGTGTGGAAAATAACAAAAAGATGGAATGGACCAATTAAGAGCATTGATAGTATAACTTTGCTACTACTTTTCAATCAATCAGAACAACGTCCCCGTACATTTATGTCTTTCCAGTACAATTTTTTTAAAGTAAATACAATTACTTTTTAGTTACTTAATCATAAACCTCAAAACGTACAACGTCGAGAAAATAAGCATGATAGATAAATATTTAGACGTACTGAATTCTGACAAATTTCACGTACATTTATGAAACACACAATACATGGGATGGCTTTTGTATTTAGTATAAACAACATTCTCTTAGTCTAGAAATATTTTTTTTCAATTATCATTATTAATCAAGTTTTATTTTGAAAAGCAATTTTCATTTTCATGTCTCATAAAAAAATTATTTTAAACGTAGGGTTATAAATTCTTTCTCAATTAAGTAAGGTTTGTTGTTTCAAAAATACGGCTATTAATATTATACGCAAAACTTTTCAAATATTTTTACGCAACCTATCCAATATTAATAATACAGGCGGTAAAAGAGACTTGATTTGTTTGTAATTGATTTAGGAAAAATTCTTTTAACTCCCAACTTCTGAAAAAAATTAATTTCCAAATATTGTTTAAACAAAGTGTGATTAAAGTGAAAGTGAAAAATGAAAGTTACTTTCCAACTTTGTCGACTGTATCTAAACGAAATTTTGCGATTAACTTTTTAATAAAGTTTGATATAGGCGATCGGTTTTTTTTGTGTAAGTATATTATGTTATGTTATGTATGTACAAAAGCAAATACATTATAGTAAACTTACAAAAATTATTTCTTTTTTAAAAGTACAAGTACTGTAAACACATCAGTTAGACATATGTATTTTTTATTGTCAGACCACGTGAGGTAAGTACAGACTGGGATTGGTGCAAGTCGAGTAGAGAAGCAACCTGTGAAAGGTTTCCTCCAAATGTCGTCTGCTTAGGTAGAAATGCGCAATTGGTAATTACGTTCCAAATAGTCTGATGTTCTTATTAAAATAAATGACAGCTTACAAAGAACTTAATTAATAAATCACGTAAATCTACTTATATCCTGTGAGACAATTAACTTGCACGTGTATATTCGCAAAGAAATTTTGGTAAAACGTTTGAAACTGTAATTTGTTAAGCTGTATAATCACAATTTTTTAAAATAGCTCAAACAGGAAATAGAACACAAACAGTAATTAAAGTAATTTAAAAAATTAATTTACGCATACTAAATAGCGTGTGCAATGGGTAATTTTTTAATAATTTAATTAATAATACAATTATTAAGAATTATTAATGTGACAATAATTAGTAATATAGTCATAATTATTAATATATTTAATACATTATAACTATTACTAATATTTCAATTGACTAAATTAATTTGCATCACGTGATTTTAGCTAAAAAATTTAAAGCAATTAATGACGAAATTTAATTTTTATTTTGAGGTCTTTACATTGGACTTCATTTTAAGCGTGCCTGAGTTTGATAACAAAGTATTTACTTTACTTATGTTATTACTTTTATTTACAAAATTTATAGGAATAAGAATAATTTTTAAAAAATATAGGGACTTGTCAATAGTTCTCTGTGTATGAAAGACTGCTTATTTATGCATTTTAGTAAATGTAACATTGTATACAAATTTAATTGCTAAAATTCTGACAGTTATATTGTTGGAGGCCTATATAAAATTTTATATATAGTTTTTTAAAACAAACAAAACAGAATTTTTTAGTTCTCAAGTTACTTTTTACAGTCCAACCCCGAAAATCTGAGATGGCACTTATGTAAATAGATATCATTACTTATCGAGATGACGAATACACATTGTATCTCAACACACACACACATGTGATTTCATTTTCTCTTGGCCCATGCTTAGCTTTAAGTTCAATATTTACTCACAGCATTCATAATGTGCATGCCAAAAATCTCTCAACAATGTCTAGAACGAGATTTTGGTGGCTAAACTCAAAGAAAGCGAGGCGTAAGCGTATGACAACTTTTTCTAACACCTTGACAAATTCCGTAAGGTAGAAGAACATAAGTAAACCTGAAGATACAATTGACAGGGTAGAGTCTATGTCAACTGTAAACGCGACTGGTTTCTCTTTAATGAAATCTTCAATAGTGAAGTCACCTTAGGGAACGTGAAGACTCCGTGTTATTCTGGAGCCTTACTTCTCCAATTGGTACAGGTTCCCGTCCTTCTCTAAGTCTTCTAACAATCTGTTTGTACATAGCCATGTTTACTACTTTGTAACATTTGGAACTTCTATGTCTTTCCCAACGTTTAAAACATTGTAGATCTCATAACTTTTTAAACTGTTCTTGTTGCATGATTATTGTTGTACCGATAATGCAATACTGGTATAATCTATGTACAATGTGATGACATATTCTCATTGACGTGACATGGAAGATCAGAAGTGGAATGGGTAAACAAATGCATCTGAGTAATTACGGTGAGTTGCCATTTGTAACAGTGTTTGTTGTTGACCGTTTCTAACCCCGTTAGTAATCAGGACTGCAAGTTGCATTTGAAATTCCAACAGTGCTTCAGGACAGTCTAATCTGTCGGTCGAGACTTGCTCCAAACTCTTAAAGGTATCCTTCGGAACGATGTCGTCTTGCTTTCATTTGAGCGAAGTGCCCATGACGCAAATCACAGTCACCTCAGCTAGTTACGAAGCTTTTATTACTTCTGCGTAGGCCTATATGATCTGGCTATCAGGTGTCGCATTGCGACAGACCCGTTTAGAGCGATAACAAGTGCTCTCTTTTGCTGTCGCTTACTCTATCAAATTGCTGACACCGGTTTCAAATTGCCAAACTAAGTCTTTGTAAGAGCTTAAATTAAATGTTAGAGCCTTCATAAGAATTGGCTCACTTCAGGCAAAGCTGAAGTGTTTCTTACATTAATATCTATATTTTTCTTATATTTCTTTTTTGTTATCTGCAGTGTTTATTAACCATGTGTTGGGGTAAATCCGTGGTTGAATCTTTATCACTTGTCTAATTTCAGTTTTGTTTCTTCTATTACGTTTGCAATCGATTCTTTCATGCTCGGCACCGAATTCACAGTTGCTGCAAACTCCTCTACTTCCGATATTTCTGCTGACTTCAATTGTTCTAACCCTAATGTCTTAGTAGACATTGATTGAATATGTCACCACATTGTAGACAAACGGTCCCAGTACTGTAATATCTTTACGAAGTAATTAGTTTATACAGCTCACCGCAGAGTAGACCCAGTTTTCTCGTCTATAGCTTTTCCATAGCCATAAAGAGTTCCTGCTTCCTCTATTTCCTGCTTCCTTTGATTTTTCGCTCTTGTTACTCTGACGCGTGGAATAGCGCTTTCTGGCGTCCCTCTGTTCCTTATGTAACTAGTCTGAGATGTGTTTTGTTCTGTTTATAGTTGGCAGGGAGGGCTACGACGTTACCAGAGTGTTTTAAATGTCTGGGAAATATCGGACCGTCACTTTGAGGGTGCAGAAATATCGAGAACAGGCGAGAGTGTTGCATGTGCCTCACACAACGCCTACAAATTGTAACGTTAGCTACACACTCGTACCTGCTCAATGTAACAGTACTTACAGTCTCTATTAGTGTATTGAGCTCCTTCTACGAGGAATGTCTCAATATGCAGATCGCCTTCATATCTTCAGTTTCGCATTCCCATGCATTCGCCTCCCTCTTTGATCAACAAAACTTTTTCTTCCGGTAACAGAAAATACAGTCAGCACAGAACAGTACAATACAGTTTTATGTGGTTGTCCAATACAGTTGACGATGTGGTGCACCAAAAGCTTTTTTTCTGCATTTTACCAAATAATGGCAGCAGTTTTATTGTGTTTTTATTTCAAAAAATACACACGTCCAGTACATGTGTGGTTTTCTAGTAAACAAGAAATTTCCCTGCGTATATATTGTAATCTATACAGTATATAAATGTTGTTTGCCTACCGAAAATTGGGTCTACCCTCACAGAACGTCAAAGTCACGAAAAAGTCAAAATGGCAATAAAATGGATATGTGTGTTTTATTAAGTAAATAATTCGGATATTCGTCACCTAACATATGAATGAAAAAGTATACTGACTTGATAAATGTATACGTATATAGTAGGAAAGCATAGGCTTATGTATAATGTGTATTACAAGAACCAGATTTAAAATTGAATTCTATAGCAAGATTAAAACATGTTTTTTGGACCATAGATCAATGTGAAATAATTCAGAAATTTCATTCCAGCGACAAATATCTTGGGCTTATTCTGAACAGAGGATTGCATAGGAGAAAGTTCAAGTAAATTCAGAAACTGCAAATAAAAATAATTCAATTTTAAAGAATACCGCAATTTCATTTATCTTATTTAACGGTGAAGCTACAGAGCAACAAAACTTGGAAGGAAGTTACTTAAATTAGTTTCTGTAGGCATACAACAAACAATTTCCTTTTCCACGAGTAATTAGTCCTTAGTAAATATTACACACTGCCGTTTTCTTTTGAGGCCTAAATACTACGCTTTAAAAAACAATAAATCTTCGATATTTTTTTACATAATATTATTATGTATTTAAGTAATTATTTTTAGCTTATTTTTTTAGTGAATACTGGTCCAATAGTATGTACACTATCTACAGGATCTACATGAGCAGAATATCTACAGGATCTGGCCCAGCAGCTACCATCTCCATTACTCCTTGTCGGGGACTTCAACGTTCAACGTCCATAGTCCCACTTGTGGTTGTCTTAGGACGGACAGAGCTGGATTAAGAACTGAGGATCTCTTGCTAAACAACGTGCTAGTCTTTTTAAACACAGGCGAGAGCACACATTTCAGCGTTAGACAGAATTCTGTCTTTCCTAAAAGCAGCAAGTTTACAGTATCGGCTTTGAAAATGTCGCTTTGTGTCTTAATATGTACGAGTTTCCACTGTCGTGAGTGAACTGAAATGTAGGTGAGAAGAAAAACATCCGTCGAGCAACACTCCAGGAAGAGGTCGTTGGTTAAAGGCCTTAGTTAACGAGCACTCAACACATATTAAAATAAAACATAACTAAAAATCTGAAGTATATATATATATATATATATAATTTAAATATATAAACTTATATATATAATTTAAATAATTTTAAATTAAACATATATATGTATCTAATGGCTAAGTTTGGCTAATTATCAGTAATAAATATAATAATTCTAAATCCTTCGGTTTAAATATTTTTAATATAAAACGCCGACAGCTGATTACTGGTCGCAGGTTTAATTAGAATCGGTGACACTAAATGTAATAACTTAGTTTAAATTATCATCCTACACATCAGCCGCCAACATTCATAATTATACCTCTGCAAGTTTAACACCCACAATTTGCATAATTTATAAAACTTATTACTCTATATCTATTGCCATTAAGTGTTAAAATATATAAGTATATTTAGACCAAAAATGAAATTGGATTTGTTAGCTTAAAAATTTATCTAATCTGGACACAAATTTGAATTTATTTATTTTCCATTTTAATTTTACAGTAATATAAAATAATATTAATCAAGTATTTACGAATTTTTATGGGAGATTTAATGGTTGGCTACACTATACATGTGAATGAGATCCCACTTTTCAGCATTTTGGAATGTGTAGAAGAGATATAAATAAATTATATCTCCTCCCAATATTTTTCCGTCCTCCCAAATCAATGATAATTTTTTTTAAAAATAATATCCATTTTTTCTACACAAATTATTAGCTGAATGAAAATATTAACTTAAATTCAGTGTCATTAGAGGTCCAATTTGAGGCTAGTGATTTATTTTGTTTGCATTATTGTATAGATAAGATAGGTTCCCACAAGTAATGTTAACAGTTAGAACGCGGGTTTGACAGTTTGTTGACAAGATGACACTGCCATAAAAATGTAAACACTCGGAAAAGAATAACGCCCTACCCGACTAAAACTCCGAACACTATACTCCCTTTCTCCCAAAAGTAGTGTGTACGAATTCGGCTCCCAGTCTGTCTTGAGTCGTTTCGCCGTGTTATTTTGTTTCTATTTCTGTTTAGCTGATAATTTATCGCCTGTTCAACAACAAACGAAGTTCTCGTTATTTGACGAATAATTGTCACCGGTTTTAAGAGTATCTATTTAGTTTTCATTCCGTTCGTGTTTGTTATTCACTCTAATTTGCTTAGAAGTTAGTTCTGTTGAATTGTGTTTTGTATTGGTATAATGAAGATTGATAGGGGGGGGGGGTAAAAAGGAACTCATGGAAGAGGGATCAGTTCCATCTAAGATGAAGACATCGACATGTAGTATTAAGAATAGGAAGCTTCCGACTTTGAATGCCATTTAGTTTTAACAGGTGTTAAAAGTTTCCTGAAATTTACTTTCTTAATCTAATTCTAGGTTTGACGTTGATGTATTTCGTAGTTTCGGAAATTAAATTTCGTGGTATTCCAACCAAGTTTTGCCATTTGTTACTTTCTAACCTTTCGTGGTATCAGACAATTCTGCCTAGTGTTGTAATGAGATTAAATATATTAATTAGCCTGCGTAATTCAAAACTAATATAAATAAACATTATCAACTTCTCATGAATGTAGGCCTAATACTACATATTACCATCTGACTGCTTCTTCTTCCAATTTTGTACTGTAATGTTCTGCAATTGTCTAAAATATCTGCCACTCAATATAAATAGTGCATCACACACAACATCATTAATGGATAATATATGTTATTTTTTCTTTATTTACAAATTTGCATTCTTCAGTAATATTAAAGATCAAATTCAACATCAAGTCTGTTCCTTCATTTTATTATCATTACTCTTCGCGTCCTCAGGCCTCTGGGTATAATAATATCACTCTCGGCTGTTGTTTCGTTTACTGAACCGTTATCGTACCTGGTAATGCGTTTTTTCTATTGTTCTCATAATAGATTTGTTTGGTTCAAATCGACTAATTGTCACTCGGAGCATCTTAGTTTGGAACGTGTAATATTGGTGTTTGAGGGATTACATCACCCACAATTGTTAAATATTACACATCCAACAAGGGTTACTGATAAATAATTAGTTAATATTTTAGAGACAATTAGAACATTTCACTTATTCACCAGTGCGCGTTTCTGCCAATTACATTTACTGAATTCTTCTTTTTTTATAATCTTTACCAGGATTTTAAAATTTAGTCTATTTTTTGGATAGAGTGTGAGATACTGACTAAAAATGTATTAAAATGTTGTTGAGAAACGTGTACACATATATTTTTTTTGCGGTAAAATTATTCTTTATTTTGATTTCTCGTTAATTACTATGTTAATACGAATGGAAGTAATTTGTTGGTTTTTGAATGTTCTATCTAAGTCTACGACAGATGACAGGATTGCTATATTGTCCTTAAATATGTCTTTTTTAGTGTTATCAGATAGCAGAATGTTGGGCCTAAAATTTGGGTACAGTAAAGGAGAGGATATTGTATCACTTTAAGCGTCTGAATTGACTGAACAATATCACGGATCGTTAAGCATTAATTAAGTGTTTAACAGTAACCAACAAGACTTTATCACTCTTAGAGTGTTTATGCTCTGTTTATTCAATAGGCACAATGTAAATTTTACACTTACACACTTTATACCGGGCACATCTCTCGTCAACAGTGAACGCACTAACCAATCCCGTCATGAGACAGTGGCTGGCTGACAGTGCACCGTTATTGGTATCGTATATGCCAATTTACGGTCTAGTTGTTACGTAAAGGCATTGTAGCTGAGTGGCTACAGTCACCGATGGTTACCAGCATAATGGTCCTGCATAGTGGAGACAATATTATACTTTATACATTCCCATATAAATATGCTTTGTGTATGCTAGCACGTTCGAGATTGTTTGCATTTGTACTTAAATTACGTGATTTTGCATTTTTCTTTCGAATTACAGAACTGCTTTTTCATTCAGTGCATTACTTCTGATACTTAACAAAGAAACTTTATTTTAAAGTCATCTAATGACTTTCCAATATAATGAGTAAGCATCAATTAAAAGTGTCTACAATAACAAACACAATTTTGAAATAAAAAATAAATTTTCTAAAGATAGTAAAAGACATACATTGAAAAGTAATCAAAAGAAACTATAACGTCACAATTTGGCGAGTCTCAATGTAGAACAGATTTTATTAACAAAACTTGAAAAAAACTCTTCTTCATATAGAGGAATTGAGAAAAATGCTACTGCGGCACTAGCTACAGAAAATATCTATGAAAAAATAAGTAAATGCTTACTGTTTCAAATGTTATAATATTTTAATCAGTTCAAGACTAAAAAATTGTTTGCAAAACCACATTTTCGTTAATAAAAAGAAAGAAACACCTTTCTGTAAAATGTGGTGGGAGAAAGAGAAAGAGAGAGGAGTGAGAGAGAAATTGAGAGAGAGAGACAGACAGATAGACACACAGACAGACAGACAGACAGACAGACAGACAGATAGACAGGCAGAGACTGATTATAAGCTTGTAATACTGAATGTTTTGCGAGTACTTTATGAAATGTTGTACATTTATGAAACTGTTGTTTGACGTAAGTAAACGTAGCATTTATTTACTGAAACTTTATGTAAAAATTAAACATAGTATTTCTCCAAAATTCTGTTATGGTTTGATAATATTATTGTTCATTTTTTGTTAAAGACCATGTGTTGAAACAATCGGACTCTCTGTAAGTTGGAGCCAGTACTAAATAAAAGTGTGATAAAATAGTGATGACGGGCATTAATCTTTAAACAATAAGGAAAAAGCCAAAGTCTTTGCCAATCATTTGGCCGTATGATAATTATGACGATATAACGGGCGTATGCCTTATAAAAACTATTGAAGCACAAAAAATGCTGGATAAAATCAGAGATGTAAATATAGAAAAGTCGTCGAATTCAAAAAAGCACATATATCGCAAAGAATTGCAAATACAATGTTCCCAGGTTTTATTTTCTCCTTGTCTACCAGGTGGCTTCTCAACATTCTATTCACCTCTTGATTTCGCCGCTCTGTTGGGGTTGCTCTAAGGTTGCAAATAGGAGTTGTCCAATGTTCAATACCCCATGTTGCCATTGATCGCTGCTATTGGTGAGAAGTGAATTGACAGCTATTGACAGTCAACAGATATCGTGGATAACTATAGCGACTGAAGACTTTGGTTCTTAATATTGTCAGGATCCGTCCAGTCGTGGCTCCTGGAATGCGGTAAGCCTTCACCAATCTGCAGAATAAGTCCGTGATCACTAGGATTTCCGTCTGTTTCCTTGATATTCTGGGGTATGGGACCATCATGTAAAGTCCAATGACTACCCAAGGCTGGTATGGCCATCTCCCTCGCATACTGATGTCAGCCTTCTCGTTGCTCGGATTGCTACAGGCCTGACGTAGCTGGCAACATAACCTACTTACATAACCTACGTATCCCAGTACCAATCACAATTTTAATTAATATTTTATGCAATATTTATAATATTACCATAAAAGTGGGTTGTGGGTTCTCTAGTTGGCCTACACAACATAATACAGACATTGAAGTACAGTGACAAAGACGAGAGCATGAGTCTTTGACTTAGGAAACTATTAGCAATATAAAGGAAAATATAAAGATAGAGTTCATGTAATACACAAAATTTCCCAGATCTGTGGGTAGTATATTACACGTATTTCTTTCATAAACTTAGGTAGCTAAATATGATCAGTCTAATTCCGCAAATAGCTACGCATTCTTTAGTATCCAAAAACGAAATATAAATTGAATTTTGTAAAGCGACTTCAGCAAGCTTTATATTTAGGAAGTAAAGTGATACAAATTCTTTAAGATTATTGGTGGAGAAACTAGAACTAATAATGGTAGAGAAAGACATTTGAAATTCGTAAGCTGAAACTTTTAAAATATCACTAGACATAAGTTTAAAAAATATAGGCCTAAGTGTTCAGGACAGGTAAAAATTAGTTTCTCCTAATTACAAATGTACGAATGAGGTGGAAATAAATAACAAGTTTAACATCTGCGGCCTTAACTTTTTGTCTTTTAAATGGACAACAAGCGCTTGAATCATTGTGCAGAAAAGAAAATGTTTGGAATAGAAACACCTCAAGTTGAAGAAATGTCCTATACTAGCTTCTTCATAATAAGGCAATGTTGATCGGTCCACGTGGTGTGTACGCTACTTCAAGAATAAAAGAAATAAGTTTGAAAAGACAGACAAAATTATATACACGCATTAAGGGAATGAACCAAGGCTTTGATATTAGATTTATGTATGCGTACCATAATTTGTAGGTAAGTATAAAGTGAAAACTGAATGAAACTTTGGTAAACTACTTATTTAGCAAAATGAGTAAGTTTTTTACCAGCAACCGTAGAAATATTGTTTCCCTTTTACAAATGTACTGATTATGCCTATTCCGGTACGATTTATTCGATTTTACATTAACCACGTTCCGACCAACAAACATGTATTGGAAATATATCAAAATAGTTCAATCATGAAGCTTAAGTAACACATGTCAGCAGTTTAATATCCAAATGTATTAAGTATAGTTACTTCTTGTTGTTAAAATTCATTCCCAGTCTGTTGGGCCGTGGTCCATTGTTTTCACTAAAAACAGACGTTTCGGCAGTGCCATCGACTGTCACTATCAGTGTAAAATTCGAAGTTCCGCTAAGTGAACACCACTCCTACTTCTAAATTCTCTAAGTGCCACGATACAATCATAAATCAACCACCAGCCAATCAGAAAGAAGAACGTGTATTAGAAGCTCGCAACACACCTTGTCAATATTTCAATCAACAGGGATAGGCTATTGGAGATCATACAAACTTTGAAGAAAACTTCATGGAATTGCTGAAAGTTTGCAGTTAGGACAAGCCATCTCTTAGGCATTGGCTGCAAAGAGAACAAAAATATATAGGCCTACGTCCTGTGCTACAAAATGAAATCATCCAGATCATGGGAAACGAAATATTTGCTAATATCACTAAAATATTTAGCTAAGAAGTCCGTTAATTTATTTAGTGATTTTTAATGGTGTACAAGACATTTCAGAAGGTGATTAAGTGAGTATCTGTGTTCGTTGGTGTGATGATAACCTGAAACATCAAGAATGTTTTATGGTTTCCAAAAGAAATGGCGTAACTTGTAGTTCAGAAACAGCATTACTTATCTGCGACGGTCTACTTAGCTTACTATTTACAAATCTTTGTGGAGCTGGGAATATGAGTGGCATCAATAAAAACGTACAGACTATCATAACTCAGAAGCAGCATTTAGCTGATTATGTGCGCTGGGTTGCTCATTTCTGTAATTTAATAATAAAAGGAAATTGTTATCTTCTATAACAGTATTTTTCTATTGGATTTTTATTTTAAAACACTAAAGCAAAATATGTGCTTACAAAATAAAGTACAACTGACTTACATTTCGGTTGTCGGTCATGAAAAGATTACTGCAGAAATTGGTATTTTGAAATTCTAGACACAGCTGTAAATCGAAGCTTCAGAATCGAATTCTTAGTCACTATGGTGGAAGAAACAGGTTTTGCTAGAACACATTCATTTACAAAATCAAGGATCTGAAGCATTAGCCCCTTAACTGATAAATTGACGCATCATCGTTTACAGTTAAAAAACATTTTGTACACAGGTACATGGTGGGGTGTTTACATGATGCAAGAATAGCCTTGGTATCGAATACTGAAAAGGTCAGAGAAATTTTTAGAAAACTAGAATGTTTAGTTGACCTTCTGCTTGTGTGCTCAGCAGGTAGTTGTGAGGCAGCAAACAGTTTCAGATTTCTTTGAAACCTAACGGCTTATCTTAGGTCAACTATAACCTAGACGAGGGTCAACCGGGTCCTACATCCATGAAAAGGTATCGGGATGGCGTCGACGATAAAATGATAGACAAAGTAATATTTTCTAATGTTGTTGCTATGAGAAATGTCTTTGGAGCTTCATATATGATTTATATGATTCGGTGCTAAAACTATTTTGAAATTTTTGACTGTGTAATGGTTTTATTGTAGTTAACAGAAAATAGTTACTAATATAATGTTTAATACATACTGAAAATAAATATTGGTTTTCTCTATTTGAGTCATCTTAATATCTACACCTAATCTTAATCTAGTGAATTAATACTTTTTTAAATCACCTAATAATGTAGAAATAATTTATATATATTTAAAACACTATATCAATTATTGTATTAGAAATATTAAAGATTAAAACATATAAAAATAAAAAAATTGACACTAATTTTTCAGAAATTTGACCATACACCAAATATTCAATATTACCATGACGTTCCTGTCCCCGCACCACCAATAACCAGTCACTGCTGACACAAGGATTTTAATCATCTACCACTAAGTTTAATTTACCAGTCTGACCAAAACTTAGCTAAAGTCAATAATTATACAAACACGTCATTAGTGATTTTATTCCGAGACCAAGCTTTGTCATCAATATGTGTACACAGAACGCGCGCGCGCGCCAGCTCGTTTTACTACGTATATGTACACGTGTACAGTGGTATTACGTTAACTGTTATACATAAGTCAAATGCTTCTTCATCTGGAACAAGTATTAAGATAATGTTAGTGCAAACGTATTAGATAACACTACAACAATGAGGATGTGTGGAGATTGGCTTTGATCACTTACAGAGTAGGCAATATATAAAATAGTAAAACAAATATTCAATTTGCGAGTGTTATTAAAATTGTTACTCTATATATATATATATATATTGTAAGCACTCTGATTTTAAATATATTATATTCAGCTGCTTTTATGAGGGCAATTTTTATCTGCTTGTGTTGTAGTTATTCAAATTTCATATTTAACCTGACGAAGACACTCATTCCATCTTTCCAATAAGATATCATTGTAGAATTACTAACTAGAATATCCAAAACACACACACACACAGTTTTATGTTTAAACACTACTGGTAACGTTATTACAGAATTAATTATTTAATTTTTAAATGCAAAACTGCATCGAGGTATATAGTGCAGACTGTAAAGCTTGTTAAATAGGTTGATTTCAGTAATTCATCAGTAGACATTAACAGACTAATAAAATTTAACTTAATTGACTGGATTTATCCCAAAAATTCAGTAATGCACTAACACACTTAGCCTACGTTACGTACTAAAGTGCTTTTTATATTACACAAAACCTTTGCCAAAAATTATGAAGGCAAATTAAACAATTTTCTTATATTAATTACAATCTGTACACATAAATGTGATTATAAACTACACAGAAATCACACGTGTGCACACAAAACGCGCGCGCGCACGCACACACACACGCACACACACACATAAATTTGTGCTTATCTTTTTAAGGTATAGGCGTTGCCATAAAATTTATTTACACAAATCCATTACTGTGATTGCTGTCAATTGTCATTTCATTCTAATTTTTTTTTCTAAAATCATTACAAAAAAATTTATATTGAAATAAAATGTTTCCACAGTTTCGAGACCTTAGTCCGAGGCTGCCTTATGCTACAAGTATTATAAAGTTTTACATGAACAGGTTACTGGCCTGTTGCACAACTCCCTCCCCGAGTGAGAGTTACCATACCTTAGCTGAAAGGCCCCTGTTTTGGGGTGCGGGAGATTCGCCCTCACCCTCCTCTTCCTGAGATAGGATTCAGTGGCTTTGTATCAGTTATTCTGATACCGACCGTTTCTTAGTATTTCCGGTGTTCACCTATCGGCATCAGTGAGCACTCTTATATCCTAAGCCTCCCAAAAGTAAGAAATTATAATGAAAAAAGGAAAACACCCTAGCTCTCGAGTACTCTAATAGCGTCGGGTTCAGAAAAGAACAAGGGTCAGTCAAGAGAGACTAGACAGAAAAGATTAAAAGAAAGGATCTCACCCAAGACAAGTTGAAGCAAAATGAGAATCCTACAGATAGAATAAGGAATGAGGATATGAGAGCAGAAATCGAAGTAGAGGATATAAATTAAATTAATTTAATTAAGAAAGTTGTGTTATAATCACAAACAGAATTATCACTGTTGCACAACACTATAGAAAAATTATTCCAATTAGCGCTTTCAAGCTTTACAACTCATCGTCAGACCGGAAAATTAAGTATTAAATTTCCGATCTGACGATGAGCTGTGAAGCTTCAAAGCGCTAATGGGAATAATTTTTCTTTAGTGGTGTGCAACAGTGATAATACTGTTTGAAATTATTTTAGATTACAGAAGACAATTGTGAGACCATCTGCAAAGGGTCAATTGCCGAATGCGGCATTGAACTATAAACCGATTGGTAGAAGAGACGTGAGTCGTCTGAGGATGAGGTCCTTGAAGAGAAGAAGAAGAAGATGATGAAATTTGGCATACCAAATGACATATCTGTGTTGTTTCATGTCACCGCACTGCTCGCAAGTTCCTAGACTCCTAGAGCCTTTCACCGTGTGTCCAAGGCCGATTACGTTTGAGCTGTTGCACTATAATTCCATTGCACACTTAAAGAACAATTCAGTGAATAATCGGACTTCACTGGGCACGATTCTTCCTATGTCAATATCCAAATTCAAGAATTCACCAAATGTTTAGGCATATATCACATCTCTGCCACTTTCATATTAAAATGCTTCTATAAATCGTATCTCCAATTCAATTGACCGCATTTGTCCGATTCAATTTAACTGACTCAGTCATTTTTAACTGAACTCGTTACATGAAAAATATTGAGCCATGTCATTATTTGATTGTAAAAATATACTTTACAACTGACGGTGTGAATACGAAACATGAATTAAGCTTGCAAGCGTATAAATCTATTCCGGTCTTTTATATAGTACACAGTAGTTTGACTATATGTGTTACACTAAACACACTAAACATGCGATATCCTATAATCTATTTGTATAACACGTAAACTGTATATTGTTACTACATTACAGAACACAATACGCGTTTCTCGGCTATTCCAGTGGAATCTGGTTGTAATGTGTGTGTGTACATATTGCTGCTACTTTGTGATGAAGGACAATTACGTGACACTTGTCACGCGTCCGCAACGAGACTTTTCCTTATCATACCGGTTCACGCGCGCTGTGTTCAAGGCCGCAATCAATTACGCTCTAGTGTTTTCTAGTAGACGCATAGTACGGAATATGCTGGAATCTCAGCGGGATATAAACACAAGACTTCAGCGACGCTTAGTCAGTTATTGTCGGACGATTTACACAGTGCGAATCGAAGTATTGTGGCGAAGTGTTGTGTGTTCTTATAATTGTGCGGAACAATTGTAATACAATTGTGTTTTATATTAGTTGACATTTTTATTGCGTGTGAACAATTTTTATTTGATTTGTTGTAAGAGACTATCTTGTTGATTACAAACTGTTTAATTGTGATAATTAAAGCTGGTGATTAGTGACTTAATTGGTGTCTTGTATTTTGTTTCCCACCGTACTGTACGACGATCAGTGAGATTGTCGTAAACTGTATACTGATAGCAACAGACTGTGATGTTAATGTAATCTTACCTTCAGCAGTAGTGCCAATACAATATCAGTTATTTCAAGTACGGGGTCTATTGACTTGATGTTATGTTAATTGGATTGAATGTTAATTAATTAAATTATGTTATTAATGTTACTGTAAATTGGCTTTTGACTTTTATGAATAGGGTCGCATGTCTCGTTTGTCACCCCACGCGCTCATATAAACACACGCGCGCGCGCGCGCGCGCGCGCGTAAGAGCGTATAGGCCATCAGACCTTACCGGGGTATCAATGGCATCTGTAGTCTAGTTATAGGTTAATACAAAACTATATGACTACTACACTTGAATTGTAAGCACCAAGGCTAGACTGATTGTCAAATCATTCGGACAACTATGTCTGTATCAATAATTCCATAATTCTTTAACCGAATAATTATAATTTACTTGAACACTTTCAAACTAATATGGGACTTAAAATTATTATTAACTCTGATTTTATTAAGCTTATAAAAGCGCAAGTAATGTGATACGCAATAATGCTTGTATCGAAGTTAATATTTTGTTTATAGCTTAACAGGAATTCAATATCAGATTGGAGTAGGGCAAGATACTGAACTAGACGTGCCTCTAGCGACACCTGTTAATAATCGACTTCACAGTCTATACACTAATCTACACTAAATATAATTATATCACTACCGACTCGGAACACACGTTTTTTTATGGGTAACAACGTAAAAGTTTTACCTTATAACCTGAACCGGTTTTCACTTTTAAAAAGCTTCTTCAGAGGTTGCCGCTGGGAGCACTGTCCGTCTTGTTGTTGTCGACGCTATCGATTTTCGAAAGATCGATGTTGTGTGTGTCGGGTGTGATATGTTCGAATAATGCGTGTGATTTGAATTGTGTCTGTTCGTTTAGGGTGTGGTTTTTATTTGTTTTCGTGTGTTTGTATATTTCTAATTGTTCTAGAGTGTCTAGTTTTCGGTCTTTTGTGTGTACGTGTAGAATGTCCAAGTAGAAAATCGACAATAACATGGACATTCTACACGTACACACAAAAGGCCGAAAACTAGACACTCCATAACTACTCTAAGGGTTATAACATGACATTATAACTAGACACTCTAGACATTTTAATAATTTAGAGTTATTAAAATTACACTCTTTATCAAGTGTTAGTTAATGATAGGAATTATATTTTCTAAAATGTAGAAGCATGGTCAAGGAGGAGGTTACTGGTAGGTTACAACATTCCCACTTGCTGTGTAGCCAATGATGTCTTGTAGGTATAGTCTGAAGATAGTCCGCACCATCTCGCTACCCTTCATGTAACACGTACATTATTACTCATTCTCTCAGATGACCCTCTCATCTTAGTCGTTGTAGCCTTATGTAGAATACAATGTTGTGTTCCCCTCCATAGTGGTCGCAGTTTGTGCTTGAACCTAATGTTTCATGAATTATTAACCCATAACTAGTACAAACTTCATGGACAGTACTCGGCGCTCGTACTTGCCATCACCTCTTCAGTCCTCTTTGTAAGCGTCCAGTTTTATAGCCATGTGTGACGACAGGTAGTGTGATCGTTTGTATACCCTTATGGGTCGTTTTTTGGTGTTTCGTAATAATGGGACTGAGTGCTAAGTGATGGTTGTGGTAGTGTGAACGGGTCTGGTATACTTTTATAAAAGAGTTTTTGAAGTTCAGTATTTAGTACAATGTTTTAATGGAAAATCTCATGAAATTAAACTATCCGTAAGCACATTCATAACACGGAACCAGCACAAGGTTTTAGAACCATTATTACCAACCAGCAGCAAATCCAACGTGAGTAGAAACCAGAAAACGAGTCAGATTGGACAACTAACAACCGTCGTACTATATAATTTCTAAGCGTGTGTCAGCGAATACATTTACTCTGTAAACTTAAATAGCATTAATAATTTAATTAATTAAGAAAGGAGACTAAACCAAGTTAACACGTACGCTCACACACATGTAGATAAATTTAAAGAATTCCTACAAACCACTGCGGATGCGTCCGTGTATAGAACATATTTATAACACATTGTTAAGAAAATTACGGAACGCTCTCGAAGAGTCGAGAGCTCATTCCACCCGTTTCTCGGCTAGCTGAGCAGGCGCAGTAGCTGTGGCAAGGCTGCGCAAAAGTACCCTCTAGACTGTTTGGGTGATTGTTATCTACGCCAATTATGCTGGTACGCCGCCAAAAGAATTGAACATTATTCTATTACACCTCCGATGCCTACATAAGCAACAGCGGCTGAATTAGTGAGTGAGTTACAGTGGGCGATTTCTTTAGTGCGAAACAAGTGATTAGTAGAAAATGACTATTGTGTTATAATTAGTGTGAACCTCTTACAGGTGACATTATTATTGCGTGTGGATAATTTTTATTGAATTATTGTATAAGAGTACCTTGCTGATTTCTCATTGTTAATTGTGACCAATTAAAGCTGGTAATTAGAGACTTCACTGATATCTGTATTTTGTTTCCACTGTACCATACGACGATACGTGAGACTGTCGTAACAATATTTACATACCCAACAAGATACACACACACACACACACACACACACACACACACACACACACATTTCATTAGAACATATTTATTGTTATCTGAACTTAACAATATTTTATTGAGTGTTTCAAAATCACAACGTAATATGTAGTCATTGAAACGTGTTTTGAAAACTTACACTAAGATTTATTAAGAAAATAGTTTATGTAATAATTATAATTATCTCTTTTTTAAAACAGCTGCAACAATTGTCTGTTGCTTATAACAAAATTCAGTGTATCTGGAAAAGTTTTCAATTAATTTTTTTTTAGGTAACCACACAAGTGTTACCTATATAATATTATTAATATAATAGTCTGTTTTTGAAATACAACACGTTTAAAAATATTTCTAAAAAAATTTATCTAAATAATTTTGAAGACAGACGTTTGAGAGGTTATACTTTTATTAAATAACAGCATAGAAAAAAAATGTTTCTGAAGCAAATTGAAAATAGCAGATGTTGTATACCTTGATCACACTTTGTGTGAACATCTGTGTTAAAAATGCTGTATACAGTGCATCATCAGTGAGAATTTTGAATTGACACCAACACAAGTGATAGTTGCTTCATCCATAATCGGTAGTTGTAAAACAGTTTGCACTGAAGCGAGTTTAATCCATTCACAGAAGTGCGCTGCACAGCTTAATGTTCTATGTACTAATGTTCTATATATGTAATGTTATGTGTACTAATGGTCGTACGTCTAATTCGAATATTTCCTATGCTATTCCTTACCGTGCATAAAGAACACTCACACCGGCTGCTTCCCCTACCTTACCGAATACGGGATGAATAAATTAGTATTTCAAGATGAGGATTGGCATTGAATAATTTAACACAGCTCTCCTCTGCCTGCATGGGTTTCATTTACAAAACTGTTTGGTCTAAATATACATATTTTATTTTGCCACGCCCTTACAAATTGTACTTTAAATTATTGCAATAAGAGAGGAACATACAAGGGGTGAATACAAAACGTTAATAATTGTACAGTGGTACAGGTGGATATTGAAGAGAAATAAAACAACATACATCACCGCGCACCACTCTCGTCTCATACCGTTTGTATACTTTTAACACTTTTCATATAAAACTAAAGCACTACATTAAGTTACACACAGGTTCTTCCTGCATAGTTATTTTTGAACATTGAAATATACTAAACAGAGAGAGAGAGAGAGAGAGAGAGAGAGAGAGAGAGAGAGAGAGAGAGAGAGAGAGAGAGAGAGAGAGAGAGAGAGAGAGAGAGAGAGAGAGAGAGAGAGAGAGAGAGAGAGAGAGAGAGAGAGAGAGAGAGAGAGAGAGAGAGAGAGAGTATTTGGCAAGGAAGGAAAATAACTCAGGTCGTTATTCTAGTAATAACAATAAGAAAAACTTATTTATAAACACAGATCCGGAGATGCTATATTCAATAGTTATTGCCATGTAAAAATTAAATACATATTTCTGTTCCTAAGGAATAATAATATACTTTAAAAACTCTGGAAAAATGATATGTCAATATTTGGGATTATATATAAAACGACCTGAGACCTGATTTAGACGCCTGAGATATCAAACAAAATAATCCCATAGTTTTATTTCGATATTTGTTAAACATTTGTTGAAAAATTAGAAACTTCAAAAAATTTGAGTTTAAAACATTTTGGAAAACGGTCATTTTTTAAGATTGTAGTAGATAGTACAACTTTTGAAACAGATTTATAGAGAATATTGTTTTTAAAAAATTTATCTAAATAATTTTAAATACAGAAGTTTGAGACATTATACTTTTATTACATAACAGCATGGCAGGAAAATGTTTCTAAAGAAAACTGAAAATAGGAGATGTTTTATACCGTTATCACACATTGTCTGAACATCTGTATTAAAGTGTTGCATCCACTGCAGCATCAGTGAGAATTTTGAATTGATACCAACAAAAGTGATAGTTGTTTCATCCATAATCGGTAGCTGTAAAACTATGCACTGATGCGCGTTTACTCCACTCACAGAAGTACGCTGCACAGCTTAATTTTTCGAGTCAAAAGCGCAGCATCCGCTTCACATTAAATTGGATACAACTCATGAAAACTTGGCGTTTGCCATACGTTAGTATGTAATACATCACGTTACCCATAAATTCTTTGCAAACTTCTTGTGATAGAATCATCAACAGACTGAAGAGTGTTTTCAATCCCATCTTTACTTTCAAGTTATCGTTTGGATGAAATATGAATCCAAGGGAAGCAAAAATTCTTACAGAACTTGTTAAAACCTCTACGAAATACCTAGGTGTCTAGAACTGTAGTATAACCAATTTATTTTGTAGCTCCAACTCTTGCATTTCTATTGAAAAATATATGCACAATTCTCATAACAAAATAATAGGAATGAATAAATGAGAGGCATTTTAAAGGATATTTTAAAAAGAATTTTACGTCTGATAAACACAAATCAAATTTCAATGTTAATAAATATTCAAATAATTAAATCAAAATTAAGTTCTTGCAGGCCCAGATTAAATTAAAGACTAAGATAAAAATTCTATTGTGGATTCAAATTTACATCATAGATTGTCAGTCAGTGTGTGATATGGTATAATAAACTTTGTACTCAACACAACAGGCATATATAAGGGGTGAATGCACACATCGAACACACAGGTAAGACACCCGATACTCTAGATCACGAGTACTTTACAATCACTGATTTAGCATACTCAAGTTTAGAATACTTACGTGATTATCGTTGATATACAAAAACAGATATCTGGATTAATAAGGTGTAGATATATTGCACTATTTAACAAAACTCATACAAATTCACGTTTCCTTTTAGTTAAGGTATTACGTAAAAGATTTATGACCACTTTTGTTTTAACCTCTGTACACTTTACATAATATACATAAAGTCTAATTCTGTACATAATTAGGTATATACATTAGGTACATAATTATACATATAGGCTATATATAATTACGTACTGCGGAAAAAAGTGTTACAGAACGTTCTGCAAGTTTATCGAATGTTCCAGTGGACTCCGACCGTAATGTGTGTGCGTACGTGATTCTCAACGCATTAGCTAGACTGAGCCGAAGTCGCGCGGCCACGCGCATTGTGACAAGGCCGCAATGAAATATGCTCTAATGTTTTCCTTTATTGTTAATGCATAGTAGAGTATCGATGTTTCTGGATTTTCGGCGGTGTGTAAATGCAAGTACTTAGCGACGTTCAGTTTAGATTAAGTTTCGAGTTACTATCGGGTGATTACGCAGTGCGTTTAAATGGCGATTTACACAGTACGGTTCGAAGTATTGTGAGGAAGTATTATGTGTTTTATAACTGTGCGGTACTCTATTAGTGAACGTTTTTATTGCACGTGAACAAGTTTGTTGATTACAAACTGTTTAATTGTAATAAAGCTGGTGACTAGTGACGTAATTGGTGTCTTGTATTTTGCTTTCCACTGCACCCTACGACGATCAGTAGACCGTCGTAACGATATATGTGTGTGTGTGCGCGCGCGCGCGCGCGTACACATTCCTATTATCCGAACACTCTATTTATAGCGTATTATAGATTATTGTCACTTTCATACTGAAGAATCTCATTACAAGGAAAGAGTACTCAGAAATTGTAGAACGGATTTATACTGCATAAGGAATAAAGTTTAAGTAAAAGTTTTTTAAATTTTAGCTGTTCTGTAAGTAAAATAGCTGATATTTTATGTTTCAATAAGACATTTGGTCATCCAAGTATAATTTCTAAAACTCGAGTTCCATTTCAATTGACATTATTCACATCATTTTTTCTGAATAGAATTCTCTACAAGTTAACTGACAAACTTTTATTGTTAGTTAGACGTTTAACACAAATATGGTTCAGCAAACATAGAAAAGCTGGTTTTTGTATTAAAATTGTTAAATACTTTTCAGTAATTTTCCCACACACTACTAACCATTTTTTATGTATTAAATATATTCTGGTGCCCTTTTTTTTTTTAATATCTGAGACCAAACGACATTCGGAAAACTGATTTTTTCCTAAGTTTATAATATGTCTTGCAGAAATTTTTATATTGCATATTGCTCCGTCGGAATAGAAAAATATTATTAATTTTTCCTAGCCTTAATTCAAAATAAAAAGTATGTCCAGACTAATGTTTATGTAATAATATTTCTTATTTTTAGCTCCAGAGGCACCTCCTGAAATAGTTTTCCCCATCCCGGATATCCTTGACTTAGACCTCATAAAATAATTCATATATGAATTTTTACGTACGTCTTTTCGTATTCAGTGAGAAGTCAGCTGTTAACTGTAAAATGATGTGTGTATTTGTGTGTGTGTGTGTGTGTGTGTGTGTGTGTGTGTGTGTGTGTGTGTGTGTGTGTGTGTGTGTGTGTGTGCACGCGTGAGTTCTTGTGTGCGTATGAGTGTACTTTTAATGTTCAATGGAAACTTGAAAATTGTCGCTTGCAAATAAAATACATTTTTTTAGTTAAAACTTTTCACTGTTGTGCAATACTCAAAATGTACTAAACTGTACTCTTCTCAAATCGTATTTCAGGTTTCACAGTCATTTAAGTTGCCACGTATAAGTTCCTGAGTTCGTATCGCTTTTTAACGTTATTGTTACCTTATGCGACCTTATGTTAAAACTAACAATATTGTTACGACGTTCTCACTGTCAGTCGTACTGTACACTGCAAACAAATGCGTACCAATGAAGTCACTAATCACCAGCTTTAATTAATCGCAAAAACAGTTTGTAACACACCTGCTCGGTTAGTCAGGAAACGCGTAGAAATACGCTCTCCATTGTTCGAGAACGTTCCGTCTTTACAATACTAAACATTTCAACTATACACGTTAATCCATACAGTATCCACCTTTTAAAAACCACCGATGTTATAATGTACTTCATCGATAATAACAAAAATCAGTCTTAAAACTATGAAAATAATACATTATTTCCTTTAGTGTATTATTTTGTACCATCCACAAGGAAATGTTTCTGTCCAGCTGAATTCTTTGCTAATTCTGTACAATATGTTTAAAAAGGAAATTTACCCATTCAAACGGTATGTATTCAAAAATTATTTAAGTTAACAGCTTAATGCATATGATGCCAAGTGAATAACTAGAAGCAATTTGTTCCAGAAACAATAAATAAATTTATTAAAAATTTAAATAAATAAATAAAATATTAGAAAAATTACTACAAACATGCATTTCAGTTTATTTATTATAATGTCTGTAATACTAGTATTTTAATTATAATTTTGTAATTTTAAAATTTATGGTACAAGAAATACATGAGATGTTTAAAACGGAGAAAATAGTAAGAGACTTTTACGATAATGCAGGACATAACCGTAGCTAAGAGCTCATTATTTTCTTTAACCGTGCATATAACAACAGCTAACATTCGAACAACTCATCAAACACACAAACACACCCACGTTACAGCAGAATAGATAATTTTACTGATTAATTAATCCCACAGTATTAAACGTAGTATTGGACGTAACAACAAACGTTTCACACTGTTATAATGGTGACTGCAGCTGTCTCATTACGTTTCATGAATTATTCACGGACCAACGGTACCTGTTGACATACCTGTTGACCTGTTATAGACGCTCTTTTTTTGTCAAGTTTTTCTTGTTTCTTTCCATTCTAGTTTACTTTTTTTAAGTAATCATTTCCTACTTTCAACATTTTGGTTCTAATACTGTGGATATTCGTAGTAAAGAATAGACTTTGAATCATATGTCAGTTATCCGGAAAGTGTTTTTAATAATTTATTTATATTTTTAAGATTTTATGTAATTTATGTGCGTAATGTTGATTAAGTTATAATATTATTAATAGTATTATTAGTGTATATACAAATACCCAATGGCCACTAATTTTAATTTCTAAATATTACATATATCAAAAATAATTTATAAAGATAGCAGAAGTAATTAGTTTTGATAACGTTATATTCTACAGAAAAGAAGGTAACGCTTTACTTACATGTTTCATGTGGAACGGAAGAGGGGAAATGGCTTCAATGATCTGTGTACAAGAAGACTGAGAGTAGGGTCCTACGATCCACAAAATCTCCAAAAAATGTAATTTTCGGAATGGTGTGTGTGTGTGTGTCAATTTATGCGTATCTATACTTGTGCATATGGAAAAATTATAAAAGTTTCAAGTGACTAAGAAATGGTATTTTTATTTGTTATTTAGTTTTAAGGTTTTAGAGCATGTTGAGGTCTAAAATTAATGTTTTTCAACATTCTTAAAGTCTCAATGTTTTACAAAATATTCTGCTGAAAAATCTGATGTTTTTAAAACAAGAAAAAAACGAGTATTGGAATGGAAACCAAAATATTATTGCTAAATAGGTGAAACTGAGAAGATGGATTCATTAGTTTTAGTGATGCAGGGTCGCTGAAAGCACACTTTTGCTGTACTTGTAAAAGTGCTTGCACCTAAAACCTAATAAGAATATTAAAACATAATTCTGAAAGCTTAACGCTTTAGCAGTGACATTTTATTAAAGTAATTAAACACGTTATTAAATTTAACAAAGTTTTAAGGAATATACGAGAACGAGTAAAGTAAAAATTGCGTTCTTCAGAAATCATAATATCATTTTCTACTGTTAGACAAAAAGGTAAATTATAACAACTACTGTCTTATAGTCTACTCGTTCAACATATGCACAAATAATTATTTAACAATGCTGTATGCTTGAAAAATTCATATTGATTTTAATTGGAATATCTTAATTTCCTTGAATTACCGTGATATAATGTTCTACGAGTATGTAACATAATTACGAGAATTCATAACAAATTCATGAATAAATGCAAATTTATTTTGTATCCTATATCCTGTAGGATCAACAGGATTTCCTTTATTTAAAATTTTTATTTTTCTGTTCTTTCGTAAGGTTATCTGTTCTCTCTTATGGTCTCTCCATTCAGACGGAAGTTGTTTAACATTTTGTTCGCTGCACTATTATGTGAATTGAATTCTACGTCTGAAACGACGTGTAGTCAGCTACAAAGAAATCCAAAACGCAATAACAGACATTAAGTTAAAGAACGTGCGAGTCATAAAGTAAAGCTATAAATATTTTGCAACATTCGCTATAAAAGTGTAAATTTAATGGATACGTGTGCCCAGTATTCGTGTTTTATCATCCTGTCATGTAACATAGACTGCAGTATTAATATATCATATACATACGGCATTCACACAGTTTTATCTGTCGTTTGTAAATAAATACGTACAGTGAGAAATTAAGTACATTTTGAAAAATAAATTAAATTTTTTTAATTATGTTTTTAGTCGAGTTACATGAAACTGAGCTACCACTCCTTCACGTTACATGATAGCTTCATTTTTCTAGTTTAACAATTCAATAAACCATTAAAATGTAAAAGTTAAAACTTATAAAATCTTATTTTGTTTTTAGTTTAAGAAACCGGAGTTTGAAATTGTGGGCACTATGCCGATCGTTTAGTCAAGAGAAATGCAAGTATGTACTTTGCGTTTTTCTAGTATTTAGCAGTTCAGATAATTTTATATCCTCATACAAGACTCATTAGACGTACACATTTTGTTTCATTACTAGTAAGAAATTTCACTTGTATATTCAGTTTTCTCCCTGATGCAGTACTTGTATAGATAACACTTTCTTAAAAAGTCAATCATAATATGAAAATACTTTTGAAACATTTTGAACAAATTGTGTTTTTATCTTTGAAAGGGACTGAAGGATGAGTTGCGTGTATATTCATGTGGTTAGGTGTGTGCGTGCGGTTAACGCATTCGCTTTATACTCATTCATATGGGGGGTCTGCAAAGGTCCACAAAATGTCAATTCGCCCACGTATTCCTAACCACACTCACGCGGGAAACTATAGTAATATTTTGTACACAGGGTCGAACACAGTGATTTCTAGTAATATCACACACAGGGTTCGGATAGTTTAAAACACTTATAATTTTCCTAACGTATGGCGGAAGTGAAAAACAGTGCGCAACCCCAAACTCTAAGCCTATCTTACCGACACTGATTTTTTTCATACAGATAAAACACATACTTACATAAGGAGTGACCATAAGAATTCTGAACTCCGCCTCTCGCTTATTAGAACCCCCAATGTCAATATATCCGTTATCACGACCAACCAATATGTAAAGAAACAGTATTTTTCTATTTTTTCTAATTCAACTTTGAATTTAAAGGATTGATCTTCAATATTTAGCTGCTGCCAAAACACAAGCAAAAGCACCCGACGGAACAATAAGGCAATTAGGCAACTTTTTTTAACTTTTTGATTATCCCTGCGTCAGCTTTGGTACGTTTTACATTTTATACTAGATACTCGTATCAAGAAAAACGTTAGTACTTGCTTTTGAAAAATTAGCAGTAAGAATGAGACGAGTGACTACTTTCTTTGATACGCCTGCTCAGGGTCTAAAAAGACCGTACCACGCTTGAGGTTCGATAGAAGATTTTAAAATATACATTCGTTAATTTTTTAAGATTGTTAAGACTTTTTTTACAGAAAGTGTCTGTCAGATTTTGTTTCTTGGATATTTGTGATCAGTTGCTTTCAGATTAAATAAAATATCATCGAGTTTCTCACTTCCTCTACGAATAACTCGTCCACAGCTTCAGCGAATTTTCTCTTACATAAGTTAACTAACCTAATAATTACAAATTGATTGAAAAGTGTCTAAACATTATAATAATTCATGGGAAGTTTGTATTTAATAATACAAAAGACGGAATGTATTCGGTGAGTCTTAACTACAGACTCCCTCTCGAACAGTGGCGAATTATTGATGCACGTCCAGAGCACAAGGATCTTAGGTAATAGAACACTTCTGTTACGAAATAAAGAAAATGGTCCAGACGTTGCGTTCGGACAAAGTACGTGCACAAAGAAATTTTATATTACAACCTTATAATTAAATCGTATTTAATTTTCTAATGTCCAGTAAAACTAATGTACATGTAGTAAATTTACAAGCAAAAATTTTGTATACTTTTCAGATTAGGATTCTGTAAAAAACCCTACAAATTGTACGGCAGTAACCTTTGCAGAGGGATTCTACTCGTACAGATTCGATTGCAAATACACTTGTTGAATAACTGAATATATGAGTTCCTAGTCAGAAGGAGTCAGACACTATTGAACTGCCATTATTTAGGCTCTACTAGGAATTGTTTCAACGGCATGGATTTCGTTGTGATTCGATAAGATTCTACTGTACGTATGTGGTGTCCTGCAGTGTGATTTATTTAGTAAATGTGAGAGTCAAAATACATTTAGTAAAAATGGAAGGGTACTATTACTATTTGTCACCTTCATATATTAATTAATGTTTCTTATATAAAAATATTACAGACCTATATAATATTGAAACGGTTTAATGCTGGGCTATTAGGCTGTGGTTGTTTTAGTCTATTCATATTCATGCTTATAGATTTCGATGGACTCACCGAGGACAGTGAATCGAATATCCAATCCAATCCAATTACAGCAGCAGCTGGACGTGCCCCAGGGGTTGCAGTGTCTGGGTAAATCCGATGACTGCCTGATGTTACAGTTAACCTGAGTAGAGCCATATGCTGGTTTAAGGTTTGAGTACTCATATCTTGGAAGGATGGAGCCTGTTGTTAACGTTCAGGACCGCAGGACCGATCCTCAACGGTTTTATTCTTCATAGATTGAACGGACGAAGAGGGAAGGGAACGATGGCTATATTCTTATTTCTTAAGAGGAAAGGAATGATTAGTTTACCTTGAATGAGTAATAAAGGGTAAGGGATAGGTGGTGAAGCGTCGCAAGGGTGTGGCGGAATCAAGGCGGTGTGGTGCAGAAAATTTCTTCTGGGGGTAATCGAGGAAAGCTCGGGGGCGCT
This sequence comes from Magicicada septendecula, assembly GCA_034769895.1. Taxonomy (NCBI): domain Eukaryota; kingdom Metazoa; phylum Arthropoda; class Insecta; order Hemiptera; family Cicadidae; genus Magicicada; species Magicicada septendecula. The sequence goes on from CM068367.1 coordinate 568,473,357, forward strand.
TATGTCTTCGTGGAGCTAGGCTTTCTACGGCGACGGAGGTGAAGATAGGACGACGTATAGAGACTCGTGTGAATAGTTTAAGCGCAAGGGAGCGGACAAACTAATCGAAGAAAGGAACCTTCAACTCTCGCCTTAAAACGTCATTTGGGACGTACCAGGCAAAATTGGAGATGTAATGGAGTGTGTGGTCTTGGAAAGTTAATAACGTAGAGCCAAAGCAGAGCCAGAATGCGGGTGCTGCGTATGTCAGAGTAGACAGAGAGTTTAGTGCGCACAGGCTGACAAGAGGTTAAGTAGCTTTGATTTGATAAGAAGGGAAAGAGCTTTAATTTCTCACCGCGGACTCGCTGGAGACACTTGAGACGTGGTGCGCAAAGCTAAGGTGCTGGTCAAAAGTGTCGCCTAATTACTTTACAGACCGTTTCCATTCGATCGGGCACCTGTTTAGGGAGAGGGGCTGGCATCGGTAAGTTTACAGGAGAAGGCAATCGCCTCTGACTTCTCTGTATTGACTGTCATACGCCATTTTCTTTAGCATGTCCGGAAGAAGGTCCTGACATTGCACCACCTAGCGGCGCGGCATAACCAGGTTAGCCGAACTTCAGTGGTACATGGTGTCAGCTAACAAAGTTTCTCTCACCTAGGGGTTCACAAAACCGTATAGCTAGTCACACCTCATACAGTCTTGCTGTGTATACACTTGCCGCCTCGGGCAGTGTCCGGGAGTGGGAGGCACCCTCGATCCCAAACGTACTACCCACTCTGCTCCACGTCTTCAAGGTACCAGCGTATAAAATTGTATGTTCACTAACGTACTCTTCCAGACTAATTTAAAAACGAGTTTCAGTTCAATGGGTGGCACAATATCCTTATTCTGATGGCGACATCCAGCCGCCAATGTAGTTTTTGCGAAGCAGCCAGGGAGGCACCTAGTACGAATCACGCGCTTGCACCATCGACACCTGGATGTTGTAGCAGCAGACTAGTCAAGTCAACGTGCAACTGGTTTTCTCAAGTCTTTTTTTTCATTCAGTGGTTTATGTGACTCGGTAGTGCTAAATGTTTAGCAACGTATCTGAGCAACAGTAATTGATGTCGATGTTGTAATGACGCCCTTCTTGCCTTTCCGCACGTCCCTGCCTTTGCTTGTAAACAGGATCTAGCTTTATCAATCACGATCTCCTGGCTGAAGAGTACACTGCGTATCTTCAATATGCGTATTCTACGACAAGTGTCTGTCGAACGTTATACACAGAAATTTGATTTCCGATGTACAGTTCAACCGATCACCGTTTGTGGTTACCATTTGGTCTGGGTGCCTTGACGACAAAAGTTCACACGGGTCGTCTTTGGTACCGATCAGATAAGCCTAAGCTTTTTCAACCAACGTGTCTATAGTGCCTTGCATTTTCCGTTTAATCAGTACCGTTGCTTTAGCAGAGTAGAACAGCACAATACTCTCAACATATAAGCACTTCTCAACTGACGTTTCTATGCCATCAAAGGTTCCGTTGACGCCTACAGTAAAACGTTTGCCACTCAAAGGAGATCCTTGCGGTACTCCATTTTCCATCTCCTGAGGCCGATAGTGATTGCCTGATTTAAACTCAGAAAACCCTGTCACTGAGAAAGTTTGGGATAAATTTTGCAGATTACCTCAGAACCCACAACTTGTAGCTGTTTCATGATGTTATATCTCCAAGTCTTATTGAACGCTTTCTCCAAATCGAAGAATACTGCATCATTGTGACTTCCCTCCATGAAAGTGTTTTGAACAGTGTTGTTTAGATATCACAGCTGATCAGTAGTAGAACGGTACCCAGAATGGTGTGTGGTCAGTAGGCCGCGTTTTTCGAGCCGGTTGTTAACCACCCTAGCGGAGTATAATTTCCTTTAATGAAAATCACCCTGTACGTTCTATATCCTTCAGCTCTTGTTCATCTTCAAGTTTTCTTGCAAGGAAATCGAGAGGATAACTTTCTGTATTAACCTCGGCATGTGGTGCAGCCAAGGTGTCAGCAATTTTATTGGGGTTGCGTATCAATTCACCATAGGGGAAGGGCCTATATATACAACGCATAGCCTTAAACACTGACGCCAATGATTGGCTGATCTTCCTCTATATTTCTGTCACATGGGTTTACTATGTTATGGTCCAGGCGAAGTTTTCCCAGCTTGAATAGCACTGAAAATTTTTCTACGACCGGCAGCTCGAAGTCACTTAAAAGCTATGCGATTCTTTTTGGTCGTCGATAGTTTGTATCTGTTTAGGACTCGTTGCTTTTATTTTATTGCGTCTCTTGCAACCGTATTCCATCACAGTACCGGCCTCCTGGAGTGATATAATCCATCGTTGCTAAAGTGATGGCAGATGTAAAACTGTGTACATTTTCTTCTAAACTTCTAGTGACACGTGTTGGTGATACAGCAGTCGAGAAGATTGCCTAATCAACACGGTTCACGCGCAATTCTTTTGGCATGCGTTTAACACCCTTGTTCGTTCGCGTTGTTTAACCATTGAGAAGTAGGCATTCCCGTGATGTTCTGTGAGCTCTCTCCAGGAAAGGCGTGGAGCAAGACTCAGGCTACAGATCAAAAGATTGATAGTCGAGAAAGTGCCACTTCGAACATTGAAACGTGTGCTCGCGTCCTTCAGTTCTTAATCCAGTGTTCTTCGTCGAATGACAACCCCCCGAGTTGGACTATAAATGATAAAGATCAATAGGGTTATTGGAGATGGCAACTCCAGATCCTGCAGACTGTGTGCTCGCCATATAGAATTCGCTAAGTATACGCAGCAGATCCTCATCTGTAGTAAACTGAGAGCTACTGTAGTAGAGGCGTAGCGAGCGGAATACTTCGGATGGGATATGTGTTTCTGAGAAATCTAGCTACGATTCCCCGAACTCCTATGTTTATCGTAACATCACAGAGGAAGGACTTGTATCACCTCATATTAAAAATTTCTTGTGGCTGCGAATATGTTTCCTGCAAAGGCTCTACGGTATATACCCGGCCAGTAGCAATTTTAGTTCGCACTAACACAAAGCGCAAGCATTCATATTCCACTAAAGGGTGCTGTACTTGCTGGATGTCGAATAATGAGTTGTTACGAAGCGTGCGTATTTCTTTGGCTTTCCTTTTGGCCAGTCTTTCTTCTTCTTCTTTTGAAAATTTCCAAAATCCGCAGTCACCAAGATTGGTAAAATTACTGTACTATCAATGGTCCTGAACTCCCGCTTTTATTTTAAGAAAGTCTTCCCTGGTATATATGTGAGGGCGGAGCGATGGACGACAGTATCGTCTCGCCGACTCGCACACATTTGAAGGGTCTGCCTCTAGGTTTGTGCCCTCCCTTCTCGACGGGAGAAGTATCGATCTTCTAGCAGACCCGTCCTGATTATCTCTATTCACCGTCTGTATGTGTGTCTCAGCCACACTGTATAATAAAACTTCTAATTTCCTGTACATTTGAGCAAAGTATCTCTCAATAAAGTTCGTTACTGCTGATAATATATAATTTACAATAGGTGCTGGTTGATTAACAACCAGTGCGTAACCGTGTTTCCCTGATTGGCTGGACATAAAAGTTTCTTCGCATCGAAATAGCCGAGTTTCCTCAGTGTACGTACTTCTTAAATAGCCACCTCTTGTTGATAAGGGACAATTGAGGGATTTAGATGAATGCTGACCAACGTAATTGACATAGGCTCATCACAGCCACTGTAATAATGAGCTGACTTCTTACAGAAGCATGTCTTGACCACCAGCACATCTTGATGCAGCGTACCCGAAACACAAGCGACGAACGCTTGGCTGATGGATGAAAGCTCTCAGACTGAACTTATGAATACCTACTATGATATTTTCCAGCAGGGTTGTCCTGTTAAAGATTAGGACGTGATACACAGATGGAAGCGTCTCTCCATCCATTCGCACCGATACACTACGACATGCAATAATGCCTTGTGAGTCATTTCCGTCGTAATTTGTTAATTTTTGTAGTCAATTAAGTCTCTTCTATCCTCTTTGTGATGTTGTCAGTGGTATAAGGTACGACTTCTATCTTCTGCAGCTTAAACATCTGTGCATCTTGTTGCTCGTTTAGGTCTCCATGAGTAATCCAGCTTCGGCTTTTCTGACTTCCTATCCTAGCGAAACCGGTGAAATTTTTTTTCTTTTAGAAAGGGACTAGCCTTTGTAAGTCACCTCCTTTTTCCTTAACAACAACATATTTTGTTATACTATACTAGCAGACAATGTCAGAAATCACGATATTAATTGATGACTCGTTGGGCACTTGGTGAAACATATAAATACAAAAAATTAAAAAAAAATATATTAACACTTGGTACGTTTCACAGTTTATTCAAGTCTTTACACCTCACACATGTTCCGATACAGGCCCTAAACAACAGGTCCACCACACTTACATCCTCTGTGTTTAGGTGCTCACTCATCTCTTTAACAATGTCTTAAGAAATCGAAACAGCTGTCAGAGTTAAATAAAAACTGTGAAACGTACCAAGTGTGTATAGGCCCTTTATTTTTTTAAAACCTTTGTAATGTCAGAAAAGTTTCGACATCGACCAAGGCGTGATGCCTCCTTTTCTTCACTCTCCAAGGAGGGCTCTTTCTGGACGAAGCTTTCTAACGGGATCTCTCATAGCCAGAATGGTTTTGCGAGACTGATGTGTTGATCCCACTAGTACCGGGAAAATAAACAGACTACCCCGACAGAGCCCAAAATTACTACACCTAGGACTAAATACTGACACGATACGTGCTACAGTGGTTTACGATGTGTTTTTAAGTAGTATACACAGCCTTGTCGAGTACTTACCATTACTCAGCTAGCCAGCTAAAGGCAATCGATAGTTGTCGTTTCCCGACCTCCATTTAAAAAGCTGTTGCCCTCCCCACACGAGTCTAAAATGTAAGGCTCGAGTTAAGGGTTACTTTTCTGGGGGGCAATAAGTAATTAAGATCTTACGATAAAATGTTTTGCTCATAAAATTGAATATAAAAATATACTGTGTGTAATATTAATATATTTAATATTAGTATACCTGGAAATATCAGTTTAAAAATATTGAGCAATAATAATGTAATTTATAGATTTGCTTTCTAACGTAATTTGTATTTGTATATTTGGAAATAAATCCAAATTCATGAAATGCACAAAGGAAAAGAGAATAATAAAAAAGTCATTGAAAATGTGTGTTAGGATATGTTTATGTGTGAACCAGCTTGCTATTTTCTGCTAATGTGTGTTAAACCTACGGAAAAGTTTTGATACCGATAGGCTACAGTGTAAAAGGTAAAATGAAACGAATTTTTGAGAAAACGTTACTAGTATTAAGGACGCTATCCTGCCTTCATAAAATGGTGGGTCGATTAAAATTACTACATAATTTTGTGTAATTTAAGTGTGCAATATTAATTAACAAACGATGTAAAGGTGACTACAGGTAACCTAACTGTACACAGCCACAGTCTATTAAATATTCAAAACTTTTGAATTTTTATACCTTATATACGTGTACGTACACCGCCTGGAGAAAATTGTATAATAATTCTTACTAACTTTTTTATGTTAAGGGAAGATAATATGCACAATAACTATACCAAATGATCTTTTATCTTTTACAAAATCACAAAACACTTCACTTTTTTAATAAAAATGTTGCTCTACGATAATCGTCTTGTTGACAACTCGTCTTTAACTACCATATTATTTCTCTAAAAACCTACTCTGTTCTAAACACAGTGAATGGTATTTGACTCCACTCTATTAAACCTAAATCGGAAGTCATGTTATATTTTTTTAAATATACCTTTCACAAAATGTAGCGATTGTACAGCGATTATAATTTGTAAAAATCTTGTTTTAATACCTTAAATATTATGTTTAATTATTTTAATAGTCATCCTGTTAGCTTATGTTGTTAGTAATTCTTAGTGTTTAAATGATTTCACAGGCTGTCCTCCAATACGTAATTCCTAATGGCGGTCATTTTTGTAAATTTAAAATTAAGAATCTAATATTCTGGAGTGTGTAGTTGTTAGCATACTCTATTTCAGCAGACATATCAAATGTATTCTATTTATCATATTAATTGCTTGTCGATTACAATATTTACTAAAGTGATTCATTTTGTAGTACAAAGATCAGACGAATTATTTCTTATTCAGTCGTGGGTACGTGATCCGGCTACAAGTCAGTATATTGGCCCTATGTACAACATTGGGTTGAAATAAATTATAATATTCTTCACGTGTCATGTCCATTCGTTATAGAGTTGAATAAACGCTGAACTCTAAACTAATGTTAACTATCTCGATGTTTATTACTTGGGCTCTCCTTAATTAAGTTATCATGTACAGGCACCCCATCTGTGTAGTTTGCATTTCCAAATAATGTTTAGCAAATTATGTTTATCAACTAGCGTCTCTTCAGGTCTATCAATTAGGTCAAACTCCGGGCAGTCTCCTCTTCTCCTTAATTACTAGATGATAATTATTAGTTTCTTATTAATTACTATATACAATTTCTTTCAACTAAACAAAATATTTTTTTGACTGACATGTAGCATTATCGGTAATATGTAGTCAAAGCTACTCGTTCAGTAATTTACATTCGTAACATATTGACTTTATCAACACCTTAGAATAAACTATACGTGATAACTTTGATTATCTTTTAATTATAATCTGTGAATTCTCTAAATAGCATAGTGTGCCATAATTTAAACAAAATTTTACATATTAATATGAATTTCGCATTGTATATTCCAGTGTTAACAATTCAAATATAAAAAATACCTAATTAGGAAAAAACAACTTTTTTTAAAAAATGGAAATTAATTTTCTATAGTTTACGTTATCACATAATAGTAACAAAGGTAGTAAACAAAATTAATGTAATTAAATTTTTCCTTTTACTATCATTAATCTGGAGAAAACAAATTTCAACTAAAATTAAGGTCTTTTAATTTGGTTCGTTTTTTATTAAGAAAATACTGTAATTGATTTTAGATTTTAAAAATATTGTTACGACATCACAGAACAATCTACGTGTTTGTCGAATGTACCAGAAGAATCTCGCTCTAATGTGTGTGGTATAAATATACGTGACTCTAGACGCATTCGCGAGAATTTTCTCGAAGCCGCCAGTCGCGCCGACTCTGTCAAGGCCGCAATTAATTACTTAGTTCACACTGGCGCTAAGACACAGTTTGGAACGTTCTGGTCTGTGAGCACAGGTATAAATACATGGCTGCAGCGGCCTTAATTTTCAGTGTTAGTCGCGATATATTTACAGTGCGGTCCGGGTTTATTGTCGGGCGATTACAAGTGATTATCTGGCGATATTACTGTGTGCGTCCAAGTGGTTATTAGTTAAGTGTTGTGTTTTGAGAATAAGACGGTATATTGTAATACAATTGTGTTTTAATATTAGTTGACATTTATTTGCGTGTGAATAATTTGTATTTGATTTGTTATATGAGACTGTGTTGTTAATTACGAACAGTTTAACTGTGAAAATTAAAGCTGGTGATTAGTGACTTAATTGGTGTCTTGTAATTTGTTTTCCACTGAACCTACGACAATCGAGTAGACCGTCGTAACAGTGTTGTCAGAACTGGTGTAGAACGGTTAACAGTGGAAACAGTTGGCACTTTGTACAAGACGAGTGTAATTCGTAATTAATCGGAAAACAATGGCTGTCAGTCAGATGTTGGAAGATTTCCTGGTGCTGTTGTTGCAGGCAGAAGAAAGACCCAGACAGGAGGCGGAAGAAGCAGAAAAACTACAGGATGAAAAACGCAGGCAGGAAAGAGAAGAGGATCAGGAACGGCAGAAAGCACTAATGCTGGAAACAGAAGAACGACAGAAAGACAAAAAGAAGAACGGAGACAAGAAAGGGAAGAAACAGAGGAACGACGTAAGCAGGAAGCAGAGGAACGTAAACGTGAAACAGAAGACATCAAGGAGTTAATACAGGAGCAAAAGTAGACACAAGAACAAACCGCTGCAGAGTTGAGTCTCCTACGAGGTGAGCTAAATCAGCAACTTACTAAAATATCGGAGGTACAGGAATTAATGATATTAAAAATAGCTGAAGTAGAAGAAATCGGGCTCGATTGTTGAATAATCGATGTCTACAAAAATATATGTCATAGAAAACCTGTGTCAAATAAAATATCTGCAGTAGAAAACTCAATGGCACACATAAGAGAACAAATTAAAAGTGAAGTTGAGCAGTGCCTGAAGATGCAACAAATACAATTTTCTGAACAGACTGTACCACTGATAAAGACAGAAAAAGACACAGAAAATAAGTTAGTAGAGAAAGTCACATTGCCTGCAGTAGGGACAGTTCATGTCAAAGCTCCAACCTTTGACGGAAGTGGGCAACGTACTTCCGCCAATTTGAAGCTGCTGCATGCGCAAATAATTGGATGGAGAAAGACAAGGCAGTTTCACTCGTTCTATCACTAAAACGACCCGCGGTAGGACTACTACAGAAAGTACCACCTGACAGCTAAAACACCTATGCCGAATTGATAATAGCTCTGGAATTACGGTATGGTGATAAACATTTGCGAGATGTGTACTGCACCCAGTTGTGAGTAAGGCGACAGCATTCCGGGGAGAGCCTTCTAGAGTTTGAAGCAAGTATCGACAGTCTAATTAGACTAGCCTATCCTGAAGCGCCAGAAGATTTTCGAACGAGTTTGCGATGCAGACATTTATTGCCGGTGTCCGAGATAACGAACTAACAGCAAGTGTTACGAATGGCAAGACACCAGAACAGTGCGGACGCACTGGTACATGCTCTGAAATTTCAGGCCACCAAATCAGCGTCTGGTTGGACAAGTCATAAAGTGTGATAAAGTGTGCGCGCTAAAAGATCGCGACGGCACAGACGGTGAGGAAGAAGAACAAGGAACAGAGACTAGACGGTTTGTGCCACAGAATAAAATAAGAAAGGATAGAAGACCGAAGCGTTATAGATGTGGGAAACCTGGACATCTACAACAAGATTGTCGGGTTAGAATTCAGCAGCAGGGAAACGAGCAATAGTCGGTAAAACAGGGCGTGTGCTGACTAACTGGAGGAACGAAGCCCTTAGACAATAGGCATTTTCTACATTTCAGAAAAACAGCGGGAGCTTGGTAGTTACCAGATTTGTTCAAGAAAGGCCCAACCTCGATTACAGTTGACACAGGCGCAACAGTTTCTATTGTGCGACCCGACGTGGTGAAAGATCTCAAGCCAATCTGGTGCTCTTGCAGCTTGCGAACAGCTACTGGACGGCCTGTAAAAGTGTATGGGAAAGTGGAGATACACCTACGTCTCGGTCGACTTGAGTTTAATCATCAAGTACTTTTTGCAGACATTGTGGATGAACCAATTCTTGGTGTGGACGTTATGAACGCATACGAATTTATAGTAGACTTGAAAACAATATCTTGAAAATCGGAGGCGAAGTGGTAATGCTATCAACAATGACGACAGCAGAAAAATCGATGGACGTCATAAACCAAGTGGCCGTAACTGTTCCGCCAAACTACGAAAAGATCATCATGGTTAGAACCGAGGTAGATACTAGGGGCAACCAGTGCTCTATATTCGAACCCCAGGTAGTCAGCACACCGGGCATACTAATTGCCAGAAGTTTAGTAAAACCTGACGAAACCGGAAATGTACCTATTAGAGTGGCGAATATTTTGGATCAAGCTATCACTTTACAAAGCAATACGCTCCTAGGCAAATTGACTCCTGTGGACTGGGTAGCCGGAATGACGCAACGAAGATCCAGTGCTTCGAATAATTCCAAATTACCAGAGGAACTGCAAGAATTATTGAACAGATCTTCTAACGACCTCTCAAGTGGTGAGGTAAAAGAACTCAGACAGTTTTTGCATGAATTCAAAGATTGTTTTGCAGTTCGGGGACAGTCACTGGGAAGAACCTCTCTTGTGCAACATCGCATCAATACCGGGGACACAACACCGATACGCCAACCTCCTCGAAGGCCTCCATTATCTAAACAAGAGGAAATGTCTCGGTTAGTACAGGACATGTTGACATAGGAAGTAATCGAACCTTCGTCAAGTGCTTGGTCTTCTCCTGTAGTGCTGGAGCGAAGAAGGATGGTGGATTGCGTTTCTGCATACTGGAGGTTAAATGACGTTAAAGACTGCTATCCATTACCTCGCGTTGACGATACACTCGACACGTTGTCCGGAGCACAGTGGTTTTCCATATTGGACCTGAAGAGTGAATATTGGCAAGTGGGTCTTCATCAAGAAGACAAGGAAAAGACCGCTTTCTCGACCCCAAGTGGCTTATTCCAATTTTACGTCATGCCATTTGGACTCTGTAATGCACCGGCAAAATTTGAAAGATTGATGGACCTGGTACTTCGAAGCTGGACAAGGAAAACTTGCCTTGTTTTTTTAGAAGATGTCATAGTCATCGGGAAGACTTTCATAGACCATTTGGAAAACCTTAAGGAGGTTCTAATTAGAATTCAAGGTGCCCAACTGAAGCTGAGCCTGAAGAAGTGTTCTCTATTCCAGAAGGAAATACAGTATCTGGGCCATCTGGTTTCGGCAGCGGGTGTTAGCATGGATCCTAATAAAGTAGACACCGTAAGAGACTGGCCAGTGGCGAAGAGTAAACACGAAGTTCGGAGTTTCCTGGGGTTATGCTCATATTACAGACGTTTTGTGAAAGGCTTGGCTACAGCTGCTAAACCAAAAGCTATCGGTAAATAAACGAAACTTCCAGTGGTCGAGGGAGTGTTATCATGCATTTAGGACTTTGAAAATTGCATTATGTTTGCAGCCAATTCTCGCTTTCCCAGCTTCCGAAGGGAAGTACATTGTGGACACAGACGCAAGAAATACCGGTCTAGGAGCAGTTTTGTCTCAATTCCAAAATGGTGAAGACCGAGTAATAGCGTATTACAGCAAGACACTTTCTAAACCGGAGAGAAATTATTGAGTTACAAGGAGAGAGTTGCTGGCAATCGTCCGAGCGTTGGAGCACTTTCAACGGACCCTACACTGTGAAAAAAATAATCATCGATGTTGTTTATCGGATTCAACAGGAAGGACAGCGAAAGTTCAAGGTCGTCCACCTAAATCGCCTGGCTAAGTACTACTTCAGAGAGGGTTTGCCAGTTCCGGACGAACAGGCTTAAGGAGGGGGCTGTGCTACGACATCATAGAACAATCTATGTGTTTGTCGAATGTGCCAGAAGAATCTCGCTCTAATGTGTGTGGCATACGTGACTCTAGAATTTTTGAAGCCGCCAGCCACGCGGACTGTGTCAAGGGTGCAATCAATTACGTAGTTCACACTGGCGCTAAGACGGAGTTTGGAACGTTCTGGTCTGTGAGCGGATGTATACATACATGGCGGCAGTGGCCGTAGTTTTCAGTATTAGTCGCGATATATTTACAGTGCGGTCCGAGTTTATTGTCGGGCGATTACAAGTGATTATCTGGCGATATTACTGTGTGCGTCCAAGTGGTTATTAGTTAAGTGTTGTGTTTTGAGAATAAGACGGTATATTGTAATACAATTGTGTTTTAATATTAGTTGACATTTATTTGCGTGTGAACAATTTTTATTTGATTTGTTATAAGAGACTGTGTTGTTATTTTCGAACTGTTTAACTGTTAAAATTAAAGCTGGTGATTAGTGACTTAATTGGTGTCTTGTAATTTGTTTTCCATTGTACCTGCGACGATCAAGTAGACCGTCGTAACAATATATATTTTATACGACTAGTATTTTATAACAAACACTGTAACAAAATAGAAAGTAGGCCTAAATTAAAGACATTAAATTATTTGTCCATTTGTAACAACTGCATATTATAATTACGGCACAATGAATGAAATCACACTTGGGATTCAGCGTATAGTTTATGAAATAAGCAGATAGGCCTTTATTACTGCAAACTATTGTCGCGGAAAGATAGTTTTTGTAACATTGTTTATTATAACATAGATTATTAATATGAACTGTAGTCTTTGTTTATTAAGTAATATTAATAAATTCTAACGTCTGTAAGTCACACTACTAATTATTTCAATGTAAATGGTTTATACAATAATTATAATTAGAAGAACTACTCACTATATTACCTTAAACCTGTTTTTTGATAACGTAATTGTGGTAGTAAAAATCCGTACATTGTAAAGTTCGTATTTAATATATCTCGTGTATGATAAAAAATAAAATATCTTATAAATGCCCAAACATCACTAACAGGTAATTAAAAATTTACCTGAAATATGTTGTGCAATCATCTTTATTTGCATAAAGTTTTCGTGATAATTACATTCTCGTAATGTGTGGAAAGCTGAAGTATCGTTCGAAAGGATCTGCCCATTCTGTTTAGAATAGTATTCTTAATACCTTTTTTAGTAATACATTTGAACTATTAATATATTAGGATAGCTTACACTAAATTAGATACATAATATACAATTTTTATAAAATTAAAATTCTACAAAACAATGGCAGTTCAGTGCTATTATATGGTAATGAATCCTGGATTACAAAACAAGAGATAAAAACAACATACAATCAGCAGAGCTGAGATTTTTAAGAAGGGTTATGTGATGCACAAGAAGGGATCATATAAGAAATGAAGATATACGGGAAAATTAGATACAGTATATATAATCTAAATGAGAACATTGAAGAATACAAAGGAATATGGAGACAGCATTTAAGTCGCATGGATGACGGCAGAATACCAGTAAACTTGTAAACTACTTGTAAACTAGTACATGCTTTCTAGAAGAAGAAGATACACAATTTTCTACAGAAAATTTATTTTTTATACCCCGGCTGTGTCTATAGTTATACTGAAAGTGGTGACTTACGTGACGAAGGAAATAATTAATCTATATTAAATGAATAAATCACTATTTTCCTTCTCAAATCCTAATTAGTTTCGATCACGAGATAAATCTATTCTCCCTTCCTGCTTCTCACACAAGGTAATGCGTTCTACCGGCTAACGCCTGGAACAGCCCGCAACGTATTTCTCTAGTGTGTAAGTTGATGAACCAATAGCGCTATCGGAAGAAAAAGACCCTCTTCTTATGAATATTGGGAAGTCCCTAGGTATAGAGGGCTGTAACTGAACGATTTACAACATTGCAGAGTTTTCTTTCTCCGGATTCAGAGAAGTCGGCTTCACAAGGTCCATAGTCCCAAAGTTGGGCATTAAGGATCAAATGCTCTGATATCAAAACAGCTCTAAAGATTTAGTACTCCGCTAAGGTTCTAACACTGAAAGTCAATGAAAATGCGATATTCATTGAGATAGAGGTAGTTAAAGATAGCGTTTAGAATATACCAGAAGGGGTAAAATTTTAAATCACATTTATACGAAGACGAATTTAGACACTATAGTACGGCAGAGACAGTTGTAGGGACGGACAGTCGGAAATAGGAAAAAATAAATTTAATTTAAAAGGAAAATCCTGAGACGCAGAAAAGTATCAGCAAATGGGTTAAGGTTTTATTTGGATTTTAAGAGTGTATGAATAGTTTGAAAAACGTCGACTACGATAAAAAAGACGGGCGACTTTCTATGGATACCTTAGAAGAACGGGAATGAATACGAAACAAGATGATCCTAACGTTCCTCACCTTGTATGAGGAAAGAAAGACACAAATTTCGTGGTCGAAAGGAATCTAAATTTATATACTAAGTTTTTTGTAAAATTATAATGTTCACAGATACTCATTATTTATGTTAAATTGAATTTAGCGGAATCAGTAAGTAAAATCCATCCATCCTTGTCCTTCAAGAAACAATATTATCTGGCCCATATAAGCGAAACGTTTACTCACATATGGAGGGATTATTTATCCTCCATTTCTCGTTTATTCTCTTTCTTAGTAGCATATCGTCAGTGTGATTCAAAAAGACTGTGTAATTATTTCTGTAAGAATGAGATACTGCTCTAGTTTACAGTAAACAACAAAATTAATTTTCCACCGACTCTTTATTGTTTAAGCTCCTTCTTTTAGCTTGAGTTTTTCTCATTTCAATCGTATTTAGTACGAATTTTAATTACTGTATTTACTGCTGTTTTATAATCTTATATTTTGCTGTGAAAAATATTTTCCTCTAAATTTCTCTGTTCCCCAACATTATATTATATTATATATGTAATTAAATATTATATATATTATTATATTATATCCATTAAGAATGATAATTGTGATACTTTCAATTCCATGTTTGCTTCAGTTTTATGAGCAAAACTAATTAATATATATATGTGTGTGTGTGTGTGTGTGTGTGTGTGTGTGTGTGTGTGTGTGTGTGTGTGTGTGTGTGTGTGTGTGTGTGTGTGTGTGTGTGTGTGTGTGTGTGTGTGTGTGTGTGTGTGTGTGTGTGTGTGTGTGTGTGTGTGTACTAAAACGAATGGAAGGAAATAGAATAAGCGTTCTTCACCCCCCCCCCCCCCGGCTAAGTCTGGCAGGTGTTGCCTCAGTCAAGGCCGCTCACAAGCAGGTTTCTTTAGTGTATTCAAGAACACTTGTGATACGCATTAAGTGGTGTGAAGTGAGGATAGAAGATTTCTAGAAGGCGTGCGCTACCTATAAAAAGCCATAACAGCCGGCTTGTCAGTTCAATGGTCATGATTGATTTCTTTAGCGCGGATCGAGTGTTTGTAGCGAAGTGTTGTTGTGTTATAATTAGTGCGGAATTCTTTACAGTTAACATTATTGTTACGTGTGGACAATTTTTAGTTGGAATGTTGTAAGAGACTAACTTTTGATTACAAATTACCTACATATATAAAACTCAAAATCTGAGGATTTATGGGTACTGAATACAACTCCACACCGTTACACCGATTGCCACCAAATTGTACACAGGTAACCTTTGACACAAGGCGCAAAATACTGTCTAACATAGAATTTGATATTTTGCCCCGTTTGGACGATTTAGGCCCTTTTAATTATCCCTATTCGTTGAAGCCTCTAAAGATGTCAACAACACTATGGAGACCAGAATTTATTACCATAGTAACAAGTAAATAAACAAATGATATTTAGCGCTAACGGAACTGTACCTTTATCCCGTTCCTGCAGTTTTTAATGTTTTTAATACGCGATTGTATCGATATATTTTGTAATTTTTATCCAGATACGTCTATATATTTTATAATTGTCTTAAGCGATTAAAAAATGTATGTTTATACGTATTTCTGATGATGCAATGAATAAGTAATGAAATATATTAAATACTACTACTAAAGATGTCAACAACACCGTGCAGACCAGAATTAATTACCATAGTAACAATTAAATAAACAAAAGCTATTTAGCGGCATCGGAACTGTACATTTATCTATTCCTGCAGTACATTTTCGTTGGTTTATATAATATACGATTGTATCGATATATTACGATGTGGAAATGAAGAAGTATACTAACTTTAAATTGTCCTATTACTTAATGCAAAGCGAAAATACGTGTTTTTTTCATTTGTGAGTTTAGGTGACAACGGATTTTGGTTTTTAGTTTACAGCTGAAATAAATAAAAGCCATGGTTGAGGAAAACGTAACGTTTAATGTGTTATACAATGTTACTAACACAGTAACACTTAAAATAAAGAATTTAGCGTTTTTTATTTAACAGGTACTTTTTAAATATTTCCGAAGGCTTTATAAACGGGTAGTTTTAAATCTTCAAAGGCGGTTGAAACAACATAATAATTTATTACAAGTTAAAATAGTACAAGTGTTGAAAACAGCTTTGGAGAGAATTTGATTAATGAGTACAAAATTGTTATACGAGCTAATAGAACACGAAAGAGACATAGACAATAAAAATTATATTAAAATACTTATTAAAAGTCAAATATACGCGTACAAAACCGCGGGTAACAGCTAGTTAATTATAATAATTAAAGCTGGTTATATCTTTTTTTTACCCGACACCAATATGGTATAAGGGTATTTTGATAATAAATAAAATAAAGCTGATTATTAGTGATTTAAATAGTGTCTTCTATTTTGTTTCCCACTGTACCATACGACCATCAGGGAGACCGTAGTAACAGTGGGTCAGAAGTGCGACAGAACCGTTGAACAGTTGAAACAGTGGACACCTTGTACAAGACTAGTGTAATTTGTAATTAATCGGTAAACAACGGATGCCAGTCAGATGCTGAAAAATTTCCAGGCGCTACCGTTGCAGATAGAGAAACGACAGGATGAGAAACGCAGACAGAAAGCGGAAGAAACAGAAAAACGGCTGGATGAGAATCGTAGACAGGAAAGAGAAGCGCCAGAAGAACGACAGAAAAACCTAATGCAAGAACGATTAAAAAAACGTAAGCGTAAAAATGAAAAACTAAAGAGACGGCAAAAAGAAGAATTTAGTTTTCAAGCAGACGACATTAAGGCGTTCGTTCAAGATGATACCACTGCAAAAATCGTCCTCTTACGAGGTGAGCTGAACAAACGAGTTGAAAGAATATTTGAAATAGAAAAATATGTGTCAACTATGAAAACAAGTACGTCCAGTGTACAATTGTCTATTAAAAATGCTATAAAGCAGCTGAAAACAGAAGTCGAACATTTAGTGAAAGAAATAGTTGATAAAGAAAGGCCATTAATAAATGTTGAAGAACATTCAGATTATCAGAGAAATAAAAAACCCATTTAATTGATGGGGCCAGTTTTCGCAAAGGCCCCAACGTTTGATGGAAGCACTCACTGGGCAACTTATCATCGCCATTTGAAGCTGCCGCTCGCTTATGTAAATGAACAGAAGTAGAGAAAGGCCTTTCACTAATTTTTGGCCTAAAAGACCTGCCGCAGAGATAATCAGAAAGTGCCATCTGACAGTCTGAACACCAATGCCGAAATAACAAATGCTCTGGAATTACGGTACGGTGAAAAGCATTAGTGTGAAGTGTACCCTGAATAACTTAAATCGAGGCTTTTCCACTGTACCATACGACGATCAGTTAGACCGTTGTAACAATACATAATAAATTAATGATTACTTACTCTCATGTAAAGTAGGGTTGATACAGGACTCTTCATAGTAAAGACCATTTCAGTAAAGTGAAGAGACAAATTTAGTCATTTACAGTTTTCAGTAGGTAACACAGTTACTGATATTTTAAGTAGGTGACAATGAAGTGTACGAGTTTAGTACTTTTAGCGGCGTTCTTTTCCTCCTGTAATATGCAAAAACAACACAATTTTCTTCTCTTTTCTTTGTTATACGGTAGAGAAAATGAAACTCTAGTACAATGGGAGTATATTTTGTCTCTAATATCTAGAAATCTGTTTAAATATTCAAGTCGGCCACGCTACACGCTGAATGAATTTCGTGTGTGTAGCTTGGTTTAGCAATGTCTGTTTCTTCAACTACTTGAGGTTTTCTGCATTACCGAATTTTCTCTTGTGATTATAATTACTTTTCTGTCTAATAAAAACAAAGTACTTCTTCATACTTTATAATTTAATATTTAAATGTAATGTTCAGGTCACTGTACAAATTCACACATCCTACATATACTTAAACACTTCATTATTTAAGAATGCTAAAATGTGAATTCTCTCTTTGAAGGAACGAACGTTTACATACAAGAAAGCAAATGATATAGCTTACTAATATTTAGCGTGTATTCTAACTACAATTCCGTTAAAAATAAATGATGAATTTGTACTTTTTATCATATGTTTAGAACGCAAAGTAATAAGTGAAATTCGCATATAAGCCAAAAGAATTGAGAGTCACGACGTTTCCTCGTTTTGAAGGATATAACAGAGGACTGATGTACACCCCAGTTCACGGAATGTAAAGAGATATGTAGGTGATATTTGTCACTTGTAATGGTATCCATACGTGAAAATATCAAATTAGCAATACACTGTGATCCCTTTTATATATAATTGTTACCAGTGAAATAGTATAAATAAGAATAAGAATAAGAAGAAGAAAATTATTGAAAAACGTTTGACATTGTTAACAAATCCTTAAATTTTTAGTGACCGTCAATCAGTGAATGTTTTAGTGGATAGTTAGTGAGGATCGGTCAATAATACAACTTTTAGTTATTTTGCGTCGACGTTTATTCGACAATATTTTTGTCATCTTCAGGACCTGTGTATGAAATACAATAGAAATATCAAACATAACGAAACAATTAAATATTCGGGTGAACGTGTTGGTGATGTGAGTGTGTGCGTGCGTATGTATGTATCATTTTTCATGTGAAGACTTATGATAGTTTGTTTACATCTTCAAATTATCTTTAAGAAAGCGAGCAAATTATAGTATGAGAGAACTTAATTTATACAGTATTACAATTTAAATTACTAAATGTAATGTTATTTTAATTAATTAAACAAACAGTAATCAACAGTTGGATATTAGATTGGTACATAAATTGTTTATACCTACAACAGTCAACATATAGCAAAGTAATATATTACCTATAACTAAAACAGATTAGGGGATGTTCACTACGTAATTATTAAAAGTTATTTTTACCATGTTTCACTCCCTACTGGTGTTAACAAACAATCATAATTTAGAAATATACAATTTACACAATATTGTAAAACATTACGACTTAAATCAGCTAGTTGACAAAGGTTACAAACAAAAGTTTCGGGTAAATTTTACTAACAGGTAAACTTGGATAATACGGTAATTGTAATCATATTGTAAAATATAGTCAAGAGACTATACATAGAATAATGTAATTTATGTATGTGTCCACAATCACCCTTCTCTTTCACCCATGCTCCCCCCGCCAGTCCTTCTCATAGCCTCTCACTCTAACCTGAAATCGATCTATCACTCACTATCACCCCACTCACTCAATCTCTCTCTCTCTCTCTCTTCTACATCTCACTCACTCCCTTCTTCCCTGTCTCACTCTTCCACCCTTCGCTCTCACACACTCTCTCTCTCGCTGTCTCTCTGTCTCGCTCTCTCCCTCTCCCTCTCATTATCTCTCTTCATTCACTCTCTCTCTCTCTCTCTCATTATATCTCTTCATTCACTCTCTCTCCCCATCACTCTCTCTCTCTCTCTCTCTCTCTCTCTCTCTCTCTCTCTCTCTCTCTCTCTCCCTCTCATTTGTCATTGTCCACGATTGGCACTCTAAAACACTCACCATTTTTATTACACTATCATCCTCATATAAATAGAGAATTATGCACACGATAACAGAATTGATTTACCAACTTGTATTAAAGGGTTACAGACTTTATAACACAACATTATAGATACAGATCTATTATATGAAAACGATTATTACTTAATATTTACATTTTGGTCAATGTTATTTACCTGGAACTTGGTCTATACAGAGTACCATAGTCAATGTAGTTCAAATATATGTCGGTCATAATCGCTGAATTATGATTTAACAAAGACTGGAAAGGCCTAACATTTAGTGAAGGAACTTTGTAAATTTAAAAAGCAAAATAATAGCCCAGTATCAATCAGAGTATACCAAATGTTTAAACAGTTAAGTAAGTATACAAAGTTCGGTGAAGTATACAAATAGACAAAGTTCGGTGAAGACGAAAGAGAAGCAGCGTGTCGATTTCGTATTCGAAATAGAAAACATAGTGCTCTGTATTAGGCTATAAGTACATCACAAATAAGTAAAACGTATTAATCTTTTTCTAGTAAAGTTCGCTGTACTGTTTTATTGTCACAGTGGTGAACATTTGATTATATAATATTAATTATCTGAGAAATCCGTGTTTTTTATAAATCAGAACTAAAGTTTTTATTCGTTCTTTACTACAACTAACAAAATCCATCTTTGCAAAATAAGTAAAACAAAATACACAACTTTTTTCAAGCCTATATTCTATACTGACAAACGTGTATATTTAATCTTTCGTGATACTTTAAACTTTAATTATAAATAAATATATATATATATATATATATTACTATAATACTTATAACTAATTTACCTCAAGATATACTTTTTTCCTTTAGGAACATGTTTCGGGAGATCTTGTTCTCCCATCTTCAGCCTTCGCCATCTTGTTTCTGGTGAAGTATTTGTGTGTTGGCTTCTGGATGATAACATGGGATGGGAGAACAAGATCTCCCGAAACATGTTCCTAAAGGAAAAAAGTATATCTTGAAGTAAATTAGTTATAAGTATTATAGTATTATATACATCAAGAAACGGACTGTAGCAAAAAGTGATTAATATATATATATATATATATATATATATATATATATTGTAACGACGAATCTATTGTCGTACTCTTTATAATTATTATTCCACACGTTGTGGACGTCAATTTGTAACGACGAGACCTGTATGCGTGTGTTAGCCCCACACGATGTAGTCGTTACTTTGTGTTTATCTAACAGTCGTGCTTTTTACGATTTCCTTACGCTGACGATGTCCGTCTCGAACGCACTAATTACCAGTACCGAAATCTTCCCGGGTGTAAACCTTACCTGTCTTTTGATGTTATTATTGATTTCCCGATAGGCGCCAAATTGTTTATGAAAACAACATAAAAGTTCAAACTGAGTTGTCGTTCTGTGCGGTGATAACCAATTCGAATTACCCTCCCAAACTGGCGGGCATTCGAATCTCGCTTGTTTATCGTCGTGTTGCCAACGTCTAAATCTGGCAGACAATTTCACTCATCGCTAAAATGCACAAACTTTCTAATACAAATTATAAGAAATAAAGGACGGTTATTACTAATCAGTACTAGTTTATTTACGTTTGAAATGGTTAATAATTAATCTTTTAGATATAAAAATATAATGTTATAAAATAATGTTACTCCGGCAATAAACAGACAATATTTCAAGGTTGGCTAAAGTGACATCAGTTGTTCGAAGCCGTGATGGCTACTAATATTGTTTATTTACACAATTTATTCTGTCCGGAGTTCTTTTGATTACGAAAAAAAGTTAAATAACAAAATGTTAATAACGTACACCACCTTACATCAATGGGACTTATATACTTTTAATATTTAAATACAATTCGTTTTCTGCGTGTTAAAAAGTGCGTGTTAATAATTCGTACTTCTTACATAGGTTATTTTATGTTTACTTACAAGTTTAGTTTTTATTATCAATCAATCCTTGGAAAGAAATTTATTTATCAAGTTCGGAGTGAGAGTTTTTTGTGTTGTGAGACAAGTTTATTAATTTAGTTCGTAAATTCCGGTAACTTAGATATACTTAACGAAATCTGGTCGATTGCTGGTGATGATTCGCTATGGTTATTTGGGTTGGGTTGACATGATCTTCCATCATTTGTACCTTCGATTTCATCTGGCTTCTTTTCAATTAATCTGGATGTTTTAATTATTTTTTACTATTAAAATTTTGTTTATTAGTTCTCTTGGTTTAAATAGTTCCTTTATTCGTCTTCTTGAGTCCACTTCTCAGTAAATTTAGCAGTATTTATTAGTATTTTAATTAATAATTGAGTCGAATATGGTTTAGCTTCCGTCTCGCTTGATCGTCAATAATGGACTAATGTTTTATAACGGAATTAAATATAATAATGTTCCGTTGTCATGGCAACTGCCTACACTCTCATTGGTTGAATGCATTTATGTCTATTGTTATAATATTTGAATTTTAGTTCAAAATTAATAAATATTTTCTAATGGCTTAATGAGTTACTTGCCCTGAATTTTCTAATACAATAGTTAATTTCTTACAATTTGTTTACTTTGAATTTATACAGTTAGGCATTTTAGAGGCCTAAGCAGTACTTGGCTATAACTTCTTATTTTACACAAATTAAAGATTATTTTTCATTTACATATGTTTTGCTTGGAGTCACTTATGACTTATTTACCTTTTGAATTAATTTGGGCTATTTTACAATAATTGAATGTTCTTATTAATTTACAAAATCATTGCTTGTCTGTTATTCTCCTATTTTCTTTTTCTGTCTTTTCTCTAATGATTAATTATTATGTTTGTAAAATTTATCTCCTTACTCATATCTATAGCCTTTTCTTACAACTTGTTTATCACTTAATATTACATATAAAGCATTACACAAAAATAGGTTTATGGTCTGTTCATTTTTCAGCCATATTCCTTCTTACAAACTTAACACTTTTAATTAAACAAATAACAATCTTGGTGAATATCATTATCACACCATTTATTCTATCTTGCTAATCATCCCTTTGAACACTTTTGTTAACATAGGATGTTTTATTTTCGTTGCACTCATAGTACTTAGTTTATTATTATTTAACACTATGACATTAGTTGTCTATCCATCTATTAAAACCTATTTTATTACCTTTGTTTCCTCTTTCTTATAATTATGAATTGGTTATTTTCTCACTTCTAACACTTACACTGTTTATCACTTTCACTTCCTATCTATCTGTCACTCTTGGGTTTTTATTACTTTATACACAAATTTCTAGTTAGTTTGTCAACATTTTTATGTTTTGATTTTCTTATCATCATAAGGTTATTAACAATAGACAATATCTATTACGACTGGTTTCACGTATTTATTATGGTTAGTGTACTTTAACTTTGATTATTTTATTTTATTCTCGTCACTGGATATTTATTATTTATTTGTGCTTTTTTTAACATTATTTGAGTATATACTTTCTCATTTTATTTTCTTTATTGGGTCAATCACTTGGGTTGGGTCATTGTCATTTGTCTCGTCATAGTCATTTTATTTTTCTTGATTTCATATAGTACATTCCTTAAAATTCTTCTCTGGTATTGGGCGGCTTTTGGTGTCGTAACAATATATATATATATATATATATTACAACAACACATTAATTATTTAATGAGATAGTTTCTCGTCTTTCGATTTATATTTTTTATATGGCAATTCTCTTTAATCGCCTTGATCACCTTCATGGCTCCCATGTGACAGTATCAGAGATGATAATCCAGGATGATATCCCTCTCGACTGTAGTAGGGATTACGATTTTCCATATATCTTCATCAAGGGATGTTTTGATGAATAATATATCATTATGAGTGCAATAAATCTTGGTTATTGTGTCATCTTGGTTGGAGAGACGAAGTTTAATATGGTTTAGCTTCGGGTCGGACTGCTGGTGTTTGCTGATGTCCCGCACTATTTTTTCTAAATCGGATCTGTCCTTAATAATATTATACATCTTCAGGATGCTCTCCTTTTCGCCTTCGAACGTCTGTTCTTCCAAATTTACTCTTGACAATACGTCGGCTACTACATTCTTACTCCCAGGAACATACTCCCACTGTATATCGTATTCCTGCAGGGCAAGTACCCATCTGGTCAACTTACCATGGCTTAACTTGCATCTTCTAAGGAATGATATTGATTTGTGATCTGTGCGAACGGTCACTGGATATCCTAGAATATACGTCCGAAACTTCCCACAGGCAAAAACTACACTTAGCAGTTCCTTTTCCGTCACGTTGTAGTTCTTTTCACATTGGTTAAGGGTTCTGCTAGCAAAGCTCACTAAAAGATGGTTTCCACTTTCGTCTTCTTGGTACAACGTTGATCCCAAGCTAATGTTACTAGCGTCACAGTTTAGGAAGAAAGGTCGGTTAAAATCTGGATGGTTAAGGATTACTGCTTCTAAGAACTTCTCCTTAATCGATTTGAATGTTTCGTCTTGTTCTTGACCCCATCGCCATTTATTCTTGGACGATAACTGATACTGAAATCGGGCCGTCAGCTCGGAATAATTATTTTGGAACTTCCTGTAGTAGTTACACACGCCTAAAAATGATTGTAGTTGCCTTCTGTTTTTCGGTATAGGGAATCGTTGTATGGCGTCTACCTTTTCTGTTGACGGTGTTATTCCTTGACTGTTCAACTGGAAACCCAAAAATTGAACTTCTTTAGCTATTAGCTTGGACTTGTCTAGCTTAAGGGTAACGTTATTCTCAGCCAGCTTTTTCAAGACATGCTCCACACGGTAACAATGTTCTTCCCAATTGGTTGATGTTATTAAGAGATCATCAACGTAGACAGTCGTGAATTGGAGCGCTTCTGGTCCAAGTATTTTGTCCATACAGGCGACAAAAACAGCTACTGAGTTCACTAACCCGAAGGGCAACCTCTTAAACTGATAGTTGCGCCCTTCGAAGATGAACGCCATGTATTGCCGGCTTGCCGGGTGCAACTCCACCTGCCAATACCCACACACAGTATCCCACGTAGTAATAAACTTCGTTCCGTGGAATCTCTTCAATATCTCATCAATTTCGCCAGGTGAGGTACGATTGTTAATAATCATTTTATTTATCTCACGTGCGTCAAGGCAAAGTCTTACCTTCCCATTATTCTTTTGTATAGCCACAATCGGACTAGTAAATGGCGACTGACTGCTTTCGATAAAATTGTTACTAATCATATTCTGGATCTCTGTGCGTACGGCTTCCTTCAAAGATTGTGCTATGGGATATGATTTTCGATTGAATTCTACCGGTTCTCTGAACCGTATTGAACATTGGTAGTTCCGGAACTTTTCAGGTTCGTCTGAAAATACAGCTCGATATTTTTCGTATATGCTGACTAATTGATTCAGCTGGTTTTCATCTAATCGCTCGGTGGTATTGTGGCACTGGAAGTCACGTATCTCCTAAATCTTTTGTGGCCATAGGTCATCCTCCGTATTCTGACTTACTGGCTTATTGTCTGACGAGTAGTTTGACAAGTAATTAACTTTATTTTTGTGGTCGATAAGTTGCCTGGAGTCTAACATCTTGTTGTTAGTTAAATTGGCTACCCAGGTCGAACCTTCAGAAAAGAGTGATACCTTCCCTCGGCACAAGTCGATAACTGCTGAGTTCCTACGTAATATGTCACACCCTATCATGATGTTGAAAGGTAATCCGGCTGCAACAAGAAATATCATATCCAAGCTTACGCCCTGACTGTTGACACTTAGGGATACCTGTTTCCTTATGGTTTTGTTCTGTCGGCCGGTAGCTCCTACAAGCACAATATTATTAATAGGTAGTACTGGTAAGTTTTTGTGGCATTCCTGCTGTATCCGGTCCAATTCATTATGGTTTATTATAGAGATGTTCGCTCCAGTGTCTATCATTATGGGAACAGAAATACTCTCGATTTCTGCAATTATATATATGATCTCGTTGTCATTATTATTAATGTTTACTTCGTTCTCTTCTAGCAAGTCCTTTCGGATATCTTTTAAGTAATTATTATATATTATCGTCAAATTCTTCTTTTCTTCACGCGCTTTTACCTCTTGTCCATACCCAGCAGATTTGAGCAGTAAAGGGTTATAGGGATTTATTATTGCCTCCGTTCGTTTAAATGCTCCGCATCATTACGGATTAGGCTATTAGCAGCATCAACTTGATAAGAGTCCTGGGACTGCTTCGTTTGGTTCGGAACGATCATCTTGTGAGCCTCCGTTACTGGCAGTCTTCTTTAATTGTCCAGGCTGAAACTGCGTCTGGGTTCATACTCTCTGTAACGATTACCTCCCTGATTCCCTTGAAAGGTTTCATACTCGTAGTATCGGCTCCTTCGTTGAGGCTGGTATCTCCTCTGTCCACTGCCTTCCGCTCTGATGTAGTTGATATGGGGTCGATATGTCCTGTAATTATTATTATTACCTCCATTCGGGTAATTTCTGTTATAGTTACCATAATAATGATTATTAGGGGGGTTGGGGTTTCTCTGACCATTCGGAACATAATTACGGTTATTATAATAACCGTTGTTGTTGGGCGGACGGTTATTATTATTATTATTATTATTATTATTGTTACCCTCACTATTATTATTTCTGGGAACATTATTATTATTATTATTGTTATTATATCTAGGAACATTATTGTTATTACGAGGGTTATTATTGTATTCGGCATTATTCCGGTTTGCGGAACTATAATTATTGTTGTTGTTGCCATTCTGCCGATTATTATTATTTGAGCTACTCGTATTATTTCTTGTCTCTGGCCTTTCGTATCTCCTGCGACTTTGGCGGTAGTAATCTTCGTGCTCACACATTTCTAAAAGGTCGGTCATTGCCTGTACAGTTTTTATTTGACTGTTTCTTCTACCTCTGATGATATCTTCCTCATAGTGGTAGGAGAGCTTGCTGACCAAGCATTCTTCCGGTATTCGGGGCTCTAAATGTTTGGCCACACACACCTTTCCCAAGAAATACTCTGTTAGAGTTTGGTTTCCATACGGGTTATATTTTCCGTGACAGATCCCGTCTCTGGCGATATTTTGTGTCGATTCAGACCAATATTTGGCCTTTAATAGACTTTTGAATTGTTGGTAGTCGGTCACTTCATCTCTGATCGCCATCCACCAATTATCAGCTATTTCCTTGAAAGATTCGTCCAGTACTTCTTTATTCTCTTTCCAGCGGTTGCCTCTGTGTTTAGTGAAGTACTCTTCGATTCTGGCTAGGAACTCCATAGGTTTATTTTTATAAAACCTGAAGTTAATCCCTTCACGGTTTTCGTTATTCGGACAACTGGTAATGCTGGTCGGTCGACTTTGGAACAGGTATATATCTGTTTGATTCTGTCGGACCTGACTGTTGATACTGGTCACAGCAGCTTCAATGCCGTCACATTTTTCTGTGAATCGGTCCTGCACTCGCTCCCAGTCTCCACGTGTTTCCTTTAGATTTTCCTCTAAATTCTTCCTATTCGTTTCTTCAATGTTGGTAACCTTAGTGTTTATTTCAGTCCTTATACTCTGTACCTCTCGTTCGGTCTGACTCCATCTTTCGTCAGCCCTTGTAATCCTTTGTTCGATCACCGTTATTTCCTCTTCTACCTTCTTGCTGATTGTTTCATTGTTTTCAGTTATCTTCTGGCTCAATTCTTCCTTTAATATTTCCATACTTCCATCTAACCGGTTCATGTTCTCTTGGTTAGTCTCCCTCAATTCTTCTCTTAATTGTTGATTATTGCTTTCCATTTTCTGACTTGTTTCTTCCATCCTCTGGTTGGTCTCTTCCAGTTTTTGGCTTATCCGGGTTAATTCCTCCTTCGGCTGTTTATTGTCAGTTTTTATTTCCTCCATTTTCTCCTCTATTTTCTAAATATTTTCTTCCATTTTCTCCTCTATTTTCTGAATATTTTCCTCCATTTTCTCCTCGATCTTCTTAATGTTTTCCTCCATTAATAATTTATTTTCGTTTATTATTTCGTCCACCTTCTCCTCCATCTTCTTACTATTTTCTTCCATTTTCTCCTCCATCTTCTTACTGGTATCCCCAATTTTATTACCCAATTCTTTTTTCAATTCCTTACTGTTTTCTTCCGCCTTCTTACTATTTTCCCTTAATTCTTCTTTCAATTGTTGGTTATCACTTTCCGCCTTCTTACTAATTTCATCCATTCTCTGGTTTATTTGGCTTAATTCTTCCTTTGACTGCTTATTGTCGGTTTGTATTTCCATCATCATTCTCATCATGGTTTTCAGGAAATTGATCTCCCCTGTTTGTTCGGGCTTCTCAGATTGCTTCCCTTGGGATATTGGTTCGGTTGGTTCTGCTGGAGATAATCTCTTCTCCAAATCTTCCACGGGTGTTGCTTCCTTATCCTCCATATCTATCTCCTGTTCGGCCTCCACCGCCCTTTTCTTTGATGTCGCCCTCCTGTGCATCTTGTTTCTTTTTCTGACCTGTTGACAGCTGCCGAGCTAAAATAGGAAACTGGACGAATTGTCCTTATTTTATAGATCTATTGATTCCTATTTTCAGCCCTTTAGTTGGACGCCAATTTGTTATAAAAACAAATAAAATTAATATGGGGTTTAAATAAGCTCCACGTTGGTATGCGCCAATTTGTTATAAAACAAATATAATTAGAGATGGATAATAAATAAAATCTCACTGGTGATCTCGCCAATTTGTAATAAAACGTGCAAATAGAAGATGATGATGCCCCACTGTTGTGAGCGCCAATTTGCAATTAAAACAATAAATATATAAATAATAATGTATAATGTGTATTATGTTGATAAGAAAACATTTTGTTGTTATTATAGATTTAATAAATTTTTTTTTAATTAATATATGAATAATTAATAAAAATATATAATTTTTTAATTACTTTCAATTGAATCAATGAGATATTGTGTTTTTTGATAATATTTGTTTTCTATAGATAATCTATTTATGTAGTTGGATCTAGTATTCTCTCTTCTAACTTCGCTCCCCTTCTTCTTCTTCTTGGTATACTTCTCTAATAACTCTAAATTATTTTTAGAAGAAAGAAGAAACTAATATTTATTGTACAAATAATTATGAACTCATGTAACTGAGTAATTGTGATGTTTATTTCTTAACATTTGAAATTGTGCGCCACTCTTATGCGCATCGACCAGGCATTGATTGAGATTCGCTCAGGTCGATTGTGAACAAAAATGACAAAATATAATGTTTACAAAATTAATTATTTCCGATTCTTTTAACTGTCGAAATGGTCAGAGAGGGCAAGGAACAAGATACAATACTTACAACCAGCTTAAAATAAATTATTATTTGCTGAAAAATAACAGGATTATGAAAATTGTCAATTATTAAATAAAGATCGAAAACCATTCGTAGAGTGACGTCACCGACTCGTGAAGGCTGGTTGCTAGTAAATGCAAATGGCCGCCGCTGACCTCGTTGATTTTTACTACACAACGCTGACGCTATCCTTCTCCCTCAGAAATAAATGAGAATTCCTTCCTCTGCGAGGTTGTAGTATGCCTGGAAAATTGTGTGAAGTGTTCTTCCCTCCTCGGCGATGTCGTTCTGTGATAGTTTATTGGTGCAGTGTTCTGTGTTCAAATATGTTGAGTTCGTGTCCAGATAATATTGGTTGAATATTGCTCAAAATGGCGGTTGATTTCTCGTTCTAGTAATAGGTATTACTATTACTGTTGTGCTGTGATAGTTATTGGTGTTATTTATAAAGTAGATGTGTTGTTTTCCATTTGGTAACCTCAGTAACACCTTTTGAGGTTGTTCGTCATTGCTTTTACACTATTTCTGTTTTTTAGATCTTCCGTCAGTAAATTCTGATCTGTTCACATTTACGATTAACAATGGACTGATGACTGAAAGTCGTCGTTTTGTGGTAATTTATAAAATGTCTTTTTCCTCTTCCCATTGTTTTTTACAAATTTACATGTCTTGGATTTGATTTCAACTCATAAACATACATGATGAGTTTTCTTATTTATTGCTGTAACTTAATTCTTTATTAATTTTACGAAAAGCTAACTATTCAGCAATATTATTAAGCTAATTTTACATAATTTGATATATAACTGGATCTGTTTTATGTTCAGATAAGCCTAAAATTTACAATTTTTGCTATTTATGGTAGGCCTTGTATTTTTTACAATTTTAGTTTTTAAATGGTTTACAAGTGTTTTTATGTTAATATTTCCATTAAATAATATTACTCACTCCATGATTATTGTTTGTTGTTAATAATTTGTTGTTATAGTACTCCAATGTTGATTAATTTACTTTTTATCTGAGTTGAGTACCCTTTAGGCCTAGTATTAGTTATTTCCAAATAAAGTTAATGTTATTCTTTTGTCACTACATTTGCTAATATTTGTTTCTGTACTGATTACATTTTCATATCTTTGTGTTGTATGGACTAATTTATATTCATTATATACAGTTTGATTGAATTTATTTATTTGAGTTTGACTCTATGATATATGATTTTGGTTTACAATGCTGTTTGTTCTTCTATTGTGGTGTGTTAGTTAATTTGCCTTATTACTTTTTATATGGTTTACAGTTTTATAAAAAATACAATATTCCTATTACCTACTTGCCTTCTCTGCCTTAACAAACTTGAAAATTATTGAACATTATTTTAAATACAATAGAACATCTTATATCTACTAATTTTTATATTACCTAAACATAACAAAAATATCTTAAGCTTATTATTTTTTATTTATATCATTTAACTATAATTATTCTAAAACATCCTATTACTAATAACGCTGTCAGTTATTTAACTGTCTTCTTTGCATTTATTATATATAAATTGATTGAACTAAAAACATCTTATTTCTAATAACACTTTTCAGTTATTACACTGTCTTTGGTGTTCACTATGTCTAATTTGTTAATACCATAAAATAAAAACGTCTTATACCTATTAAAATCTTATATTACTTAACTTTTAAAACACTTTTATTATTAACACTAATCTTAGTCATTGAGACTATCTTTTATTTTTAGGTCTTTTTATATGGTATTTCTCTACACTGATGGTAGTCTCTTTAATGGGTTTCTATTTCTTACACTATTCTTTATTATAGTGTGTCACTTATTATTGTCTACACTAATGGTAGTCTTTTAAACAATTTTTTACACTATGGTAAGTTTTGGTTGGCTTCTACACTGTTGGTAGTCTTTTTAATTGTTTTCACTTTATTCTTAAAATAGGCTTACAATTTAGTTTACAGTTTTATTTTTCACTATATTGTATCCTGTAACTTGTTATTTGGTCTGACATTAACATTGGTTTTAAATGTATAAGAATTGGGTATATTCATTCCTCATAAGGTTTTAGGGGATATCCTTTCTTGTTGATATATTCTTTTTATGAACCTTGACATATTTTGTCTCTTCCTTCTCATTATATTAGTATTTCCTTATCTTGTGGTTTCATGTCATTTTCTCATTTACAGCTCCTTATTAATTTGTTATTGGTTTTGTGTCTTGGGGTTTCTCTGCTTCTTAATTTAATAAATTTCCCCTTTTTATATTTTGTTTACCTTTTTACCTTTGTCTTTTCTTTTTACTGCTCCCCAACCTACTGGGTATACTGCTGTTTTATTGGGGTTTTATATAGTTGATTACTTATATATGGACCAAGAGTTTTCTTTGTTATTCAGTTTGATTTATTAACATTTTATCGACTTAATGAACAGTTTCTTTAGTTTAGTTTTTAACCATTTATTTTTCTCACTCATTATTGACATTTTCTTCTTTATTCATGTTGTATTAAGTTAAATTTTAAGGTGATAATTCTGTTATGATACTATATATATATATATATATATATATATATATATATTTAAAAAAAAATTTTTTATATGAATTAAAAATGCAGATTATATTATACTGTCTACTGAACAATACAAGTTTAAATATAAAGTTTATTATATATACTTTAAAATGAATTATAATTTTTACCAATGTACATGTATATATGTGTCTGAGTGAAGTATTCTTAGCGTGTTTGTTTGTGTTTGTCCAAAAACAATGATGCGCTATATGTATTAGACTGGGTCGAAAAAAATAAATTTTTTTTTTTCGGAACGCTTTAGTGCGGAAAAGTTGCCTATTGTAATAAGAAGAAAAACGGCATAAAAAAAATTAAAATCGGTTAACATACCTATTGTAATAAGAAGAAAAACGGCATAAAAAAAAAATTAAATCGGTTAACATCTTCCGTTCGCGCATCGTACTTAAATTTATGAAAAATTGCAAAAATCACGACTTTTTGTAAATTTTTTAAGTTAGTTAAAACTTTTAAAATAAACACGCTTTAGTTTTTTATGCTTGTTTTATGGTTTAAGTAACCTAAATATTTTAAATTCTGATCAATAATCTAATTTTTTCCGTTCGCACAACGTCTTAGAAAAAACAGAAATTTACCAATATTTCGCAATTTTCAGTGTGCAACTCTTCGCTCGTTTTGCTAGAACAAAACGACCCAGAACTCACCACGTGGAGGTGGTTGCACGTTGAGTTCCACCCACACCCTACCCAACCAGCCATCCAATTGTTGGGTGTGGTATTTACATTATATTTACAACTATTTACAAAGATTTTCCATAGACTAGGATTCTTTGGCTTCCTGTTTTTTACTTTTTCTTTTTTATATCTACTACACATTTAAAGTCTGATTTTTTGGAGAAATGAGGCATAACCGATCTAGACTTAAGTGTTGCTCGGATATAGCCATCTCTAGCTTCATGTCCACATACTTTATTCGAGGCCTCTGTCACAAGTTTGACGCACCTCTCCACAGCCTGGGTGTGACAGGGAAACTTTCGTATTTCTCTGATGGTCTTAGTGTCAGAATTGATGAGTGATTTAATATCATCTTCACTTAGGTCCCGCAGCATTGGGGGAGGATACAACACACAAGAATTCCAATTAATAATTTCAGTGTAATCGGAAGCTTGAAAGTTTATCTTCGGTGGTACGAAATTTCTAACAGTCTTTTTCTTAGGGACGGTTTGTCTTGCTTTTAAGATCCTTCTGTAACCAAGCTCCCGAATATGTTCTCTTTCATCGACAACCATTGCCAACAGAACATTCTCTGGGTGCGCAAAGAACGCATTTCGTTCTATTACTAGATCGACAACTTGAAGTAATTCGTCGGATAAATAACGTGATGTTTGGATAGCTTGAAAGACATGTTTTGGTCCGTCAGTAAAATATTTGCTCTTTTTGATGGCAAACCACACAGGCATGTATGATTTTAAGATGAAGGCAACTATTTCTTTTAAGTTTCCGGATGGATCTTATCAAAATCCAAACATCACGTTATTTATCCGACGAATTACTTCAAGTTGTCGATCTAGTAATAGAACGAAATGCGTTCTTTGCGCACCCAGAGAATGTTCTGTTGGCAATGGTTGTCGATGAAAGAGAACATATTCGGGAGCTTGGTTACAGAAGGATCTTAAAAGCAAGACAAACCGTCCGTAAGAAGAAGACTGTTAGAAATTTCGTACCACCGAAGATATACTTTCAAGCTTCCGATTACACTGAAATTATTAATTGGAATTCTTGTGTGTTGTATCCTCCCCCAATGCTGCGGGACCTAAGTGAAGATGATATTAAATCACTCATCAATTCTGACACTAAGACCATCAGAGAAATACGAAAGTTTCCCTGTCACACCCAGGCTGTGGAGAGGTGCGTCAAACTTGTGACAGAGGCCTCGAATAAAGTATGTGGACATGAAGCTAGAGATGGCTATATCCGAGCAACACTTAAGTCTAGATCGGTTATGCCTCATTTCTCCAAAAAATCAGACTTTAAATGTGCAGTAGATATAAAAAAGAAAAAGTAAAAAACAGGAAGCCAAAGAATCCTAGTCTATGGAAAATCTTTGTAAATAGTTGTAAATATAATGTAAATACCACACCCAACAATTGGATGGTTGGTTGGGTAGGGTGTGGGTGGAACTCGACGTGCAACCACCTCCACGTGGTGAGTTCTGGGTCGTTTTGTTCTAGCAAGACGAGCGAAGAGTTGAACAGTGAAAATTGCGAAATATTGGTAAATTTCTGTTTTTTCTAAGACGTTGCGCGAACGAAAGAAATTAGATTATTGATCAGAATTAATCAGAATTATTTAATTTATTTCGGTTTTTTAAACCATAAAACAAGCATAAATAACTAAAGCGTGTTTATTTTAAAAGTTTTAACTATCTTAAAAAATTTACAAAAATGTAGTGATTTTTGCAATTTGTCATAAACTTAAAGTACGATGCGCGAACGTAAGATGTTAACCGATTTTAATTTTTTTTATGCCGTTTTTCTTATTATTGCAATAGGCAACTTTTCCGCACTAAAGCGTTCCGAAAAAAAAATATTTATTTTTTTCGACCCAGTCTAATATGTATGACATGGTAGTTGTTTTGTTCTGATAACATACAAATAGTTACACTGGCATACAAGAACGCACACAGACTCGTACAAGAAAATAAATGAGGGAAATTTATAGTTGATACATGAACATATTGATTCACTGCGATCATGAATACAATTATAATGCGTTAGCGTATATTTCTACTGTAAAATAAAGAAAACAAAATCCCTTACCACAAGCCACGTGTCCGCTGTACACTAAAATTTGAGAATGTAAATGACCTTGTTTGCATAGTAAGACACAGCGCTATAAATTCGAATGTAAGTTGGAATATACTCAGTCGCTTTTCATAGCAATTTTCGTAAGTGTTATAGCTAACTCGCTGTGAGCCAAATTAGGACACTATCTGATATCTGGTATTTATCTTTAAGTATCAGAACACTATAAT
The DNA here is from genome assembly GCA_034769895.1 of Magicicada septendecula. Taxonomy (NCBI): domain Eukaryota; kingdom Metazoa; phylum Arthropoda; class Insecta; order Hemiptera; family Cicadidae; genus Magicicada; species Magicicada septendecula. Next base: position 568,507,472 of record CM068367.1, read on the forward strand.
TAAGTATTAACTGATACTATTTACAAACTAATATAAAATTATTTTAGGTAACTAATATTTTATTTATAAACAATGGTATTATTGTACATTGAATTAAGTATAAACATAACCTGTTTCATTCAGTAGCCTAACTAGGTCTGCTCTACCGAGGTTTCTATAAATTGTCATCCTCAATGTTTTATTATGTCCGTAGAGTTACAAGAAATCAATAGCACTTAAAAAATCTTGTATAACGCTTTCGATATTACAAAGACATTTGTATTTTGAGAGAAAACATAAGCTCCTATCACGTGTAAGCACAGAAAGTACACACCGATACAGAAGTAACTGCAGAAGAAGAGACAAAGAGAACAAACAATACAAAGTTGAAAGAAAGAAAAGTGTGAGAAAAAGAAACAGATAGATAAGTAGGTAGGTAGAGGAAGAGATGAGGGAGTGCGTGAGCGGGAGAGAGTGATAGAGATGTAAGAACAGACACTAATCTACATGATTAGAATTGAACATTTATAATAATGTTACAAAATTGTTGTATTCGTCGTATGATGTTAAAGGTCTTATTTTTGTTTCTGCATTCCAATTCATAGTATGTGTAATGAAATTAGCGGTAAAGAAAATCACAATATTTTTGGTAATTTGAAATTTAAAGGAGAACGTTTTCGCTCAATTAGACACATAATGTAGAAAATGCCCTCGTTACAACGGTCGCAGTATATTTCTTAAGATTGCAACAACTACAACTTAAGTAGTGAACAATTTTGCATTTCAGTTATTGCAAATGAATGAATGTAATTTTGGGTGCCATATATAACAATTGCGTATGTGTAGTCTGCCGCGTGTTACAATGAAAGGAGTACGTAACAATCGGCATGTAGGAACCCCAATGCTTTATAAAGATCGAGGAAACAACGGATTGTTTAGAATCTCAGAATGTGTTACATTTCTAAATGTTTCTGTATATATTGTGTTTCATAGTTTGAATCAAAGCGGCTGCAGTTCAGTTCAGTGTATTCTATAAATTGTTTTACAGCGATCACGCAACGGTGAAAATTTGAAGTATTTCAATGTTACAGTTGTTCAATTGGAGTGAGTTACTTTAATTATCAAACTTAGTGAGTCATTATTTGTTGTGTAATAAGTACTGAGTATCTGAATGTGATAAAATGTTTGGATATTTTAATACAAGTTATAACTATCTACTTTTCTACCTTTTAGTGTTTCAATTCACTGTTTCTTGATGAGAGTCCGCATAATCCCTGTACCGGTATGTGATTGTAATATGTACACAAACACTTGTTTTAAAATTGGTGAAAGGCGTACCTTATTAAGTTGCTACATATGCGAATTCACTGCCACGTAACTAATTTTGCGTATATACCTACATGTAATTTTGCTACATATCATTAATTTAAATTAGGTAAGTGTCATGTAAATACAATGTACTTACAGTCTAAGCAGTCCACAAGAAAGAAAATTTTATTTATTTATATAAACGTTTTTTAGTTACTGACTGTTGTAAACGCAGACAATGAATTTAATGTGAACAAGTATCAAAACATTAAAATATTATTGTTCTGCTTTATTCATTTAAGCGAGGACGTAAACGTATGAGTATACTACGTACTCTTAATTTAATCTGTTCTCATGTCAGATGGTTCCAGTAAAGATAACGCTACAGCACCGTAAGACAATGAATAAATTACCAATCGAGTAACTGACTTGAATAAATAATATAGCTTGTGTATATGCAATGATGAAAGCTCTTACGAAAAGTATTAACATTAAATTTTTAACTGTTTAATTTAGAGAATAACATATGAGCAGCAAATTAAGGGACCCATGAAGCAATAACAGTGATAACAGAGAGGGTAACATAAAGTGATATATTGATGTTATATATGAAGTATTCGTTTATGTTCCATTCTTATTGTGTTCTATGTTTTGTAAAACACCTAATGTGTTCTATTTTCTATTAGGTTTCTTAGTTTGTTCAGTTTCTGTGTTTACTAATACTTTGGTGTTTTGTACTCTTGTAATAAATGAGTTGATTTCATTTAAACTTTACGTTAAAAAGGATTCGTACACAGCAAAACGGACATGGAAATTCACGTTCATGTAACACTCAATAAGTGTATACTATTCCTATTATTTGCTTATGTAGTGTTTGTGTCTTGTTTGTAAAGGAATTGCAGGTTCAATAATATAATATGTTTTATAGAAAATTGTAATGTAAAATGCTTTACGCTAAGCAGGCTAATAGAACTCCAGTTAATTATTTTTTACTTCAATCATACACATTACCTGTTTGAGTAGTTTAAGTTAATTGTGTTGTAAAGTCCCATAAAATTGGCTTTTAACAGGAGAATACAATATTCTGTTATGCAACAGAAAGGACTTCTGTATAAAATGTACTTACATGCACTTTTCATACTGTGTTTTACATACCCTTCAACCATTTGAAATGTGATAAGCCTACTGGTCATATAGTTGTTTTATATTGTATTGCAAATTTACTTAATATTTATTTACATCATTTAACATACAACAATTTTTTCTTAGATTTTTTAAGTTTACTTAGTCTTTCTTTGCTTCTGTTGTATCTTATTCGTGTTATAAATTACTTAGTGTTAGCGCTTACCCGTCAAACCATACAACTTAGAATAAAAGTACATATTGTACTGCTGTCAAAATACACCACAGTACATAAGAATAAAATAATAATTTTAAAAGAAGAAAAGGTATAAATTTAATAGTATTGTGAACATATGTTAGAATTGTAAACAAAAAAACTGAGTTGTTAGTCACGACCAACATAGAGGTAGACTCCAATATTATATAGAACAGCATTAAGAAATATGTGTTGACAATTATTATATTAAATTTGAAATAAATATTAAAATAAAATGAAAGATTAATAGAATAGTAATCTAAAATATACTAATTATAATTGATAATGTAAAAAATCAAATAAATGTAATTAAAAATAATTAATAAATTTATATATGTTTTTAAGAGTCATATGATGGAAAGATGTGACGAATTTAGTTAGGTATCTAAATGGCAAATTGTAAATTGTTATAATTGAATTGTATTGAGAGGGAAGAAAATTTGTTTAGTCTAATTTTATATGTAATAAGATACACATCACAAAGTTTAATTTTATATTTCAGAAGATACATATTAAAATAGTCTAATTTTATATTTCAGAAGATACAAATTAAAAGATTTAATTTTATATTTAAGAAGAGCTACATAAAAAGTCAAATTTTATATTTATTATGTGAAACATTTAAGAGTGGCCTTGTAAAAAAATTAATTTTGTATTTAATATAGGAAATATTTAAAAGAAGGGAGTTAACATTGATCTAATAAACATATAAGAGTATAAACCTGTAACATTGAAAGAATTATAATTTTTATACAACTTAATAAACATCAATATTTTCAAGACGTTTGAGTATATCATTTATAGAACACCGATATAAAGGAGGAAGCCTGTCCTGGAATATAATATGATAGTCAACACAATACAATTCGATATTTAAAAGAAGAATCAATTTACTAATCCAAGAAGAAGATAGAATTGGACATTTATTATAATAAAAAATACCAGAGAAGGAATAATACACGTAGCCTTTCATTATATTTAAGATGATAAACATAACCAAGAATTGAACCCATTGCAGTTGTGAAGAGCTCAGATTCAAACTATTCACATTTACAAGGTAGATATTATTACCTTGTTATTTATTAAAAAATTTATGCACTAACGTTATTTGGTACGGATTAAAGAAAAGAATAAATCATTCACAGTATTAAATAATATAAATCAAATTAGTAATTCTCAACCCTGAGATAGAGTTTTTTTCATGAGCAGATAGAAATACCATAGGTCTACAAATAATAAAATAACAGTACAATAAATGACACAACCAACGTGGAACATATCTTAATTACAATACTTGTAATTAATAACAGTACATTAAATGGCATCCACAATGTGTGGCATATAATAATACAATACTTGTAATTAATTATAGTACAATATATGTATTACACACAGAACATGTAAAATTTTTTATCTAATTTATTTCTAACTACATAATTTAAAAAGGGTGTTTTAAGCAAAGAGGAATAGTTTATACCTTAAAATTTAGCTTACCTTAATAATTTCAGAAAAATCTTAGCTTTATAATTTTAATTTTACGATAACGTTAAAATTTATTATACTTTACGCATTTAAAAAGAGTTGTTAAAAGTTATAAGAATACATTTTACTGGGCTTAGGAGTACATTGTGGTCTATTAAACTGTTAGAAGCCAAAAATCACGCTTATGAAAGCGTTTTAAGAGCTAATACAGGCCGTCATCTGGTATTTCACACGGTACTCACGCCTAGCTGTCCGCATCCGTGGCTTCAAATTACAAAGTCCCTTCCAGTGAATTATTCTCAAATTTAATGTTATATATTAACTCTAGTAATATCGCGATGATTTTGTATTGCAAGAAGGAGTTTTTCTGATCGAATTTGTATCGCGACTAAATAAAAAAACAGAGTCAAAAGGAAACTATGTTGAAATAAATTCATTCAAGTGTTTAAAATTTTAACGGTTTGCAAATTGAATATAACACAGGGCTGAGTAGATATTCTTTACATTGTACGGAAACATTTCTCAATCCGGCGGCTTACAGATTTTACGATAACAATTTTATACTCAGTAAACATATTTTTCAGTACGCGCTTTTAATTCTGACGATTATATACTTGTTGCAACGTGACCTGAAAGATGACCGATTTTAATAAACTGTTTAAAATATATATTTTAAATATATGTCTCACATACATTTAATCGATTATACCAGTGTAATGTTCTTTGTTATTCGTATTCGCTTAGGGTTTGTATGAAACGACTGTTTCTACTATAGAACATCTCAATACATATCTACGTATCAACCAACCATCCAAACAACCAAACAACCGTAACCAACCATCAACAAAATCTTGTATTTTCAAAGCAATCATAACCCGTTTATTAAATATTAACTGGTATAACGGCACCTAATATTTCTCAATTATTATATGGTTTAGAGAATCGTGTGCTGACAAAAAAGGAATAAGACAAAAGAGGCAGAATGAGATGATTGAGCACAGGTATGAGTTGATTCTAATAGCACAACTCATATGTATTTTACGTTACATACGTTTTACAATGTTTCAGTTAACTGTAATATTTTGTTTTAATACAAAGGTAACTACACAATTACTAATACAAGGTAATTAAAGTAACTGTAATAGTTAATTGAACTTGTTAGATAAATTTAACACTGCACCCTTTATCTCATTTACACAGTCAGTTCTCAAAAATATTCACTGATACTACATTTGAATATTTATCTTGTATATTTTTTCACTGTTTCTGATTACGTCCACTGCAGTATCCACGCAAGATCTTCTTGATCTCTGTTGGTACCCCTGTACCTGGGTGCATTCAATATGGTTCTCAATATTTTTAATTCGAGCCATCACAGTATTTTAATGTTGTATTGGGTGTCGTCCCATAGAATTGGGTTCCGTAGTTCAAAATCAGTTTTAGCACAACTCTTTATAGGAACGGGTTAACACTTTATACGATAATGTTGACATATTATCGCTTAATAAGATACATACGAAGACATGTATTTTATTAATTCCAATCTTCTTCTTTGGACGCAGTTCAACACTTTCTAATTTTATTGTAGCTTTTTAATTTAAGATATACTTTGACTTAATTTTTTCTTTTGATTTTCCTTTTGTTTACGCTTTTGATGTTTTCTTGGAATTTTATTAAGGCAATCGTTCAATCTTCATCCGCTGCAAGTATTGTTGTACCATCAGCAAAAATAGTTGTTATAGTAAATTGCAATTAAAGAAGATGTCAACTCAAAAAATCCTCTCAAATCGAGCCTACATAAGCCGTGGAATAATTAAATGTATTTTGCACATTTAATTGTTATACTATTTTTAGCGTTTAATTCAAAGTCATATGTAATTATGTATTTGATCGTACCGGCTTATCAAAATTAAGTCATCCGAGTTGCCAAAATAAAGTGTTACCCAACGCCCTTATGAAGCACTTACTGTGAGGAATTCGCAACAATAATAATATGTATACTGTGTATACAAAAGTTTATATTGTTAATCATTTTACGCATAAAGGGAATGTAAAGGAAAAACTATAAACTGTTAAAATGTCTGTAAATATTAACCATTTTAATAAATCTGGACAACGTCTATCAAATAACTAGTAGTTACAAATAAGAATATTAATGTAATAACATTATGCATTGAAGCTGTGAAATTGACACAATTATTGTTCAGTAACAATACCATTTTCAATTGTAATCAATGAACTCTAAGCATTAAAGCTACGTCTGAAAAGTATATTAAAAGGACGTCCTCGCATAGCACAATGAAATACAAGACTAACAGTATCGTGACTGTCACATTTATGAAGGTTGCGTGTAATGCATTCAATAGACACACGGATAGCGCCGCTTTACTGGCGGCTACAGTATACTGATACCGTGCTTGAGTGCTACCGACAATGACTGCATCAAGCAATCTGCTGTGAAACAGTAATACGCGTAATAGAACCGAGTTATATTGTCATGTGCGTCTCTCTACAGTCGACTGAATTTCACAGTCTATTTCCCGCGTAATGCACACAAAGCGACAACAGTTCCTCATGGTTCCTGGTGTAATGTTCATACAAGAGATATAATGTATTATGAAATGTGCACACATGGAGAAGTGACTACGCCTTTTGTGTGTCACTATGGCTGAGTAGGAGTGGGAATGTGGGTATTTTTTATAATAGATACTAATGACCTAAACTTGTCCGTATAAAGAATGTGGTTATAAAAAAAGGTTTACAAATTTTTAACTTGAATGAAAATTTTAAAGGTTACAAACAACGGTGGAAAGAACATTTAGAAACAATGTCAGATTCTATACTGGCCAAAAAGTCTGGAAATACAAACTTATAGGCCACAGATATGTGTGTAAAACCAGGAAGAAGTGGCTGGAGAATCTTTGAAGGAGAAACAGGCAGCACCTTGCCTATGCTGTGTTGTAAAGATGATGACGAAGACACTTATGCACAACATAAGAAAGCGGCGAGTAGAATTTGTTAGTGGCTCTGTTTTGTACCACCAAAGTAGTTTAGGAATAGGCAGGATGGGCTCCCGTATATGAATCATTCGGTACACAAGTAAGGCAGCGTGGCCACAGCTACATTTCAGCTGATGTCTTATATCCATAATTAGTACTACTCTGAACCGCTCACCACAATAAACGTAAGTACATACTGTGAGGTGTCCGATAATTGGTGACAGTTGTAACATTGGGTCATCATGAAAATATTAAATCTATAGAGTTATAGCTACAAAATGTTATTTTAAAGTAGATAGACAATATTTCTGAATCGTATGACGTGCAATTAATCAAATCTCTTCTACGAAAATAAACAAGAGACTAAGAACAGAATCGTCAACTGAAATTACAAGATTTGTCATAAACAGCTATCACAAAAAATTTCATTGAGGGTAAATTATATATAATCGTCGGGTAGTTTGAAAGACAAACAAGTACAGACATACACATGCACACTCACACTCACATTCACACGCGCGCGAACATTCCACACGTTCCAATGTGCAACTATTTTATGAATAAAACTTATTTGATATTTTATAGGCCAAAACACAGTTATTTTCGACGAATATAATTAGGAAGTTATTGTTAGTACGTTAATAGCTTTGATTTAACATACTATTTACTATTTAGTTCCAAGTTATGTCTAATGAAATAAACTATAGTGCTGTGTTTGTGACAAAGAGTGTATCAGTGAAACAGTCGATGTGTTTACGCGAATCGGTAAAACCACGTGTTCAAGAGTAGTTACAGTCTATGGATTCGTAAACAGGTTACAAAATTATTTTTAGTGTGCAGGACTATAAAGAGCAATATAGACAAATAATTTAAATTAAACTAAAATACAATGGTATTAACCCTAATTGTGGATTCAATTGGGCAAAATATAATTTCTAATTCAAGATACGTACTATCCAATGCTCTCAAATATCGGACATTAAAGGTTTCTAGCACTTATTTCGTGTGTTAGAAGAAGTTTTAAAACTTATGAGTTGGATATAATTTGAGATGTCTTATTTACCAATCGCACTGCAGTATTCATTTCTTTGCACTGCAATATGACGTCAGTATATCGTACAACATAAATCATGCTTAATGAGGTCTCATGTTCAGTTTCGATTCAGAAGTCTATCAATAAAGTCGTGAGGACAGTGATATAACGTCATCGAATTTGTGAAGCTAAGATTATAAGGTTTACAGGACTAAATGTGAGAGATCGTCTACAAGCGTTAGCTGCCTAACTAACCAAGGAAGATGGGCATCAAAGTAACATCTCTGGAGCAACAGTAACTTGGAAGGACAGGGGACGGCTCATTGGAGACAGTCACACAACAGACTCTGATCATTATGTATCGTCCTGTATCTTAAAACCATTTAAGATAAAAGCTATAATACTGATTATTTTATTAATATTTTAGAAAAGAACATGTAAATAAATTTCATAAGCTTTTCAAGATATTCTTATTAATTGTACGCACTCATGTTGATGTTGAAATTCTCCTCCTTATAGTGTTGGTGTAATTGATGTTGAAGGATTATAGAGGCGCGGTGTACTCCTCAGCCAGGAGGTAGTGCTTGACAAAATTGGATCTCGTTCACAACGAAGTAGTGCGCTACACCACAAGGGCGATCCGCACTAACCATGCACAAAACTTGTATTGTGAAGCGAAATGACGTCCTTAGATCTTGTTGTTGAGATAAGTAGCTAAATTTCATTCTCCGCCGAGCCACATTAACAACGTGTTGCTGGCGAACAACAGCCTTGCTACAATATGTGACCGCCGTTCTACGTTCAAAAGACCAGCCAGCATAAGTGCGCTCGAAATAGGCCGACGCTGCAACATTCAGGCACCAATGGTCCAAGCGTACCTTCCGTGCAAAGTGCCCCATTGGCTGCTTCGCAAGCCAAATTGACGGTTGGATGACGCCAGTAGAATGAATTAATCATGCCACCCAACTGAACCGAAACTCTTGTTTAAATCAGTCCTGGAATAATACGTCGAGGTGCATTCTGTACATTGAGGGGTCGAAGACGGAGAGTTGGGTGGATAGTGCGTTTGTTATGGAGGGCGCCTTCCACTCCTGGACACTGCAAAGAGGCCAGTGTATCACCTCTGGACTGTATAAGCTGTGGCACGTTCTTCGTTTTTGTGAACACCCAGGTGGAAAGAAATTTGTTATCTGCATGGATTCACTGAATTTCTAAGTGTCTTGGACAATCCGGGCACAGTGGATCAGTTATTGCAGCAGATAATAGCTTTATGTCATAGGCTACAAGACCTTGGGTCATCTTTTACTTGTGTTTGTTGTATTGGTCATGTAGGTCTTGGAGGTACGAAGAAGCTGACGCTGCAGCGAGAAACGATGCGGACAATCTACGAGTCGATGTGATTCCCATATGACCTGACGACGCGAAACTACCTGCCACAGCCACCATTACTAACGTGTGCCAGATGATTTAGAATACACGGCAAAGCAAATTTTCTTACGTGAAACAGAGCGTCCGTATATGGCAAGTAACAGGTGATGGGAGTCGTGAACAAGTTTGGATCACGAGACTGCGTCTTCGTATCTTCTACAAGGACAAGAACGACCCGTCGGCACTTGTAGCGGAGCACTTACAGTGAAACACATAATCGAAAACTCTAGTGGTCTGCAGAACTCAGGCAGATACACAGAGTAAATGGTAAGCTGAAAGGAGACCTCGGAAACTAACAGTTAGCGACCAACAGAACTCTGTCCTTCCTAAAAGCATGAAGATTACTGTGTTGGCTATGAAAATGTGGTTTTACGTTGAATACTCGTAGAGTGTTCGAGTTTCCACTTTCGTTGAGTCAACTGAAATATAGGTGAAAATAAAATATTCCGTCGAGCAAAATTGTTAAAAAAACATCCTCCAGAACATTAAAAAGTTATTTAATTTAAACAGCTCGTGTCACTTTCCTGATTTGGCTCAACAGGTTGGGCAAATTGAGTTACCATCGTTAATTAAAATTTATAGAAAATTCACCGATATTAAGTAACAAAAATATATAAGAATAGTGAGTACAAAAAGTAGGGGAAATTCGTCTTTTTAAAGTAAATACATCTTCTTTGATGATCGTTTGACGCTATTAAGTATGTATGATGGTAACCGACAATATCATTGTCACGCTTTTGCACGTCAAAGTAAAATAAAATTATAAACCAACATAACTAACAAGTTATTTAGATTAAACATTTTATTAGTTGGAGAAACTTAGAAACCACGTTACATTTACTTTACATTTCCACCTGACTTGGCTGAAAGTCAGTGTACACATCTTTTCCCTTTTAAGGAAGAGAACACAACACGCCTCAAATATTATATGATTGTTTGTGAACGCTAATTACATAACTGTATACTACAACGCCATATAATCGTATTCAATAACACCCCAGGATGGATATCTTTGCAACGAAATGTTAAAACAACATCTATCATTTGTTATTTGTTGTTTTTCTGCTATTTGTTACGCGTAGATGTACGTGCAATGTAATACAAATAAAAATAAAAAGTTATTGTGGGATTAATTCCTTTTATTTGCATTTTCTTCTAAAACTAATTTTTCATAGCTTATACGAAAAATTTATAGTTTGGCTTTGTGGAATAATTATAATAATAATACATTTTTTTCGAGAGGTTGAATTCATGTGTCGATATTGGAATGAAATCAGTCAGAAAAAATTCAAATGTATTACAGGGGCATTACAAAGTTCATTAATAAAATGTGTTTTATTCGACAGTATAAATAATTGGAAACTCTTTATGCTGCAAACACGGTTTTGCAATAGATGCAAATTGTCCGTGTAATCATTTTGCTGTAGAACTATGTAGGTCACCAAATTAATTTTAATAATTTCAAAAATCTCAGACAGTATTTGTATGCACAAAAAACCTAGGAATAAGTTTAACATTAAGACACTATTTAGATTAAGAGCCAGCCGACTAAAATTACTCAACATTTAACAAGTTTAACCTTTTGAAGTGCAACAAAAGCAGCGAATAATATCCTAGTCAGCACTGAGAAATTAAAACTCCATCTAGCAAAAGCCCGTATGTTTTTCCATTAATTGTGCCATTAGACGTAAATAAATCAACAATACTCTCATCAACCAGTGACAGAATGTCAAAAAAATAATAATAACAAAACTTCACTCTTGAAATTATTTACTATCAAGATAGAGATATGGAAAATAAACTGACGAATTTCACAAAAATGTGTGGAACGATTCCCAGAACGCTGAGAAATAAATGTAGAAAAGAAACCCAAACAAATTTTATAAAACAATTACAATACCTACACTACTGTATGGTTCTGAAACTTGGGTCATATAGAAAACGGATGAACAGAAGGTACAAGCAGCAGAAATTAATTTCTGAGATCTGTTAAAAGGTATAATAGATGAGATCATATACGAAGTAAAGAGATAAGAAATAAGAAGTGATTTAGATAGTTTGCAGTTAATAAAAGGATTAAAGAATATAGAAGAAAATGGATTTAACACATCAATAGAATGGAAGAAAACTTCACATAATGTATAAACAAAAGATGAAGTTAACCAATTGAATACTTACTATGAATAAACACACAACACTCACAAAACACAAGCACAATACGCACGAATACTTAAAAACCACCAAGATCAACAAAACGCGGCAACAAAAACGCAACGTGTCCAAACCTATTATTACTATTGTTTGGCGTACTGGTGATGTTATACACAATATTGTGTTACAGTTGTCAGAGTAATGAAAGCATCAATAACACCCCGAGTTATACACCAAATATTTAATCTCACTACGATATTTTATTGAAACAATATGCAGTTTCTAAGTTATATCTTTCGAAAAATATAATTGAATCCGTGACACACAGAATATTATCCGTTTCAATGCAGCGCTGACATAATTATGAGTGTAACAATGTAGTGGAATGTGTTGAATGGATGCCAACAAAGGCTTAACCAGAATCTAATCCTATTAGCAAATCGGATCATAGAATGAAATTATATGTATGTTTATTACGCTTCATAAAACTTTGTCATTGAATAATCTCTTTAATATTTCTACACACTTTATTGAAGGTAACAATACTAATTATACATAAAACAAAGCTGAGTAAAAAAATGTGCCGCTAAATATTGTTAATTCTCTTTTTGCTTTCAAGCCTCCATCCATGTAGTATCAGGTTTGTAGTTTAAGGTTACATAAAATTTTAAATTACTAAAAAACTTCTAATAAATGTGGGTGAAATTTGTATTACTCTCGTAAAAATTTATCAATTTCTAGAACGTTAAAAATACTCCAGTCAGTGGTAAAATATTCACAATTACATTAACTTTTTTTCACATTAACATTTTGTCACTATTCAGTGCATGCCTCAATGTTACCTTATTTTCTTAAGAAATTGAAGGAGGCTACAGAAATCGTACCGGGAACCAGGGAACAAAAAAATTTGTGGAATCGTGTAGACAACTTTCCAGCAATCGTGTGACGAATCGTGTCGTCACAGCAACAGGTTCTATATGTTTTCCTAGACGTAAAAAAGGCCTTTGACAATATTTGTCACTACGGATTCATACAATCTGTGGGAATTTTCCCTCCTAGATTACTATCTGAACTTGCTACACTCATTACTATACTGAATATAGCAATGGAGTGGACCTTCTGCGTAACATTCAATAAGTCTCTACCGAGCTCATAAGAAGAAGAACAGTTAGTAAAGACAAATTAAATTAATAGACTGATGGGATAGAAAACAAAAAAAAGTGCTGAATTAGTGATTCCTTAAGAGACGTCACTAGGAATTAATCAAACGTTCATTCATCTGCAGTAAAGCCTAGATGGTTAATTTGTGTGCTCTCTTAAGAAATGTTTTGTTTATTTTATAGAAAATGGTGTTTGGTTTACACAAATATAACGTATAAAATTCACTATTGATCAACAGCATTTTCAAAGTATACGAACTTCAGTAAATATAATACAAATGATTATGATATTTTTAAAAATCATTCCTTATACTGGTACTGTATTTATATTTAAATTACAAGAAATAATTAGCTGAAAAAATGTATGTTTGTGTAACATCCTGCAAAATTCATTATAAGGAACACGTTTTATTTATAAACTTAACTATATAAAATTAAAAGAATTATCTTACTTGTGTACATTATCTAACGTGTAAAGTTTTATTAGCGTAAATTAAGTTTTGCCTTCATATCATGCAATACATAACAGGATCACAATGTTTTGTCATTGTCATGTTATTCTAGTGGTACGTAACGTCCATTTACCTTATATTTCTTCATAACAGTCATACATACAATATGTGAAGTACATGTCTGCGATAAAGACTTTATATACCAAAATCTAAAGTAATCGTTTTGCTAATATCAAGTACGTACAATACAAGTAAAACGAGGAAATTATAGTCACGTAAATATGCTGTAATACATTCAAATTGCGAACAAAAGTTTAATTAAGATGAATAAATTCATCGTATAAGCTGTCTGCATCAAACATCAGTTCAAATTTTAACTTTGAGGATAAACAAAAGTTATGTATGGTACAATGACACCTAAATCTCATTAAAACTTTGTAACTCATTCTCGTCTAATTGAACTTCGACAATACTACTAAATTAACCAATTATTCTTGCCGCTACAAAACAACAATATCACTCGTTAAAACTCACTACACTTGTAGAACACGTTTGCATGATTTACATAGTCACTTAGTCACTGTATAGAAGATAAACGTCGATATAATTATTTTTTTAAATATGTTTAAAGTTGTTGTGGTTGTAAACGTCATCCAAAAACGCATGATATTTAAGCGTTTCAATTTTTGAGTAAAATGTTAAAACAGACTTTTCTTTCCTCCTCTACTACACGTTTTTTAATTTTGTAATTTCTTTAAATACTAGAGTAGCATTCTGAAATGTTTTAATAAACGAGACCTGGACTAGGAACCACAAATGTTACTGGAACCGGACAGAAAATTTGAGCTCAAGAACGTAGACTTTTATCCAAAAAAATTTTAATTTTTTGACAGAAAAATAAAGTTGAAGAAATGATAAAGATTTGCAAGTATGTAATCAAAGCAGTCAATAAATTAACGTGCCGTGTTTACTTTCTTCTACTTCGCAATTATTCAATTATTATTAAAAGCGTAAGCAACCGATACCAATGACATATCTGCGTATACGCTCGTATAAACAACCTGTCTTTTCATCCAGTATGAAAATAATATAGTGCGAGACTATATTAGTTGACATTATTATTGCGTGTGGAAAAATTTAATTTAAATTATTGTATGAGTTTAACCTTGTTAAATAAGTTTTTGGTTACAAACTCTTAATTGTGATAATTGAAGCTGGTTATTAGTGATTTAATTGGAGTCTGTATTTTGTTTTTCACTGTGAACCATACGACGATCCGTGAGACCGTCTTAACAATATTCTGTGCACAAGATACATCTGGATATAGGAAAAGCGCTTTCAAATTGATGAAACATGAATCCGAAGTGACAGAGTGAGGCTGATAAACAAGAAATGGTACTTTGTTGTGTATTTTTGTAACACAGCATTCACCCGACTTCAATTCGTCATCTTCAATTAACTCAACACATTAAACCGTTAGATTACTTATATACAAGTAAAACAGAAATCATTAGTTTCAAGGTCTGAAAATAAAACGGGCAACAGACATTACTTCACAAGTTGTAAATCTTATACGAAAAAATAAACGGAAATTATTAAATTCATTGTTGGTTTTTTGTTTTAAAAAGTTTCATTGCGTGGTTTTCAATTATTTCATAATGTAATACTAGTAATTATTATGTGTATGTTAATTAACATCAGTATAATGACATGTTAGTAAGAAAAAAATCACTACATCAAAATGGAATTAAAAAATTAATAACATGGTACATCAAACAAGCCTGTATATAACTAAATCAATAATTGCGGATTACAAAACACAATGTGTTGTATACATTAAAAAAAAGAAGTGTTTGTCTGAAGATGAGGATTAGTAACATTTGTTTGTTGTTATGGGTAGGCGTTTTAAGTATCAGTAATTGAATGTCTACTTCAAAGCACAGTAGTTAAAATGCTCGGTGGATATCGTAAGGTGACTGCGCTGTAGAGTGCGTTTGTTCGTGTGAGGTTTAGAATAAATCCTCGTTTACCCCGTTTTTAAATACACTATATTATATCTATCCGTAGCTGTCAAGAACTTTACGAAGAACTGCAGTTTTGAAACATTTGGATATTTGGTACTTGATAGATGCACTCAACATGTTCTAAAGTTCTGAAATTCTACTTTCCTCAAATACAAACCTGGGATGACTTTAATGAAACAGTACAACCTTAATGATTGCCACTTTTCCTTCTGAGCGGGAACAGTCCAAATATAATACCAACTGACAACTGTTAGCGCAACGACTTTAATACATTAAGTGCAGACATAATTCGTAGTTGATGCGGACAAAACGCTAATTGTGCTACAGGTGAGGATAACAACATACAGCGAGGCGAGGCAGAGTGCATATCCGCCACTGACACACAGTTTACTATTGAGACTGTAAGGTCTGTGTACAATATTCGTAAAGCAGGACTATGATAGATCATGGAACTCCATGTGGGAAAGAAACTTAACTTGATTTTCGAATATAACCATCGAACATGTATATATCCCAAAATTTAGAAACAGTTCTTTCACCTATATAAAAACGAAACCTCTAGAACACAACTAATGGATTGTTAAGTACGGTATTTAAAACCGAAGAACGTTTCACAGAATTCCATGATACCCGTGGCTTGAAAAATACGAGTAACCTAATGGGCACTTCCTTGAATCTGCTTTAAGTAAACATTGTAGATGAGTTTGGGAAGTAGTGTTTTCGTATAATGCCAGTTCATATGATGAAGTTAATGAATAATAAGAGCTCTCGTACGATTACGACGACAAGGAAACCGAAAAGGGGTAGTAATTTTTAGGTACCGTAAATACTATATAATTATATCAAGTATGAAGAATGAGAGGCGATTTCTTTATGACTTAAATTTTATATAGTTTCAATTTATATAATATTGGCGTCGAATGGAGAGAACGGTGAGAATGGTAACAGAAAACACTAAGCGTCGCGGTGCAGAGACGTGGGGGAGACAGGGCGACATTAACTTGAAACTTGCTGAATACAATATGGTTCAAAAATGCAAAATTTCCACTCATTCGTTTCCAAATATCAATACGGAAGTCATGTTTAAGAGATATTTGCTTAAGAGAAAATAACATTTTAAGTAGGAACGTAGCACACTTCTACCAAAGAATATCAATTGCTTAGATATACGATTTTAATTGTGCTATATCTTTTTATTTCACTACTGTAATTTGGTTCTATACACATTTGCTTCTACGGACACAAAATTAAATACTGTTGCGGATTTAGAATGAAATATTACATTTGTTTATATATATATATATATAACGTACTAAATAATGATCTCTATCGTATGGTTTACTAGCCACTCGTTGGTTGAGTCAATTTGTAACCTACACATTAAGAAAATGTAGTTTTTTATTATAAAATTTCAGTAATTTTAAGGATTATTATGTTGTCAGGTTAATGTTCGTTGAGCGCCAATTTGCAATCGTATGTTGCAAGTAAAATGTATTGGTTAATCTGTAATTAATATTGTATATAACACAAGGGTTTCTCTTTCCTTCTAATTTTTTTTTTTTTTTTATGTTTTATTTAATATAATACTATGAATACTAATTCTCAGTAAGGCAGATTCAAATCTTGTGCCATACTTTTCTTGTCGGGAGTGTTACCAACCGATGCCAGTTGATGAAAAATTTACATTCGATTATATGTTATACATAGGCTAATATCATATACATAAAACTATCAACTAAAGAAAGAAAAGAAAACCTTTTATATGGTGTTATTTAACTCAAATCCTTTATTCTCCTTATTACATGTTGGTATAAGAAAGATATAATTATTAGCAAAGTCTTGCCGGCTGTTCTTTAAATTTGTTCAGAATGGCAGCAGTTACTTCCGCCTCCCAGGGTATACAATATTTGCGTTTTAATAATTGCTAAATATGATACACTTAAAACTATTTTACGTTAGGTCCTTTTGGGTACGATATAAACTACAATGATCTTCGGAAAAGTACCAAAATACGTGGACTTAGAATTAAATACAGAGTGTCTTAACAAGCGTTTATTACTAACTTTACAATGTTCAGTGTCTTTAGGTTATGTTGAACTACGTATTTTCAATGTTTAATACACTTTAAATGGTCATATTACCATATATTAATAGTTTTTGCCATGAAAATAAGACTGTTCATTAATTATTTTCCAAGTGAAAGTTAAAATATAATTTTAATCAAAAAATGTAAACAGTTTCTAAGTCAAGTGTAAACTTGGGACACTAAGGAAACCTCTTCAGTTTAGTTATTAGCAAAAATACTTCCCTTCCTGGATACGTTGAATTTATTTCTTCATATGTTAATCGGCTTCCTTCTTTCGAATAATAGTTTACTTCTTTCTTCTAAACATTCGATCTTTTAAAATGATTTAACTTTAATTACATTAACTGTTATTACACTCGAAATATTTTAGATTGGTGTCTCATTTTTTTATATCATCCTTTCTCGTTCAGTTCTAATTATGGAATTCCCAATTATTTTTATAACATGTCTGTTGCTAAGGCCTATAACTTAGCTTTCATTGGTTAAAACTGTATCATCTTGAGTCACTATGGTTCTCTCTGAGCCTCAAAATAAACAAACTTCTAACATCTTACATACAATTTTCTTAAAATTGTTATAACTTTTTTATCTGATCTTTGATCTTCAAGATACTAGTATCTTTGAATTTCTGATGGAACACTGATTGTTTTGATATCACTTTTGACTAGTTTCCACTCCATATTTCCAGAGTTAATAGTTTACACTTTTAACTATTTGTACAAAATTATTTATAATTAGTTCTTTTTTATACCCTTCACTTTACTAAAACTATTAGATACAATCAGTAATAACATAGTTCAACATGATATTAATTATTCTAGTTTTACTATAAACTCTTTTCCAAATTCCTTAAATATATAGGCCTAACATACCTAGTTTCACAAATATCTCTATTATTATAATTTTTGTACCCTTCCATTAACATTAACATTTGTTTAAATAATATTACAGCATATATTATGTATCAACATCAAACAATTAATTACTAACAACTATTATGAAACAAATTGCAATTCTTATTAAACTTAAGGATACATTCCAGTTTTTACAAACATAATAAAATTGGTATTCGCATGGTAAGTAGTCCCCAAAACATTGTCCTCCTTACTTACTAACTTTAATATCTCAAAACATAATTATTCTAACATTCTTTACTATTAACTACTTCCATTATAAACATAAAAAAACTCTTATTGAACTTATGAGTCAATCTCAACTTTCACATACATAGTGGGATAAGTATTAACATGGTAAGTATTTACAAAACATTGTCCTTCTAGTCTTACTAACTTTAATAGTTCAAAACATAATTATTAAAACATTATTTACTACTAATCATTATTATAAAACGTACAATTAGTAGTCATTTAAGCAGGCTACTTTATGTTTTCTGGTACTCTCCTAGGGTTTGTAAATATCTTTACTTAGGCAATCATAGAACAAGATGATGGGAAAAATATCATGTAACAATATATATTATTACAAAACTGCTGTCCGTCTTTGTATAAGCAAGAGTGTAAACGTCGTCCTTAACGTATTCTGTAAAATGTAGCAGTGTGTCAGAGTGTAACTTGTGTATGTGTGTCTTACCAATTCGTCCTCGCTCGGTAACGTAACTTACGATGCTTGAGTCCGTCGCGAACGTACGGATAACCAGGTATCGTAGTACTGTCCTGAGGTTCACTAGGAATGTATGATTCCCGGGTGGCGCCAAATTGTTTATTTAAAACAATTAAAAATGTATTATTATCAGCGGTTCCGCTCAGGCGGTGTGAAGAATTCAATTAGTCCCGCCGCTTATCGATTTGTATGATCAAGCCAGCAGTTTGCCGTCTTCGCTGCTTGAGCGCTAGTTACCACTTCATCGACGTTCGCTATAACTTATAATATTAAGCATACACCTTCCTACTGAAAATAAAACACATTTTTATATACACAGTATTGATTTATTAACGATTGGTTATTACTGTTTTCATAGACACAAGCTATATTTGATTTCTTATATAATTTTGCTCCGGTTCTTTATTTATGAGACAATTTCTCTCTGGGTTTTACAAATCGATTTTGAACGTAACTAATATACAGTATGGCGTTCTACCAAATTAGTCAATAAATAATTTCGTTCAAATATTTGGATTCTTTTGATCACGTTAAAAGGCTTAGATGCAATTACAATAATAAAAATACACAACCTTACAATGTTTCTACTTAAAAATTATAACGTGTAGCTATAAGTGGTTTGTTGGAGTGTAGTAAAAGTGTTGTAAAGGTTCGTACATTAATCCTAGGTTAGCTTTACAATTTGACAAATTTTCAGTGTATTAATATTTTTATTTAATCTTTGAAAGAGAATAAAATTGATTCAGTGATATTTCATAATATAGTGAGAAATATTCAAAGTGCGTTATTTCGGAAGTTTAAATAATTTATTGGATACTTAACAGCTTCGTAGCATGTGATTACTCTGTTGGTCTGGAATTAAGGAATGTGGCCGCAATATAAATCAGTTTTCATTTATTCGGGCTTCTGGCACTTTTTCAAAGTATTTGGATTCATTTATTCACTTCGTCTTGAAATAAAAAGTCTTCTCGCTCAGGTAATTGCGTTCAGTGATAGTCAGCCTCCTTCTCGTTCAATTTTGACAATTTGTCTGACTTTTAAACATTTTAAATAAGAAAATTGGTTGTTCAGAATTCTGGCGTCTGTTTTTCCTGAGCGTCAGTTTTTGAGTAACGATATTCAACGGTAATTTTTTTCTACCAGTCCCGTTTCTATGGTTACCAAAGGAATCTGATTGGACTAGCTTGACATAAATCCATTGTTATCAAAATTTGAATTCTTTTCAAATCTTCATATATCTTCTGACTTTCTTCCTTCCATTATCTTCCTTCTTAAGTATTAATTATTAGCACTGTCATTTGTATTTTCTCACAAAGATTATTTTGGTATCCCACAATATTGGGTTATTTCATGTTTCATAAGTTTACAATTAATTTAATGTTTACTAATTACATTTCTCTGTTTATATAACTCCTTATTTTAATATTTTGTTTTTAATAAAATTTACCATTTATCCTTGGTTAATTAGTCACCTTGGATTTGTTAATTACTTGGCTATTTTCATACAATTAGTATTTGTTAGTGTTTGACCGTTAGGTCTGTTTCAAGTCTAAGTAGCCATTACTGATTTTTGATTATTTCATACACATTATACCTCACTTTGTTCTAGAGCTTTATTTTGTTTTTATAACTATGTTTATTATCTATGGATGTGTTTTGGTTCAGTCTTTGTGTGATTTTATTGTGTTACAATTGTTTTATTCATCATTTCTTGCTAATTATTTACTAATGGTTTTCTCTTTTCTATCTCAAACATTGCTTTCCTTTCTTATTTATTTACTCTGCCAATGTCAACAATATGGCTATTAATTACTATCTTTTTTCCATCATATAACATATAATATTTAGGTCTATGTTTGGGATAATTACCCAATACATACCCTATACATAAATAATTGATTAGATAATTATTTAACACTTATTATCTAATATTTGTGTACAATTCATTAACTTTGATTTATTGTTCGGGTGATAAACAACCTCACCTCTATTGAACTCGTTTCATTACTCTTCTCTTATAACATGGGTGTTTACTTATGGTTTTAAACTACTTATTTTATAAAAACTCTTTGCTTTCTTTTCCATGTCAACACTATCTTATTACTTTGTCATGTGATTCTCACCTTTAAATTCTACAATACATTTTCAAGTTCTACAATAATATTATTTTATAATCACTACAGTTAATATCACTCTTCAGTGTTCATTATTACTGAATCAATGTTTTATTTTAAATATCATTCTTATAACTTTCTTAAATGTTATTGCTCACTATTAAAACTTAAGGGTTTGTTACTTTTACTAAGTGTTTATCTTAGCCTTCCCTATTTTTACTATTTCTATCATTGACAATATTTTTATTTATTTATCACTTGCACTTTTAAATTATTTTGTGTTTATTATAATTTACTTAGTGTTTCTTTTTCTGTCATTTCACTTTAGGGTAAATTCACTTTCACTAGGTTAACTTCCGTTTACTTCTCACTATTTCAATATGTTTCTCTTTCTCTACACATATTATCTATCTTATTAATATCATGTCTTTCTCTATTAACAACTTATATGTACTTCTAATTCTTTGGCTAGTGTATTTTCAGCTATCGTGTTTTATTAATGACTATTTACAATTGTCACTCAATCAATACTAACATTCATTATTTATTTTGGTTCTTTACCGGTTTCATTTTCTTTATTATATTTGATTACATTATTTCTCCCTTCTCTATTCTCTATGTCTTGTCTGTGTTTCCTTGACGTGTTTCATTTTATTTTCTTCATCGTTGGTTTGTTACCTCTTTGTTCTCATTTTTCTTATCCTTCACTTCTCATCTTGTTCACTTTATTTTGGTTCTTACCTGGCCAATCTCTGTGGTTGGGTCAAAGTCGTGTGTCTGTCAGTCCAGTCGTTGAGTTTCTTTATTAATCACTTTTGGTTTATAACTCTTTCTCCTTTTTTCTTAATTACTTTTTATATTTTTATTCTCTTCATTATTTATTTATTAAAATATATTATTTTTTAGCATTTTTTACATACTTATTGTCATCAAAATTGATCTGAAATTGGCGATGTTATATAATGCCCTTCCACCAAAATTGATCATTTTATAAAACGTCATTCTAAGTTTGATGAAATTAGCAATTATATTGTATCATTTTCTTCTTAAATTCTCCTGCTTCCTGTGCAGTTTTATTTTTAATTCTATATCTTTTACTTCCTTTCTTCTGAGTCCTTTCTTCATTATTTTCTCATATTACGAACTGGCTTATTGATTTTTTATTATAAATTATTCCCTATAAATCTTATTTTTCCCTAACTATCCCTACTTTGTAGCTGAAATCGATTCGGATGGGCTCTATTGGCTTACCTAACTCCGTCGTTCAAAACTACTCTTTTTCTGAGATCAGGGGAACATCCTCCCTGCTCAGTTAAATGATTGCTGGACTTATTCAACAGTCAATCTCAATTAATGAATCTGCAATATAGTCATCTCGTGACTCATAATAATAATAATAATAATAATCATAATATTTGTTAGGAATCTTTTACTTTTGTATTTCATTATTGCTCAGTTCGAGTCATATATTTTTTCATCTTTCTTTATGGATACCATTAAATAATACTTGAAGCGTTGGTTTTTATTGATACAATTCACATTTTTTATTCATTTTTAATTACTCTTTGTTTCATCTCATTTCATATTATAACTCTTAGAATGTTTATTTCACTTATTTCGTTTTTTGATCATTGGTTTGTTTATTTTACTTCCCATATTTTTCTAAATAGTTGTGGAAGTTGATCATTTTGATTGATATTTTTTTTTCATATATATTTTTTTTAATTATCATAACAAGTTAGTGCTTCTTATTAGTCAGGAATTTTTGTAGCTTATTCCTTTATAGAATGTTTTGCTTTTTTATGCCTCATATTTTGGCTAAAGTTTATTTTAACTTAATCTTATTTTGTAGGAATATTCTGTAACTTCACTCCTTTATTATTATTTTTTATTTAAATATTATAGTAAGTTTGTGGTTCTTACTTTATATGGATTCTTTGTAACTTTATTTCTCCATTTTATAATTGGTCTAAAATATTATCGAAATATTTGCGTAAGTTGTCCTTATATAACTTTTTTGAATTTTGAAATTCATCTTATACTTTTCCTTGTTATTTATTAGCAAACTTTTCCGTTTGTATTATTATCTCTTTTTATTTCAAAGTAATTCGGTTGGTTTTTCAATTTTAAGTTTTTTTTTTCTCAGTCATTTCCATCCATTGGTATTAAGTATTCGCCTAAGTTCTCCCCTTCGATGATTATCAGTTATTTTAGTTAATTGAATGTTCCTTCTTTTCCGTTTGTTGGCTTGGTCGGTAATCAGGAAATCAGTCCCATATTCCAGTGTTTATCTGCACTTGGTTTATCCATGGTCCATGATTACATGAGTTCCCTCCGTTGTTCGGACTGCTCTGGTGTGCATAATTACTTCTGTCCGTGTGATATAAGTATCTTCTATCTGGTACTGCCATTCTTCTAATACCATGTGTTCCTTGGCATCAGTGCCTACCTCAATCACTTGATGATGTTGTTTATTACTCAACGAAGTGAATCGTATCTCCGTCATTGATCTTCTCACTGATACTGGTTTGTTTTGAGTTTCTCCTTCTGTTATATTCCATTTTCTTGTAGACTTTCATAATTTGTCATACATTGTTTTGTTGTGATGCTTTTCAACTTTGGGTATCCTGCCTCTAAAGATAAGTTTGCTGAAGTTTTTATTCGCTGGTTGATTGTTGACCCCTTCTATTTTGGGTATCTTCCATTCAGGTATTGCTTTCCTCCAAGTTCTTCTCGCTGGTTGGTAGTTCACCCCTTCTAAAATTTCTTTTAGAGTTCTTCTGTACTCCACAACATTCATCATTTCCGCATGGTCGGTAATTGGTAAATTAAACACTTTAATTAGTCCATGCTTCATCATCTCCAATTCTTCTCTGGTATTGATTAGTTTTCTTTGACGCATTTTCTTAATCTTTATTTCCATGGTTTTGATATTCTCTTGGTTTTTGTTACATTTATTCTGAGACGACAGTATACTCGTGTCTTCTTTACTTTTTATTTTTTCATTACTACCTCCAGAAGTGCTGTTTAGTGTTTCATTCAGTTGTGTGAAACCCCTATCCATTCTTCCACTTAACTTTCTGATAATCTCTTCCATTCTGTCGAATCTTTTCTCCATTCGTTGTATTAACCTTTCATTCATTTGCTCTATCCATTTCATCAAATTTGGGTATCCTCTAGTTTCCTCCTTGTCACCCGCCTGTGGTTCCATTTCTTTGTCTTTGGTTGGTTTTGTTGTGGTTATTGTTGTCTCCACTTCTTCAATCGATGTTCCTTCCTCTTCTTCCCCTCTATTTTCTTCCCTCTCTTTGTTCTTGACTATTTCTTTTTCTATTTGAGTTTTTGGTTGTTTCAAGTTCTTATTATCTGGCATTTCCTGGAACTCTTCTATTTCATTATGTACCTTCCTCCATTTGCAAATATCTTCTCTGGATAATTCAAACATAACTCTTATCCATTCCATTAATTCTGCGTTTTCTGTTTGTATTGGTCTTTCTGGTTGCCTTATTGATTGTCTCCATTCTTCATGCTCCTCTAGTGTATATTCCTCTGTCACCTGTGCGTATACTCCCGTTCTTTCGTTTTTCATTTTTGTTTCATTATCGTCCTATCTATCCCAATCTTCTTCAGTCATTTTTCCACACTGTTATCTCCTTTTTCGTGGGCTGTCCCTACAGTCTCTTCTTTATTATACTTGGTGTTTAACTTCCACATTTCATCATAAATATCTCTCAAAGTCATTTTGTCGTTCGGCGTTGCATTCGCACGACTTATCTGCGCTGGTTCGTGATCCGTGGTATCTTTCTTAATGTACTCCATCTCTCTGCTGAATTTTTAAACAATGTTGTCATCCATTCTGCATAGCTGAATCGTTTTTCTGGTTCTGGAATTTTCGTTTGTTTCTTATTTTCATTATTTGGTCCTTCTATCTCGATTTTACAATCATTTTCTATTTCTTCGTTTATTACTTCCATCCTTTTGCGTCCTGCCTGTCCATTGACTAATTCTGTATTTCGTTTGATTTTTTCCCGCCGTTTTCTTATTTCCTGCGGGGTTTCTCTTGATGTTTCCCTCTTGTGCATCTTGATCTCCTTTCGTCACCGCCGCTAGAATTTCGTATCTTCCATTCTTCTAGTCCCACCAGTTGGTCGACAATTTATTACAAAACTGCTGTCCGTCTTTGTTTAAGCAAGAGTGTAAACGTCGTCCTTAACGTATTCTGTAAAATGTAGCAGTGTGTCAGAGTGTAACTTGTGTATGTGTGTCTTACCAATTCGTCCTCGCTCGGTAACGTAACTTACGATGCTTGAGTCCGTCGCGAACGTACGGATAACCAGGTATCGTAGTACTGTCCTGAGGTTCACTAGGAGTGTATGATTCCCGGGTGGCGCCAAATTGTTTATTTAAAACAATTAAAAATGTATTATTATCAGCGGTTCCGCTCAGGCGGTGTGAAGAATTCAATTTGTCCCGCCGCTTATCGATTTGTATGATCAAGCCAGCAGTTTGCCGTCTTCGCTGCTTACCACTTCATCGACGTTCGCTATAACTTATAATATTAAGCATACACCTTCCTACAGAAAATAAAACACATTTCTATATACACAGTATTGATTTATTAACGATTGGTTATTACTGTTTTCATAGACACAAGCTACATTTGATTTCTTGTATCATTTTGCACCGGTTATTTATTTATGAGACAATTTCTCTCTGGATTTTACAAATCGATTTTGAACGTAACTAATATACAGTATGGCGTTCTACCAAATTAGTCAACAAATAATTTCGTTCAAATATTTGGATTCTTTTGATCACGTTAAAAGGCTTAGATGCAATTACAATAATAAAAATACACAACCTTACAATGTTTCTACTTAAAAATTATAACGTCTAGCTATAAGTGGTTTGTTGAAGTGTAGTAAAAGTGTTGTAAAGGTTCGTACATTAATCCTAGGTTAGCTTTATAATTTGACAAATTTTCAGTGTATTAATATTTTTATTTAATCTTTGAAAGAGAATAAAATTGATTCAGTGATACTTCATAATATAGTGAGAAATATTCAAAGTGCGTTATTTCGGAAGTTTATATAATTTATTGGATACTTAAGAGCTTCGTAGCATGTGATTACTCTGTTGGTCTGGAATTAAGGAATGTGGCCGCAATATAAATCAGTTTTCATTTATTCGGGCTTCTGGCATCTTTTTCAAAGTATTTGGATTCATTTATTCACTTCGTCTTGAAATAAAAGTCTTCTCGCTCAGGTAATTGCGTTCAGTGATAGTCAGCTTCCTTCTCGTTCAATTTTGACAATTTATCTGACTTTTAAAACATTTTAAATAAGAAAATTGGTTGTTCAGAATTCTGGCGTCTGTTTTTCGTGAGCGTCACTTTTTGAGTAACGATATTTAACGGTAATATTTTCTACCAGTCCCGTTTCTATGGTTACCAAAGAAATCAATACTAACATTCATTATTTATTTTGGTTCTTTACCGGTTTCATTTTCTTTATTATATTTGATTACATTATTTCTCCCGTCTCTATTCTCTATGTCTTGTCTGTGTTTTCTTGACGTGTTTCATTTTATTTTCTTCATCGTTGGTTTGTTCCCTCTTTGTTCTCATTTTTCTTCTCCTTCACTTCTCATCTTGTTCACTTTATTTTGGTTCTTAGCTGGCCAATCTCTGGGGTTGGGTCAAAGTCGTTTGTCTGTCTGTCCAGTCGTTGAGTTTCTTTATTAATCACTTTTGGTTTATAACTCTTTCTCCTTCTTTCTTAATTACTTTTTATATTTTTATTCTCTTCATTATTTATTTATTAAAATATATTATTTTTAGCATTTTTTACATACTTATTGTCATCAAAATTGATCTGAAATTGGCGATGTTATAATATATATATATATATCTATGTATAAAATATCGGCTTCCTAGTCATTTCTAGACTTTCATACACTACCGATATACTGTAGTCAAGTGGTCGTGACTGATGATGAAATACGAACCAACACAAGAGACATGTTTATTAGTGTGACTATATCTCCACATGTATAATAACGATATAAATTATTCGTGTGCGGGCGTGTGTGTGTGTGCGTGTGCGCGCGCGCGCGATAACCAATACTTGTACCAAACGTGGATATACTACTTACACAATATATGATATCTTCCTTCCTTCCCTGACTCTTCCTTTTTTAAAACAAAGTTTCTACAGTATGTTATAATTACAAATTACTCGTACATCGCCAACTTTACTGACCTGAGCAAGTTCTTTACACATAATAAACTTCCCAAACAATTACAAGCTCGGATTTTGACACTTTAGATTTAGGTGGTAGTCTGAAGATGTACAATAACACAACAACGCATAATACTCCATTCAAATGTACAAGAAAAATAGGTACGTAACAAAACAGCCAACAAAAATTGAAAAGAGAATAAGGTTAAATATATCAAATAAAGTACATGAATGAAAACAATTAATCTCTTATACCACCAGCCTGTGTCGTCTATGGGTTTTCATCTGCGGTCACAACTGCGGCTCTAATTATATAAATGGATTCTAATTAGGCAAGTAAACTTTTTCTGGTAAGATTTTGTCTGTTTTTCATGTAATTATAAAATTAACTACAGAATATGTGTTAATAATTAAAGTAAATAATATTCTTAATAGTACATCGTGTCACTAAACTGTAGTGATTTGAAGTAGCATGTATTATACTCGTTTCTAGTACATGTGGACTATGTTGATCCCCCGCGTAAATAGTAAACATTATGGTATGTGGGTCCCCGAATGCCCGGTTTGACAACTATAGAAACAATTCTCTTAAATTAATTACCGTTAAAACGTGATTTAATACATAGTACACGTTCATCATTGTACTGTCAGTCAATTGAGACCAAGTAGTGGGTTAAAACGACGTGCACTTCTGTGTACCACAAATCTACTGTCGTGTGAAGTAAAAACAACCTAATGTGACATAAAATCAATGTGTATCGCAAATAAAATAGGCATTTTGGAAACAAATATTTCATTTATAAAGTAGGAAAATATTCTAGAATCTTTTTGGTGACTAACATGCGTAATACGTATTGTTTTGTAGGAATACCACGTTACTCAACAACCTTAATGCGCTAAATGAGACATATTTTATAAAATGTTAAATAATTAAAACCACCATTGAAACAAAATGTTAACAGGAGTGTTGGTACACTGCTTCATGCTGATACAATAAGTCATATTATATTATACTATATGCATACGCGACTGTCACGTTTAAGCAAACCTTTAAATGTCCAGTTTAGAGTGGAGTCACTATTTGTATGGATGCCACTACTTACTCTCATGCTACCTATTAGTTTAATTTACATAAATATATAATTATATATATATATATATATATCCTGCAAATATAAATTATATTAAAGTTAATCTGTTTTACTACTCAAAATATTGATTAACATTATTTACCATAAATTTAATATTATTACACAGAGAAAAACCTAAATACATGGTGGTTTTTTGCTATCGTTACGTTATAAAAATTTGTTACGTTATAAAGTTTGTACACGGTATTTTAAATAGTATACCTTCCACTAGAATTAACTAAAATTTAATACACTATGATGTATGAATTTTTATTTTCTGTCATAAACAATATGAGCAATATGCACAGTATGTATTTACAATGTTATAATTTTATAATTTGATTTAAATAGGTTTTTGGTGTTAGCCTCATATACACTGTTAGTAACATTACGGTAATTAAAGTCACTCAACTGTTCATACATACAAACTCGCATGCCCACACATACAACACGACTCACTTTCAGAATATTTCTTACAATTGCATATATACGATAAGAACAACATTTATTTTGCATATGTATAATTTACTATTGAATAGAGTTATAGGCTGCAAAAATGTATCATAACTTCAAAGCGTTTTGAGTACATTCAGTGTTAGCTATTGCAGCTTTTTGTATCCCCCATATGACACTCCGATCATTTCCCTATTTCTTTATATTATAAACAATTACACTTTCCTAACATTTTCTCTTAAGCAATGGATAGTCTTAAGGTACGTTTATACTTCAGTTTTCGTTATCTTCAAACATTAAAAAAATGTGAACTGCTATACATTTCTCTAAAATTCAGGATCTAAATATTTGTACTTGTTGATTATGTAACAGATAATTTAACCAGCCACCAATGTGAGAACATATTTTTATATAACCAAGAACAAGCGTTTTTCGCCCTGAGGATGTGTGTTTTAACAAAAATATCCTTAAAACTTCTTGACTAATTATAATGACTAACTTAATCTGAATTGGTTTATTTACACAATGCTAAGGACATTTTAATATTGTTACGACGGTGTCACTCATCGTGGTATGGTTCAGTGGAAAACAAAATACGGACACCAATAAATTACCAGCTTTTAATGTGTCACAAATAACAATTTGTAATCAACAAGGTAGTCTACCACAACAATTCAAGTTAAATTTGCCCACGTGCAACAATAATGTTCGCTATTAAGAGTTCAGTAATAATGTTCACTAATTATAACACAGTAATCGTTTTTCCACAATACTTCGACAACCACTCGATCCGCACTAAAGGAATCGCTCATTGTAAACTGAAATGACAAGGCGAGCAGTGTTGATTATATAAGGAGCGCAGGTGTTCCAGAATAACTTTTCATCCTTACTGCGACGTGCCTGCATAATGCGTATTTCAAATGCTCTCCAGAACAGTCTCGAAGCTACTTGAGTGCGGCCTTGAGACGTTACAGCTGCTCAGCTAGTCGAGAAGCGGGTGGAACGATTCTCTCTCCTTTTCGAGAGAGTTCCTTCGTTACAGTACGTTTCATCATAATTAAAACGAATGTGTAATTTCATTATGCATATTTTTCATTAATTTTATTTATTACAGTTTGCATTACACACACTCACACACGCACAAGGTACTTATAAACTAAAATTGTAGCAAAATTAGTAATTCTTATTTTTAATATATGTCTTGCTTTCCGTTTATAATATTTGTATTGCTTCCTTTCGGCAAGTTTAAATTATTTCTCATAGTATATAGACATATCTACTTAAATTTTAATTAGCATAATGAAGATTAGTTTTTTTTAATATCTCTCTTGTTTTCTTTTTCCCATATTACATTATACTTCCTTCCAGCAGTATAAATTATATTTGCGACTTTAAACATTTTGATGACAATAACGTCCAATATAGCAATAATTACAATTGTACATAGTAGAATTTATGCATAACCTTTACAGAATTTATATAGTAACCTACTATAACAGGAGGCAAAATTAAAATTTTTAATAACATATACACGACTGTAGTGCAGTTTTTACAAGGACGAAAGGCGTAAGCAGAATAAGTAACCGGAAGCTATAAAAATATCACTTCCCACCGGACAGTCACAGGTTTACGAGGTCATGTAATTTTCTGTGTAGATATAACCTAACGTTATATCCGTAACCTGCTTTTAATGTCTACCTAGCCTCACGTAAAACCAATTATCGTCTTGTAAACTGTAAAATACATTCGTGTGTCTCAGAGAATGCGTAATTTATATGTGAATCATTCAGAGCACGACTTTCTTCAAAAAGGGCTTCAGCTATGTGATTCCTAGAGTTTCATATGTTGAAATATAAAATAAGTATTTAATAGCTTTTAGTATTCATCGGATGTATAACACCTTTTTTTGAAACACATATATTTATTTTCTTAAGGCTAGATCAATTATGGTTACCAAATAAATAATTAAACGTAATAATATGTAATGTGCATAATTTATTTATGTATATACTTCTACATTATTATATTATTATTATTTATTCATTTACGTGAAAACGCATACTAGTAAGTACACTATTACTTTATGATATTACATTGCCACGCAAGGTAACGCTAATGCTTAATAATATTTCGCGTATGACTTCAAATACAATTATGTCGAGGGATAATTTACAAATATGACTACAAATAAAAATCTCGCTTTCCAGACTAACCGACAAATCTTAACTTTGTAGCTATTAAGATAGGAAAAAAAGGTAAAAAGTATATTTGCATGTTTTTAATACAATTTCTGTGTAACCCAGACAGTATAAACATTGTAACAAACTAATCTTTCGACGTTTGTTAGTTGCGTCTATTTGATACTCTTCTAAACTCTCGCCTAATTAAGCCCGCGATGGAAGCCATTTGTAACGTTGTGGTAATCAAACCTTCTCTCCGTTGATTTATTTTAACCGGATTATGTCGTATTTGTTTTGTGGGAATAGTTTTCTCCGTTAAATAAACAATCTGTTTGTTTAATGAAATTATTTTTTTTTTTATTTACTATCGAGATCCTTTGCGGTTGATTCTCCGCAGATATTACAGTTCAGCTTAGAGAGAGAGAGAGAGAGAGAGAGAGAGAGAGAGAGAGAGAGAGAGAGAGAGAGAGAGAGAGAGAGAGAGAGAGAGAGAGAGAGAGAGAGAGAGAGAGAGAGAGAGAGAAAGGGTGAGCGAGAGAGAATAAGTTCCTGTCTTGTGTACTGTGTTATCGTTTTATTAAGGGTATTTAGCAACAGCTGTTTTCAAGGCGACAACACGCTAAAGGTTATGTTCGCCGTTTACACCTCGTACGCTATGATGACTGCGGTCGTTTGCCCACTCTTCTCTGCTATTTACTAGTTTCCTGTAACAATTTCGCTATCTACGAAGAATAACACAATGTCAATTCCCTCAAAAAGGTATTTATTATTTGATATTAGTTTATATTTTTGAAACCATTAAATTCAGTTCCTCGATTTTCAAGTCAACTATTATCGAAATTATAACAACTTTCGATATATGTATTTCTATCATACGACAGATATATTCGATTGTAGTTATAAACAAAATTAATAAATTAATTATCTCAGGGTTTTTTGGGATTCTTTGAGCTGTAAAAAAGTCAGAAATGCTTTGACAAGAGTATCTTACTTTACAAGAAAAATATTTTATTCTTAAAGACTAGGTCAAAGAGTTCGTTTTTTAGACGCCAGAGAGCAGAATACATGAATTCATACAGCTGACGGTCCAAGAAACATGGCCGCTGTGAATGTTCTAATGAGATTATATTTTTACTGTTTTTAATTAAATAAATAAAGTTTGAAACGTTCTCACTAAGTTTTCTTATAGATTTAATTATTTTATACTGGTTTCTAGTGTTCCAGTGTTCGTTACTTGGTGGTGATGTGTAGTTTTTTTAGTTTATGAAGGTAGGCATTTCTTACCCATGGTAGCTAGGTTCCAATTTTCAATCTATCTTGTGCCTGGACAAATTTTCATTTTTTTTTGTATATTCTCGCAACAAGTAATATGTTTCATGTGATGTCCCAGACATGGTTTTTTATGTTGATTCTTTTTCTTCAGTTTTGAATTGCGTACGGTTTGAAATTTAGTTTATATTTTGAAATTTTCTGGATATTATTTTAGTGTCATCTACTCTCTTGAAATAAAAGTTACCAATTCCCTCATCTTGTTACCTTCGTTACCGTTAGTAACCAAGAAATTGATGAGTTTTTATTGGCTAGGTACAGTTTTAGTAATTAGGCTAGTCTTTAGATATTATTAGTTCTTTCACCTTTTAAGAAAATTACTCCTTTATAAAGGTTAACTCTAATTAAATTCAATTTACATCGTGTTTTTCTTCATACTATTACATATGCTTAAATACTTATTTGTTATAATTTAGTGGTGATAATCCATAGTTTTTTTATTAACAAGATTCTTGTTTTTTAGGAACTATTTTCCATTAACATTGTTTTCTCATAACAATTACATAAACTTATTTATTATACCCTTCAGTCATCACCTGAAAGTGTTTTTTATTAAAATTTAGTTTTCTTTTATATTTTAGCTTTACAATATTGGTTTAATTAGTTCATTTCTGACTTTTATATTTGTAAATGTATTACTGCTCTAGGCATATTTTATTTTTCATTATCTCTTTATAATTTATTCCAATTAACAGTTATTAATTCCTTCTCTAACCCTGGATCTTTCAGAATAATAAACATAATATTATTCTACTTATACATTGAAATATTACCTTTGTGGCCTAACAAAAATAAAACAGTAATAACTTACTACTAACTACTTATTATCTATTACAAGATTCCTGCATCCTTATCACAACTTGTGACTGATGTCTCTTTAATACCACTAATCATAGTTTGCTATTCTTTTAAGTTTTTTATAAATAGGCTATACTTTACTATAGTTCTATTTATTATGATTTTGTTTCACTTTAACTTTATTAACTACAATAACATCACATTCTCTTATTATGTCGCAATTGGTGTACACTGTATTTTTATAGCACCACTTATTACACTGTTTATTCACTACTAGAGTTTTTATTTTTTAGTTTACTAATAATCTAAGACAAATGTTTTATAGCATACCTTTGTATAATACATTTTCTGACCTGTGGAATAGGATATCTACTAAATTTGTTTATCATTGATAATAATAATATCAGATATTTTACTGTTTCTTAAAGAATATTGGACATTTTGTCCATTTAGTATGATGTACTGATTATGTAAGGTTACAACATGTAATATATTTAATTTACATTAAACAAACATTTACACAACATTTATATAAGTTTTTATACTTTATAAATCCTTTTGTGTAACAATTTTTCCACATATCCCTCATTAATTAGGTGATTCAGTATTGGTTTTAAAGTTTTTGGTGCATTAGGAAAAATCCATATATTTCTATCTTAACTCACTGAATTTTTTAGGAACGGATTATCCCACAAGGTATCAAATCCGTCATCGACTTTCTGTTTGAAGGTCCCATGTCACAAACAAATCGTGTCACTGCGAAGCCGGTGTTTCCAACGACCTAAATGGTTTCATAAGCAGTTCCTTTGTCACCGTAGTGTCTGATTGAGATAAAGATCACCGTTACCTTTCATGTAATTTGTAACTCCAATAAAACTAGTGTTTGGGAGATAGATTCATCTTCCTTTGAACTTAATGTTCGGATTATCTGATACTCAGTTAAAAAAACCGCAGAATTATTCTTTGCAATTGGATAACCAGGTGCGTGAAAGAAATCGCTTCATAAGAGGACACCTGTGACAAAATGTTGTAACATGCCCGAAGAAATAGTGCATGTTCCGAAGCGGAAGACCAGCTTTGTTTGTATAACACAAAGCGTCATCGTCGTTGTTCCTAGAATTTTCGTGCTATCAAAGAAGGCCTTTACAGCGTGAGAAGGATAGTCAGCTATGTTGTTTAACAGAAACAACAAGAAGGGCAACAGAAATTCAAGGTCTTTGATCTAGGTTGGCGAAGTATTCTAGCAGAGACAATTTGTCAGTTCGTACGAACAAGCTTAACGAGGAGGTAACCAAATGCGTATGACTTCGACAACCTACGTAGAGTGTGCGTTATACGGATGTAAAGAAAATGTATAAAGCACTTTGGTTACATTGGTATACAAGGTCGGCTGCGATACATATGAGGCGCCGATCCATTGTTTTCATGAGTTTTCAACTACTCGATTACTGTCGGCTCATGGCCAGGAAGCGGTATATTCTTATAGATTCTCGGTGACATCAAAATAAGCGGCCAGCGGCAGGCAAGTTTAGTATTTATGAGGAGATTTTTTGTGCATATATTGTAAAGTCATTGTGCCTCGTTGTGTGCGACTTGTAATATTTCGTGCTGCACTGTTAATTAGGTAACAGTGCGTTTTTGTTACGTAAGCGTTTGTTGGAAAATCGTCAGCTTAAATAATTGTTTTATACGAGTGTTTATTGTTGATTGTATATGTTTCAAATATAATTGTAGTTTTAAATGGCAATTTCAATTAATATCGATTATTCCGTTCTTACTGTTCTAACACGACGATCCTAACAACAAAATAAAACAGTATAATAGGAAATCTAATTTTACAAACAGAGGTTATTCTGCACAATCACAAATGTTATCTCTGGACAACATTTTACTGCAAGTAAATTTTACTGAATATAAACTATTAAAACAGTCGATAAAATTTAAAAAGGGACTCCTAATGTAATTACTAAGAAATTTCTGTTTAATAATTATTTTAACAAAATGTTATTCGACCGTTCTGGGTGATGTCTGCTATGCATAACACTCATTGACTTTAAAATAACATTACAGTAATGTAATAGATACAAGTAAACATAACTCAATGAAGTTTCAAAACTTTACGCGACTGGTATCTGTCGTTTAACAGAATATATAAGCCTGTTGTTTAATGTAGGCTACATACAAATTCTGCAAAGACTCTTCTTGCAAAAGTGTTTCTTAATAAATAATAAATTTGTGATTACTGAATTCAATAAAACATTCATATAATACTTCATATGTACCAATTTCTCCTTAAATTACTTTCTCTTAACTATTTAAATGACAATGTTACTAGCTACTGGTTGATGTGAGATAGATACAGAGGTATCATACAATATTCTTGACAGACAAACCGTGAAGTAATTGTTAAGAACTCGCTACAAAATTCATGTGATATTGCGATATGCATAATACCTACGTTAAAATAATTTATTAAGGAAATATTTAATGTAAATTACAAGTTTATATAAAAGTTGAAAATCAATTGAAATACTATTTAATTTTGGATATGTCTTAAGAATAAAATTAGGTAATATTTTGTCAACTGATCAGTAAATTTTATTTTATCTTGAATTAAACAAAATTTAGAATCCACACAAAGTGATATTAAGTATTATAGGGAGCGTATAATCCTATATTAGATGTGCAATCGAGTATCCGTTTCAATTAACTGAAAGCAAGGCTTGGGCAGACAGTATAAAGTATAATCGCCTTAACGGTGGTTTCAGTTTGTCATTTCATGCTATTTCGTTGCAAGAGACTGTAGTTTGGACAAAGTAAAATCTAAGCCTCCGTTATTTCCTACGGACTTAAATTTTAATCTACCACATCCAATTTAATATGTAACACAATTTATTTTATTTTTTATTTTTTAATAATAAGAAAAGTATTTGCTAGATGAAAAAAATGTATTCGAATTTCTCTGTTTTGCTTGTCAGTATTCGGTTTAAACAAAAACAAATCCTTTTATGAGGATTTTCTATAAGCTGCGTCCAAACATATTGTTTGCAAGGCAATATATTATTTTAGGTACATCCTTGGAAGGTAACACATCCAACTCTTAAAATCCAGGCAACTGTAAAATCCAGATCAAACTGTGAAAATTAGATCAATTAAGTCTTTTAGTAAGGTCCATAGAGTAAGTTTGCGAAAAATTAATGTAACTTTACATTCCCTATAAGTTTATTTTTGTAAAAAGTTTTAGGTATATAAGCACACAGAATGTGTACAAATTATCTTCTATAACTTTTAGTAGCTTATGACGAGGAAATTTATAATATTTCAATTTGCTCTTGGTAACTGATAACAAGAACGGGTTCACTATTTTAATATATATTATAACAATTCAAATTACCAATTTAAATATATTTTAAATTGTATAGCCCCACGCTTTTGGGAGACAAAATTATACAACAACACGAATTGATTATTTAATGTCATTTAATTTGTGCTGTGCTAACATGTATCTAACATTACTGTTAGAATGTACCAATTACTGGGGTTTGGGTGTAATAGTAATAAGAGTAGTCATTAGTTGAATTGTAAGAGTTTTCATTAATTTATTCCAAAAATATCACAAGTGTTTTTAAAATCGCATTTACTTCTCCATAAAATATTCATTATTGTTTGTTTAAACGTTTTTTGTTGCAATACATTCATCATAAAATAAATCTTATAACCTATATTAACAAAAGTATATGCTAAACATTTATTTGTTAATCTAAAATTTCTCGACCACTCAGCCTGACTGTGTGCTTTATTGCAGTTTTGTTTTCTTTGTTTTATATATTTTTTTATTACATTACTTTATGCATTGCATACATCTTAATGTTTTATAAAAATTTAAATTGACTAAGAGAATTGTTATTCTCTTTCTATAACTTCCCAACTACTTTACTTTCTGCATTGCGTGTAATATTATTCATTGACTACTTTATAAACTTTAAATAAAAATTTACATTTACTAAATTACTTGTTAATCATCCAAGCAAATTCTTATTGACTTTAAAATGTATTCTTTTATCTCTCCTCTACAGTTAACATAACTTTCATTTATTTTTAAAAAATTTTAAATGTCTTTTCAATGTCGTTATTCTCTCATTTACTAATTATAAATTGGTTACTTGTCACCTCAATTCTGTAGATCGTACCCATGTCCTCCGTTGATCTGTAGGTCCCCTTCGAATGGAGTTCTCTGCACGTTCTCCGGTTCCACTTGTCGTCCTCCAGTCACTAGTCTCTCATGGTCCCATCTGGTTGCTGAAGTGTAGAGTGATATGTTGCTCTGCATCAGCAGCTCTTATCCTAGCAGACGCCTCTATTTCTCTGCATAGCGTTCCTCTGCTTGATGTGCCTCGTCGGTTGTCTAGAGTGCTGAACGTTTGTGGTTGTAGACTTGTAGAGTATGTCCGATAATCGTATTTAACAAAAAATCAAACTAAGTGTTACTGTTTGATACTTGGATGACCGTATTGTCCATTCGACTTTACAGTTTATTTTTAAAAAATCGCGTCGATACTGAACATAGCGTCCCGCCGCTTCTGAAGACTGATTGAGAGTAAAATTGGCTCTCCTGGGCCCGTATTTATATTCAATCAAGAAACCACACCTGTCGGAACAGAATTCTGCATGTCAGGAACTGTCCGTGGCGTTAGTCCCCCCACTATCGTCCAATTTCATATTTTCGCACATTTCTGCCAATTGCAATTTCTAATGCGGGTTTCAAGGCGTTCTATCATTGTCTTTTTTAATTACACATATTCTATGTAATTACTATTAGACTCGCATAAATAGTGTAATTACTACCCTCTTAAAATCGCACAGAATTCGCACTGAACGTCCTAATCACACCGTTTTCGCCACTGCACATGTGTATTATTTTTATGCATATTTAGAAGTCTTTGAAATTTTTCTAACATTTACGGTTTGCTTATAATTAAATGAAACTATAATTTAGCATCTACTTGGGGTGAGATTGCAAACATTCAGTCTTGAACAGGCTTCACGCACACACTCTATTTACTAGTGTACACAATCTCAGCGCCAATCGCGTGATCGTGCCTGTTGATTCCTGTGTATAAACTCAGCTTTCAATTTCACACTTGCTTATCTATTACATATTAATAAAACTAATTTAAATATTTATTTTATTTAATAAATGCACAGTACAGCCTATGCTTGTATTGTCGCAATATATATAAGAATTTATTTTAATTTTAATCTTCCATATATCATTTATTACAGTATATTTATTGGTGGAATATTGAACACCTTGTACAAACATTTTATTCTCTGGAGCGCGTTCAAGAAGTGAAATGTAATTTTTTTTTATTTTACTTTATACTTTATTTTACTGACATCTACTTATATACACTTTTTACTTTTTTAACAATTAAGGCTACAATTTTTGTTAGCCGAGGTGTAAGGCCATAGCCAAAGCTGTTGATCCCAAAGTCTGCAATCAAAAACTTTGGACCACCCCCTTACAGCCCGGCTAACAACAATTTTAATAACATTGAAATTCTTAGGCAAAATTTGAAATTAAAATTATAGTATCATTGCGTCAAGTGAAAGGACTCTAATGAAATTTGTGTTATATTTGCCTCTTCGCAAAACTCACTTAGTTTTGCCCTTCACTTACGTGGTTCGGAATTAACGTACACGATTGTCATGATTAATATGATTTACAATCAGAAAAAAAATTTTACGAAATGCAGCACTCGAAATTGATTAAACATTGCACCACACATAACGTGCTATAAAATTGATCCAAATACTCACGTTGTATTATTAACATTAACTCAAATTGTCCAAATGTGGTTTAACGAGAAAATAAGGGTTCCCGTTAACTATTCCATTCATTTAAATAAAAAATTATTTTAAACATTTGAAAAAAGGGAAAATTTAATGAAAATTAAAATTTACTCTTCCAAAAAAGACATTAAAAACAGCAATGAATGACTCCTAAACTCTCTGCTTAAAATCTACTGTCATTTTTGAGCATATTTTATGAGCATCGTTAGATGCTGAATGAATCGCAACATGGTCACGGGCCACAAACGCGTCTGTACTGCTGACAGATAAACTATGCAGAAAGCTCCCTGAATCAGAATTTTAATTACTGGTTCAGCTGATGAGTACAGAAGATAAAAATGTTTGTAATCCTAATATCGAAGAATCATATAGCCATGTTTGAAGGGAAAATTTTGAAAATAATTTTGTACATAAGAGTGAATTTTGTATATAAAAGTGAAAAACTGTAGTAGGCAGGACACGTAACAATGATGTGTTTAACAGTAGATACACAAAACAATTTTAATAGAAAGAAACTGAAGTAAACCGACTAATGTTTACTGGAAAACCGACATGACGGGAAATTGGAGTAAGAGAGGATGCAAACCAATACGGAAAACAAGAGATAAAGACAGAAGGAATTCAATGAGGTTAGTGAAAAAACTGAAAGATACAAGTCTCATTACATCTATTTATTTCGTGAGACGTCCAGACAATCCGTGTACTCAGATTGCACAAAAACATACTCTTAAAGAGGATTATGAATGAACGATCTTTTGTGAAAGCTACGTTAAAGATGGATAGACGCTGTGATTACCTAGTATCGAATATGAAACAGATTGGAAACATGATAAGTATTAACTTTACGTAAACAGAGATGGTGCCTTTATATATAGAAAATAATGTAACAAATACTATTACGAAATAAGGGAATCATCTCTCACAAATTATAGGTTAAGTGACATGTCACTATATGTGAAGCGGGAAGAAAAATGGGAAGTTTCGTACAGTAACACAGACTGATTAAGCTACGACGGCCAAAGCCTATTACGGAAGAGTGATATGCTGCTAAACTATAAGTCCGATTATCTATATTTATGACGCTTCTGTTGACAACAAAATATTACACCTGCATTGGACTCTATGTTTCCTAACTCGCGTAAAACGTAACACGATGTTTTAGAGTTGTAGTAAAAAAAAGTTGTAAATATTTTACCAATAATTTTAGTACAGAAATATTTACATAAAAGTTATAGTAGTCGGAAGATAGAAGAAAATTGCAGCAGACTTGTGAATTGAACAGAATACAATCTTTTTACAAATGTACTGACACCGCCTGAGAAGTGATCAGGATCACGATGAAGATACAGGGAGTATCCTGTGAGCACATTCGTAAAATAATTCTCCAGCAATTTACAACACGTCTAGTAAAGTCTGTTGCACTGTTCATGAGAAATCATTACAAGCATTCAGACAATATTTTCATTAAGCCACAAAAATTGTATTTAAAATATAATTTAAAAAAATTTGTGATAACGTATTTTACTTTTACTGCACTCTAATTGATTTAAATATAACTTGCTAACTTGCTAATTTACCTATTGATTGGTCATTCTAGCCAAAGCCATATTCAAAGATAATGATCATGTAACAGTCAGTTTTTAATGCAATTTGTCCGTAAACTTCCAAAGGATTTCATATTCTTTGTTGCTTCCTAATTAATTATTCTGTAAATTTTGAGTGGACTACATAATTTCAGGTGCATTTCCCATCGTGACACGTTTATGTCATTAGGTTAATTTAGAGAAAACAGTTTTTATTTTGTAAAAGCAGTGGTAACCGTTAACGGTTGAATAGTATTCTTTTCTCGTAAATAAAATGCAACGTAAGTACTAACTATTACAGGATGTTACTAACAATACCATGAATTAACTTCTCATTTGCATTACGTAATGATCTCAAAAACAATTAAAATGAGTTTCTCTCTATGAAAGCATTTTATTGTTTAAAGTAACAGCTATAAATTAATTCTGTTGATCTCCCGTGGTACGTTAATACATTTTAAGAACATATTTACTGATAGGCCTATCTTTTGTAATGACTATTGTGCAGTGTACTATTCAGAAAGGTGAACTATTTTAGTGGTTAGTAACTTCAGATCACTGGACAGAAAAAACTAGATTAGTTTGTAGAGCGGACTTATTTTATCAGCTGCTATATCAAATAAATGACTTCAGACGTTTAACCAATCTGTACACAGTTACACAGCAAACCAAGTTTCACGCTTCAGTACTCCTTATCGTATTCCTTTCTCCTCGTTGTCTACACTCTTCACCTCACTTGTGAGAAAAATTAAATTAAATAAAATTAAATTAAAAACTGACAAATAAATTTTACAGAAAATTAAATTGGAATTATTTTAAGTGACCCCTTTAGCGTTTAATTAGGAAGTAAACTTGATGTAGGTATGATAGTTCTAATTTAAAAAATTGTGTTTTTTTATATCTTTATTTACATGTAAGTAACTAGTAACAATACGTATAAGGTACTTTTCAATTTGTATATTATTTATATTCGTTTTGTATAAAAGGATATTATTAAGTGGAACGAAGTAACATACACAATGCTTCCTTCTATTACTATTTAAACACCTGATACACCCTGATGCTTCCTCCTATTACTATTTAAACACCCGAGTCCAATAGTTTTAAATTTTGCTGCAGTATACTTTGACAGATCATGTTATATTTGAGTATTACGTAATGATTTCGACATAGATAAATCCTATGATCTAATCTGATATATCTCTCTGTGAAATTACCATAACCTATTGTGAAATATAAATGTATGTTACACCTATGTTACTTTTATAAAACTCTTTAGTTTGTTGCTTACATTTACCTGATGTCAATAAATGATTGATTAGTTTTATAACAAACAAAACTTCTAATGTCAATAAAGTGTATGTAAAAACATATTCTTTTATTACTTCCGTAACTTCCGTACACTGACTATGTTCTTTCGAATAATTATGACTTCCGTAACATATCTGTCACAAAAAGATAAATTTAATGTCAGAATTTTGTTTACAATAGAACTGATGGTTTCATTTCTCTTTATAACTTAGTTCTCTTAACTAGTTAATATTTTCTGTTTCTCAGTTATAAAACTGTAAAGAAAATGCTTGTACAGAATAAAAGCGTAAGTTTATTTTAGGCAAATGTTAAATTTAGCACAGATTCCGATAATGTTATATTGTTTTAAATCTTAATTATAGTGTTAATTATAGTCTCATGGTTTACTCTATCATATCTACAAGAATAACACAATTTCTCATTTTAGTTTGTTTTTTAAGTTTCTTTTTCTTTTTCTAGTACCTAAGTGTAAACACTTCTTAGGTGTTACTTACGTTTCGTAGGATTTTTGTGTTTTTCTAATGGCTTATGCATTCCTATAACAATTATTAGTTTGTATTCCTAAAAGTTAGGTATTATGTATTTGTTTATGAATGTAAATGATCCAAAACCAACATTTTCAATCTCTTGGGTCAATATTTTTTCCGTTCACAGACACTCAAGTTTTGACTAAGGTGTTTCTGGTTTATAAGAATATTAAGTATAATGAGAAATAAGGTCGTTGCCTTAAATCTATCATGCAGTAACTTTATGGCGAGTGTTATTTTAAACCTGTTGCTACAAATATAAATGTTTTGAATGTAATATTTGAAATGGCTGGCGATTTCCTCTATTCATATCCTATTCTACGGTGGTTTTATGAATGTAACTAACTAAACAATAGTTAGACAGTTACATTAAATAAGCTAAGTTTTGTAACGTTAAAATTCTCTACGGTCTATGAAACAGGTACAACTTCGATTGCAATCATAAAAATCATGTTCTTTATATCAGTTGGTAATATGTTCCAATTATTTACAATAACGTTTTAAATACAGAAGCCAACAAACATATTTGCAAATTATGCCTGACAAGTATGCGGCTTGGAAAGTATTATTTGAAGATGAATAAATTACCAGAAGTAATTGAGATTTTGTAGTACACGAAAATTAGCAAATACACAATTAGAAAATGTAGGAACAGACATGAGTCCGAACTTGCATATTGCTATCAGAGTATTCAAACGCGTGCTAGGGCGAGGGTTTATGATAAAAGCGGAAAAATCAGAATAAAGCAAAGAACAATAATTTAACAAAAGATGTCCTCGTGCCAACTAGTTTAATCGAGAACAATTCTTGGCGTAAAATAACTGTCCTTACGCCTATGAGACAGGTTTGGACTAGACAAAGCGTGGCAGCGATGATTACAAAGTCGGCTAATAACATAATTCCGAAAGCATTCAATTTTTCTACCCTACCGATATGACTATAACAGTATTATTTAACGATTCTCTACAAAATGCGAGTACTGAGTAACAACCCTAGAAACTAAGAGGAAGGAAGAGGGACAAAAGTAATAAACAGATGTGTTGTTGTTGATTAGAATAGTTGGTACTCGTAATTTGATACGTTTTTTTATTAGCACATAAAACAATTCAGTAAAATTTATACTGTAATGTTCTGTGATGATCTGCTTGTAATTAGACTTCTTTCAATTTTTAAAAATTGTTATCATGCTCATGTGAATACATTCATATTCTGCGAGTCTGTGTGGCTTGTACTATTTCTCCAAACATCTTTGTCAATTATACTGGCTTAGACTAGTTAATGGTTTTGTCTGTAAGCAAACGTGGAAATTATTCCTGAAATAAAAATACCAATCCTCGATGGCCAGTACAAATTTGTTAAGCACATGTTAATCGATATTTTTCGTTTATCCTCTTGTTACGTGTACGAAATATCAAGTTACAGTGAAATATGTTATCTGTTGAATATATATATGTTTCATCTAACACGTCATTACATTATGTTTATGTAAGAGTACCTAATTTTTGTGTAGTCTGCTAATTTACTTACAACGACTAGCTGTCGCAACCCTACAATGTGTATGCTTGCCTTTATTTTTGCCTACACTTGTCCCTTTTATCCACACATCGTAAAACTTATTTGCATTCATCATTATTCCTATAAGTTGCCACACGCACATACACACACACAAACACAACTAGCGCGCGCGCACTTATATTAACTAGTATAATTCATTCGACTGTTTGTGTTATAATAACTTGTACTAAATATTACTTGAATGTAGAAATGGCTGTAATTTTCGGTACGATTAACTCATGATTGCTGCTTTATTCTAGAGGTCTGAATACCGTGATTCAAACAAATAAAACAGTTGTTAATGATTGCTTATAGATTTTGTGCCAAGAAATCAGGGAAATACACACGTTAGAATTATAAATATTCAAATCATAATCTCAATCCATTAATAATATATATGTTTATGCGTAACATAATTTTGCCTGTAACGCGCGAGCACACGCACAACCACCAATTCACCCCACCACCACGCACACGAACACGAACACTAACAAATGCCTTAAAAATAACAATCTAAATTGAAAAGACTATCAATCTCGAACTGAATTTATGAACTCATTTGATTATAAAATTTTACATTCAAATCTGTGTAGTTATTATATACATATCGCTCATGGTATACCAA
Source organism: Magicicada septendecula (assembly GCA_034769895.1). Lineage (NCBI taxonomy): Eukaryota > Metazoa > Arthropoda > Insecta > Hemiptera > Cicadidae > Magicicada > Magicicada septendecula. Next base: position 568,552,268 of record CM068367.1, read on the forward strand.
CTTCAAATCGTATTAATTTTTTTGCCATTCTGTTGTCTGTCAGAATTTACACTTATTATTGATGTCTCTAATCAATTTACTTTCCGTTTCCCCAAAATATAATAAATATAAAATAATAGAATTATGCTTATTGTAACTGAAAGTATCATTTACAAATAATAATTTACGAAACCCATGAATGCATAAGGTTCATTCTAGAAGATAAGTTACTTGGTATGACTTTAAATTAAAAGAACTTCTTGTAGAAAAATTTCCCTAAAATAATTCATATTTTGGAGGGAAATGAATAGTAGCTGCGATGGTTGAGTGTATTACGTAACTTCTCCTTACTACACTACAATAAGAAATTTGTTACGTATAGTCATTGTTGTAAATAGGTTTTGACTTGATAGTGCGTTAAGAAGATAATTCTATACTCTATATTTTCAGTACTCTCTGAAAATGTCAATCCTACGGTCCTCTTATAGTCTCGGTCGGCGTTTGTAAAAGTATGGGTGACAAACAAGAAAAGGGCCTCTATTTCTTCTAACAAAACAATTTTTGAAAAAGTCTTCAAATTTTAGAAAATCCAAGTACGTTCCATCACACGTTTCAGCGTTGGCGTATACGTCTACAGGCAATACGGTTATTTGTTTCCTTTGAATTTACGAATCTTTATATAATTGTTATTTATCATGTTACTTTTCATCAATTTACTTAAAGTACTTGGCTTAGATTATACATATTCAATTATTGTTTCGTTTCAGGTAAAGTATTTTGTCAAATATTTTAAGTTACATAGGCTTTTCTACGTTTGATCTGATATTATATATAGACTTTTGTACCAAGATAGAGGATTAATTACTAGAGAGTAATACACTCACTAGTTTTATTAAACACTTTTGCTACATCACAAAGTGCAAATTATTCTTGTAATTACAACTATTTTTTACTATGTTATTTACTAGCAGTAAATACTGTATAAACAAAATTAGTACATACATTTTATGTGGTGAAAATTATATGTACATTGGCAGAGAAAAATCACACAAAACAAGGTTATGCATTTAGCGTTACGTGTTTTAACTTGCAACTACTTGTTCGTTACAAACTAGTATGCGTTTTATCAGGCTCTACGGCGTGAATAGTATTCTCTTCGAGTCCTATCAGATGAACACACAAGTAAATGTAAAACAAACCGTATTAACAAACAACCTATATCAATGTATTGCAACACTGGTAAATATTAAGTATATTTAACGATGAATGATTTAGCGAGGATAGGTCAATAAGTACAAAACAAATTTTACATTATTTTTGTCGACGTTTAGTCAATCTTTATTGTCATCATCAGGACTTGTATACGCACAATAGAGAAAAATCAAACTCATAACTAGATCTATTACTACAGTGAATGTGTGAGTGTGTGTGTGTGTGTGTGTGTGTGTGTGTGTGTGTGTGTGATTAGACAATTTCTTTACATCAAAAAAATAATTAAGTTTTTACATATTGTTTTAATTGTATAGATGTCTACGTACATTAGCAATGTTATAGCGCAGTTGTTAAACATTAAAAGTTTAATTTTTACATATACTTTTTCAAAGTTATAGAGCGTATATAAATTTACAGAATTAGGCATAAGTTAAAGAAAATTTAATAAAATTGTTGAAACTTTTATATGTGGTTGGTTTAAAGATTCTAAATATTAATGTCTACCATTAACTATGTAGACAAAATTTTCGTCAGTGATATCATGCAACCTAATTTTTCAGTCTTCTCTCCTATTTCAAAATATTTGCGTTTATACAGAGGTAATTCATTGATATGTCTGAAAAATATACAGAAATGTATCCATCGACATATCCTGATACAAAATAATCATTCTGACCGCCTGTTTCTGTGAGTCTGCCAGGCGCTGATATGCCACATAATATATTACTGGTTCACACGAGTTAAACAATTTGTATCCTGTCAAGTTGAAAACGTGGCTACATGCCACAAGGGATTACCCTTCACAGTTAAAAAATATAGCCGAAGTATGTCTCTTGATAAAAATCTTTGTTTACGACAATTTTTCGACAATTTCCGCCACGAAGCGAGTTAATATTTATTTATATTTAAAAGATTCTCTCGTTGTTAGAGTACAATATAAACTTTTTGAGTTTTAGATTTTGGTTTTTATAATTTTAAAATTATTAGTAATACAAAATTGTAATAAATATATTAAAAAAATAATAGGTAATAGTACTTTTAGCTAAAAGAATAATAATAATAGTAATAATAATAATGAGAAAAAGAAGAAGAAGAATAGCTAAATTATTTACTTTTAGTTATTAAAATCTTTTTAAGATATTACTACTACAGACAAATGTACACATTTACGTCGTTTATAACAATATATTGCTGTATTATTATTGAACCATTTCAACACTCCTTATATTAAAAGAAAATCGCGTTTCTAGTATTTAAAAATATTTAATATACTCTCCGATTTTGATTCAACTAAGAATGGTTGTGGTAGAATTTTTGTCTCTTTTTTAAAAACACATTTAGGGGCTTATAGAAGATATGGATTTTTTGATGCCGACGACACAATATTAATTTAATTTTTGGTCTTACGTATGTTGTTATTAACGATATATTTATAGCCTCATTTTTAATAAAACTCTCTTACGACTCGATTCAAATAGATGCTCTCCATTTTTCCAAACCTGAAAGCATTATCTATTGGGATTAGACCAGCACAGTCCTTTCTAATGCGGTGGTGGTTTCCTTTTACCTTTCACATCATTAACAGAAAAACTAAATCAAATTGCTGTTAAAAGTTGCGTAAACCGATGTAATTAATTGTTTTTAAATAAATAAGCGTAACACAGCACATTATAAATTTTAAATAAGTTCTCATTCAAGATACTTCATAGTTTGTTAATCATTTCATAAATACGATACATTTTTTAAGACATTTGTAGATTACGTCAATTACGTTTACAACAGTAGTGCATGCATTATTAGTATTATTATTAATTAGCTTTTACATTAAAATATTATATCTACATTGTAAACAGAATTTCTAAATAGAGTTAATTATGTGTATTAGGTATATGGCGTAAGTAACACAATGAAGTAACATTCCTCTAATCTCACAAACCAGATAAATATATTTCAAAATTACTGCATTGTTGTAGCAACGTACGAAAATAAACAAGTCTTTTCAAATAATCAGATAATTTCATAGGATGTTTTGGTGGTGAGGCAATAGCTCAGAGAGCATGAAGCGCTTAAAGAAAATTGGATGTTATAATAATGTTTTCCAAGTAGTAAAAAACCGTTCTGATTTGACATCAATAAGTGAACACAAGAGTAGCTGTATAAGCCACCCATTTTCCTGTGGATTTCCATTTATTCATGAAACTTCTTTTATTTTACCTAGATATACAACTAATCTTGAAAGTTATAGCTATTGATGTAGCTGAGTGCATCCACATGCACAAACCCACTGCTTCCAGAAGTCTAGAGTAACTTCCAGTTTTATATAAAACGGATTAAGATGGTTATAATTTTAATTTATAATTAGAAATTAATTAAAGACGTCTATTAAAAGCCTAGCTAGCTGCCGAAGCCATACTTCTGATAACGAGTGCAGTATAATGTTAGCGAAAAGGTACAAGCAAAAGAGTTTTATGCAAGCTACGTAAAAATTCTCGAGCAAGGCAATCAAGGTATATAACACGGTACTTACATAAAATACTTGATTTGGAACATGTTATAAACAAAACATAGCCTGTAAATTTTTAACATAACGTTAAATTTTGTATAATTTAGTTTGGTAAAGGAAAACAACTAATCTTTTACTCTTCTCTTCCTTTGTACTCTGCCAGACAACCAGTCTCCTTCTTTTCCTAGTTCAGGTTTTTTTGATGAATCCATGGACAACAATAAATAATTCAAAGGAAGGCACTCACACAATTTTCCAGTTAAATGGGGTTGGACAAATTATGGTGTCATCTTCTCCAGACTGCTGTAACTACACGCGTGTTCACGGTTTATAGATAAATGATCCTACGTACATAGAAATACTCAATTTTTAATTTTTGGAACTTAGCTGCTTTTGCAGAAGGTGTTGTCAACCACGACGACTCACTTAACATTAAAATGTACAAATAGATAATTACTGCATATAACATTTATCTGACAACTATAAGAGAACGAATTACGAACTGTACGCACATCAGTTTTGCTGCCGAGACGCCTGAGGACAGGGGACTCTACTGAATGATAGTGTGTGCTTGTGTTGGTGGGGTATTACTGGTTCTGAAAACATTGTTCATACGTATTCAGTTGTAATTTTGTGTGCGTATTAGATTGAACGTTCGTACATTATATGCAAGTGTAATTTATTGAATATTTTGTTAAAGTGTGTTTTTTTATTCGCTACAAGAAATACCTTGTGAGAGACAGTCAAGTCACTCCGAACTGTGTTAAACGTATTGTTACGACGGTCTACTCGATCGTCGTAGGTACAGTAGAAACAAAATAAGTACAAGACACCTATTAAGTTACTAATCACACCTGTAATTATTACAGTAAAACAGTTCGTAATTAACAACACAGTCTCTACAACAAATCAAATGAAAATTTTTCACACGCAATAAAATGTCACTAATACTAAAACTCAATTGTATTACAATTATACCGTCCGATTATAAAACGCAACACTTCACTAATAACTACTTGAACGTACACAGTAATAACTCGAACCGCTCTGGAAATATATCGCAACTGTACTGAACTGAACGTCGTTGAGTACCGGTATTTATAGCCAGTCGAATATCTAGACGATTCCTAATTGCGTCTTAGCGTTCGTATGAACTACGTAATTAACTGCAGCCTTGACACAGTCCGCACGGCTGGCGGAATCGAGAACTCTCTCGTAAATGCGTCTACAAGCACGTACGCCACACGCTTACATTCTGGATCTCTCTGGAACTTTTGATAAACACGTAGATTGTTCTGTGACGTCGTAACACTATTTTAAATGTGTAGTATTACAGTGATGCGTGCAGTGGAATGGCATACGTCACCACATTCCTTGTTCGGTAGCAAAGGTGAACTGCTGATAGTATATGGTCGTCAGAAACTGATTTCGCAAAAACAATTGTCGAGATACTTAGAAAATAGGTTGTTCATGTTGAATGTTGACGGAAGAAAGGAAACCAAAACTCTGCATGAGAGGACGTCTCGACGACAGGAAAATGAAGCTGTAAACTATGAAAAAAATGGATTGAGTATATTGAGAAGCTAGCTAATAGTTGTGGGAAAATTCTGTTTCCCTCCAAACGCTTGGCTGATGAATTGAGTGTAGGAAAGGGTTTAAGGACCCCGCTCCATGTTTGATGGCAGGAATAGCATGGAAAAGAAAGAAATATATCTATTTTATAAGAACAGTTAACGGTTAATCCCTCAAAATGCACTTAGAGTTTCGCAGAAAATAATGACAATTCTAATAAGAAAAGGTAAATATATCACACTAAAGTCTCCTAATTGAATATAGTTGTTATTTATCTGTATGTGAACCTGGATGAATGTGTGTGATTGTGTGTGTGTGTACGCGCGCGCATCGGCTACGTGTTTACAAGATTGTTTGTAATTTTTAAATATAGACAAAAAATTTTAAAAGCACAACTACATGTTACTCCAGAATAATAGTTTACGAAGCAACCTGGATGGAGTATATACTGTTTGAAAACCTTTCGAAATTCGCAAGCCACATTCTCATCCAAGTTTCTGTTTGGCACATTCTTAAATGTTTCTGTTTGGCACTTTTACTATCTGTACTTCGCACATTTTGCGATGGAGGATGCTTAGCAAATAGTTTACATAGAAGCATGTATCAGTCCTATAGTTTTGATAGAAAGTACTCTCGTTTATTTTATGAAAAAATATTTGTGAAAAAGTGAAAATTACTTTAGATATTGGTTCCAATTTTCTAATATACAGTTGATAAGTCTTACCTTTAAAAAATCAACTAATTTTCTTTTTTTTAGCGATGCTAACAATATATATAGCGATAAATTGTAGTGACGTTTATAATCCTGTGTGAAACAATTGGTTTGTGTTTCTGTAGAGACTCGTAATATATATTTCTCATTAGACGAAATTTGTTTTCCTGAATCTTCCGCTGACTTGTATTTCTCCTAATTGTACTATTACTGACTTTTTATGCAACGACAGTGAATTCGCTGATCACTGGTTGAAATGCAATGAGCGGTAGACTTTTCTTCTGTATACGTTAAATTCTTTTACAAACATATTTTTTTAACGGAGCAGTCACTTTTCTCCCCCCCCCGCCCCGTTTTGCGTCAGACAAAGGCTTGTGTCTTATGGGCTGGAAAATTGTCTGGTTTTTCTATGTTATCACTGCGTTTCTACAATGGGCAGATCTAAAAAAGTACTAACAGATAAGAAGTACTCACATTTTAAAAAGAACTCATCTTAACAAAAGAATTGTACAATTTTTAATTGCAACGAACCGATGAAACTTGCAAAGCTGAGGTAAATTTCCGGGTGAATGCATTTTGTTGCTTCTGTTTGTAGCTGTGAATATTTGATGCCACAATGATTACGCTGCAATTACTACAATCAATGCAATTAAAACTATCGGTGTCCAACCCCCACCCACCCACAATGTCTAGGGTTTAAGTATGCAAACTCTGGTTGTAAAAAGGAAAAAAAAGATTAACGTCGGGTGGTCAACAACAATGGTAATGTTTATGTAAAACAAAATATCATGAATAAGTAGCAATATCAGCATAGATAAAATTAATACTGAATTTATTAATATTTCATTTTTAACTATTTAAAATAATTATAAGAACTCATCATGACTTTCAAGGCCGGAGTTGTCATGCTAATCGTAACGTTTTTTGGGTTTTAGGCCGTGGTCTGATATTATCACTAGTCACCTGAAATCGCTAGACTTTTCGGCCACTACTTTGGCGAATATTATCAGAGCGGGGGAGCGAGCGTCGAGCGGGAATTAGATGTTAACATCCGCTAAAACATAAATTACGATTATTCTTATCGGATCATTTTAATTTATTCTTTAGGGGGCGTTAATATCTAGTTCCTGCTCCACTGAATATGGCCGGCGAGAGTGAGGCCGAAACGTCTGGCAATTTAATAAATGTTAATTTTAAATAACGGCCTGATACCCCGGACACATGTTTGATCACTATAAGAACTCATCATTTAATATGCTGTTTTTCCTTTTCTTCAATCAGTCGGCTAAATTTGATATAATTTACTCATTCGTATAAGTAAACAGATAACATTTACGTCTATAAATGTTTAAAAATTGTATTTTCTCTGACAGAAACTTTTGTTTCTACATCTTGAAAAAATTACGTCATATAAGCAGACTAATATTTTTAAATTGATGCCAGGTAAAACATTTCATATGAATATACTTACATGAATTTTCTTTGCACAGCATATTTTAAATCTGTAATTGAAGAATATGTCATCACATTTGTTCGAGTTTCACAGTGATTTAAATTCTTTCTCTAAACAAACAAAGAGAAGGTTTATTTTAATTCACTTTCGAATAGTTTTTATTTCTTTATTAATTTATGCAGCTAGACAAAGTAAAATTATCTCAGATATTTTTAAACTTTATGAACCAACAGTACTTAACAAATTATTTCTATGGGAAAACAAGGCATTGTGCCAAGTACAACTAGAAGAAATTTTATATGTTTTAGCAAATAATATTTTACTCTGGATGTTACACATCAGTAATCATTGAACTGTCCTGAAACTAATAATAGCTAGGTATAAGTATGACGTAGAAAATATCCCTGCATTAAAGAAATTACTTCTAGTGAAAATCACTATATCAACAAAACAATCTACATTTTCGTTGACCAGGTGTGTGTACACTGTTTCCATTACGCAGCTTTAGTAGATATCATGTGGATTAAGATACAAAATCACACACACAGAAAGTAGTAATGGCCATCGTAAATTATTACCAGAGCAAAATCCATTTATCCTTAATGAAATGCTTCTTCCATCAGATTTGTTTGCTCATTTAATCCGAAATTTATGTTACACGTAATAATCATACGTATCAATAGTATTTAATAAACTATTAATTAATATTACTTGAAAGTAATGTTACATAATATAAATCTGGTAATATAGTACTATTGTAAATTTGGATAAATAATTCCTTCTTAATAACTGAAATTCTTCAGAGGTAACAGAGAACTTAATTATATGATTTAAAAAATATTTACATTTTTAGGCTCCTAGGATATGCTGTATATAGTATGTACTGAGAGAATATACTATTTGTTTAAGATCTGATATTTGTGCATGGAATGATATATTATTTTTGCTTAAACACAATATGGTTAAAATTACTGGGAGGAAATAGATTCAGATTCGTTAATTTATAGGTTAAGTTTGCTTGAAAGATTCCTCACTTCATTTATAAGTTGTAGTAAAATGCAACTTCTTCTTTGCCTGTGCGGTTTAGCTTGCTAATTTTAAATGCGTTTTTAAGGTTGTAACATATTACTCGTGATATGTTGATATTATAGGAAAGGAAGTTACCGGCCACTTTGCTTACTGCTTAAGAACTGATTATGTCTAATGGCGAGTAGTCTCTAAAAGCAATTTAAGTGTAAAAAAATCTTTCGCTAAGCAGATATTTTACGGGTTTTATGAATTGTTATTTTATCTGGCACGTTAGCAGCCACTGTACATGTAGCACCTATAATTACGTTATTCATTGAAAATGTTAATGCTTCAGGGAATTACTCATTCCCCAGATGAATTTTAGTTTCTCATATACTTTTGGCGAAGTGCAGAACTACTAGGCATCTTAAAAGCAATGGCCTACCAAAAGGCCATGAGAACATGATGTATACATACAGTTTCATTCATAAAAATACCCTTCAATGTGCATATCCATACAATTTGGCATACGTATCGATTAGTAGATACCAGTCTTTTGAGTAATAAAATTAAATCGGACAGAGCATCAAATAATGACAAGTTTTATTTAACCATTTTCTACAACTGATGGCAGGATACAAAACTTGTCCCTACATAAACTCAGTTATTTATTCGGCCTGTTGTCCTACTTTTATACGTCCAGACAAACATGACCTGTCACATAGTAACGACTAGCCCTAGATACATCTTCATAACTTAAACTATTTCCTGACCACTTTCGTATCCGAATATCACTTTCCTGTCAGTTACAAGTAATCGATTAACGGATTATTGTCCGGATGAATCTTTACCGCATTCAAAAATATACCCCACTAGTTGCGTTCTAGTGAGCTTCGTAAGGTTACAAGGTTTTCTGCTGTCTCTGCTAATATTAAAAATTTGCACATAACTCCGCTGTAACACTGTGCCCAGATACGGTCACTTGTGGCGAGTCTTCTTATGTATCCTTAATTCATATTGTAACGTCACAGAACGTTCCATAAAGGAAATTAATTGCAAAGTAAATTATCATAAGAGGAAGGTGAGATGAACAGTATCGAACCCAAGTAATCCAAAACATTTTGTAATATTGTCCGATAATTAATATCATTAACATGTAAAAACGACCAAGACTATGACCAAGACTCAAACCGTAATCCGACTTATAAATAGTTACCAGTGAGTGAGGAACATAAATACGAAGAGTAGCAAGATTGGAATCGTCCCCAAGAACAGTGTCCAGTGAAGGAAATAATTACCCACCGGAACGTGAGTTGTTCAAAAATTAAAATCATTTTTACCTGGTATCCTTGTCACACAGTTGTACTACACATGTCAAACACCTTCAAATCACACAAATTTTGTAAAGCATCCCACTGATTTGTCTTGATTGTTCAAAGGAGTCACGTCCTGAGTATAAAGTTTTTTCAAGGATTAAATTCATGCTATTCAACTGAGCAATAAAATATTTATTAGCCGATACTTAATTAAAATCTTGTCAATAATTTTTGTAACTCTGCAATTTTGCTTAATTTGATTGTTAGTCCTTCAGACTATTTTTATGAAAAGAAAGATCATTAAACATACGTTATTTGCAACTCAAATTGTCTTGTTCACATTTTTTTTTCTACAATTAATTTAACAACACAAAAATCAATTTTTAATAATAATAATTTCTTGGACCAAATATCTAAGTGGCGCCCACATACACATATTAGCATAAGTTGTGTTTGCAGAACAACATCGTCGCAGAGAAACCGGCAATTAGTAAGTACAAGTGAGCGGAGTGTAACACCCGACATCACAACACAACACAACACATTCTCTTTGTTATAAATTGGCAGCCCAACTAGTGAGGCTTGAAAGGAAAGGAACAAGCCTGGCAACTATCAACAAATCAATATGCCGCTACCAAAAGGAAAGAAGGTGAAGAAAATGTAGAACCCGAATTAAGTGTGGAAGATGGGGAGGCAGTCCAAGTCGAGGAAATAGAAATAGAACCGCCCACACTAGAAATTGAAAAACCCATGCAAACGGGAGATGAATCAGAGGAACAAGCGGGAGAAAGACCCATACAAATGGGAGAACAAACAGATAAACCCACACAAAAAAGGGATGAAACAGAGAAACCCGAACCGGAAAAAGCAACTGGGAGCGTCGACATGAACGCGATAATGATGATGTTCCAAAGAATGGAAGAAACAATAAACAAAAATACTAATAAGAATACAGAATCCCTAAGGGAGGATAGTAATAAAAACAGACAGGAAGATAAGGAGGAATTAGATAAAAAGATAGAATCGTTAAGGGAATATATAACCGATAAAATCAATGATAATGGAAAAAAGCTGGAGGAATTTCAGGAGGAAAATAAAAAAAGTATAGAGTCCCTGAAAAAGGAAATCAGTGCAAATTATGAGACGGTAAACCAATAAATCGATGATAATAAAGTCGGCAGTGACAGGAGGGTCGAGACAATGGCGAAACAGTTAGAAAGATTGCAGGAAGGAAATAATACCCGTTTTGAAACCATAGAGGAACGAACCGTAGAGACGAAACAAGGTGTTCGAACTCTCGAAAATAAAGTAAGGCAAAACCAGGACGAAATTATGCAGGAGGTAGGAGAAGTCCGGAAAGACGTTAGCGAGAGAATACAAAGAACGTATGACATAGCTAATAGATTAGACGAGCAGATAAAAACCAATAGAAATAATATACAGGAAATTGACCAGAGGGAGAAAAACCTGCAGGAGAGATTAGAAGCGCTGAGGGACACACCGATATTGAATACCCATACGTGTCATAGCGAAAATAGGGAGGTAATTAACTTCCAAAATTATCGCCGGAACCCTATGGAATTTTTAGAGTGGATGGAAGAGTTCATAGAAGGAATAGGGAAACAAGATGGGATAGAATAAGGGAAATGTGAGACGAAACATTCCGAAATACAAGGGATAATTGGTGGATAGCAGGACGCCCCGAAATAACGAACCGGAACGAATTCAAACGCCAATTCAAAGAAAAATATTGGTCAGAAACGGCGCTAAACAAAGTGAGAATGGACATATTTTACGGGAAATACGACGCATCCAAGGGACAATCCCCAACATCATATTTCCTGGGAAAAATATGTTTGGCGCGAAAATTAATACCGCCAATCCCGGAAGAATGTTTGGTGAGACAGTTGGCTGGACACTATAGCTACGGTAATAAAGATGCCCAATTATACCAGCAACTTAGTAAAATTACTGACCTAGCTAAGCTATTAGAGAACTGCGAGTCCGCGGGAAAATTTCAAGACTACCAACCCCCCAGTCGTACGGTAGACTATTATAATAGTAACAACGGGCCAAATAGGAATGGAAGCGGAAATGGTAATAATTTTAATCCGAACAACCATAACAATAACACCCCACTAAATAGCCGCAATAATAATAATCAAAGTCCGAATAACCGTAACAATCCGGGGCCAAATCGAAGTAATTACCCCGAAAATAATTACCATAGGAACAGCTATCAGGGAAATAATTATCGAGGCAACAATTATAGAGGAAATAATTATAGTCAGGGAAATAATTATCGGAACGGAGGCAATCAAGGGGGAGGTGATAGAAGGAATCAGGAGTAAAGACCCCAGGTAAACTATACGATGGCCAATAGTCAACGACCATACCAACACAATTTACCGACTTACGTGTATTACCCACAGCAGACGCAAGGTAACCAAAGTAATACAACAAATAGCCGACCTATTAGTGGTAACCCAGAGGTTAGACAGGAACCACAAACAAGTCAGCAACCCAATGTTCCGGGAGACCGGGCAAATGAGACAGGTGCTCATTTAAACTAGACGCGGCAGTGAAAAAGGAAGGCAGCCCTTCACTGATCCAATATTATGGGGTAACTAGACGAAAAAATAGACATGACGAAGACGGGACAATGACATTGAGAACAAATAATTATCTCAGAGATATTAGGGAGGAATTGTTAGAAGAGAGGGATAATATAATTGAAAATAATAATAAATGGAATAACGGGATAGTACAAATTAAGGCAGATATACGAAAGATAAAGAAAACAATACATACGAGGTAACAGACACTGTCAATAATAAAATAAATGGTACATATAATCAGGCGTCGTGAAGAAGGTACCATGAATGAACAACGTATATTTACCAACTTACCCGTACTTATAGAAGGAGAGAAAGGAACAGAGGTTATTAATAAATAAAAATACGAGAAGGACACCTTCCACCAAAGGCAAAAATATATATGTAAAATATAAATTTAATTCTAATAGCCAAGTCAAGGTATATTTACCAACTTACCCGTACTTAGAGAAGGAGAGAAGGAAAGGAGGAAAACACATAATTTACAATGTTACTCAAATTAATTAAATAAATTATTGAACAATCAAATAACAATTGATATTACTAAGGAGGAGAAATACTATCATATAATTGATACTAAAAGGAAATGATAATTAAAAAAAAAAAAAGGGAAACAGTGTGTTACATAAGGAGGTAATGATGAATTTATAAATATAGCTATTGACATCGAATGATTTTAAAAGATAATTTACCTGCGGAGAACATTATTTTAATATAATTGAGAAATAATCAGAAGAGATTAAGAAAGAGAATTTATGTGTAGGAGCCTATGATCTTTGAATGTGAATTTTATTATTATTATTATTTGTTGCGAAGGTGCAATTTATAAGTACGTCTTATATATTTTCTGGACAGAGATGAGTTTCCTCTGATTTCAGTGGTTATAGTTAGGGAACGGCGGAGAATGGATTGCCAATGGGGCCCCTCTGACTCCGAACCCGCTATAAAAGTTAGGGAATTGTTAAGGAGTTATATCAAAAATTACATAATTAACAACAAGGTAAAGGAAAGGATAAGGAGATATGGTAAAGATTGAGACATGGATAATGAGATGGATTAATATATTAAAGGAGTAGTACAGGAATCTAATTATAATATACAATAATGAAATAATAATGAAGCTAATAAAAGGTTAATATAGAAATGATAATTTCATCAAAACTGAAGAAATGTTTTTCCCAAATTATCAATTTTAACGGGGAGGCATATGTAACGTCACAGAACGTTCCATAAAGGAAATTAATTGCAAAGTAAATTATCATAAGAGGAAGGTGAGGTGAACAGTATCGAACCCAAGTAATCCAAAACATTTTGTAATATTGTCCGATAATTAATATCATTAACATGTAAAAACGACCAAGACTATGACCAAGACTCAAACCGTAATCCGACTTATAAATAGTTAGCAGTGAGTGAGGAACATAAATACGAAGAGGAGCAAGATTGGAATCGTCCCCAAGACCAGTGTCCAGTGAAGGAAATAATTACCCACCGGAACGTGAGTTGTTCAAAAATTAAAATCATTTTTACCTGGTATCCTTGTCACACAGTTGTACTACACATGTCAAACACCTTCAAATCACACAAATTTTGTAAAGCATCACACTGATTTGTCTTGATAGTTCAAAGGAGTCACGTCCTGAGTATAAAGTTTTTTCAAGGATTAAATTCATGCTATTCAACTGAGCAATAAAATATTTATTAGCCGATACTTAATTAAAATCTTGTCAATAATTTTTGTAACTCTACAATTTTGCTTAATTTGATTGTTAGTCCTTCAGACTATTTTTATGAAAAGAAAGATCATTAAACATACGTTATTTGCAACTCAAATTGTATTGTTCACATTTTTTTTTCTACAATTAATTTAACAACTCAAAAATCAATTTTTAATAATAATAATTTCTTGGACCAAATATCCAAGTGGCGCCCACATACACATAGTAGCATAAGTTGTGTTTGCAGGACAACATCATCGCAGAGAAACCGGCAATTAGTAAGTACAAGTGAGCGGAGTGTAACACCCGACATCACAACACAACACAACACAACACATTCTCTTTGTTACAATATTTATAGAAGTATAAAATATTTCAACTAATCTATATGTTCTGTCAATGTGTGTCGTTAATTACTTTGCCGTTGCAAATTCAATATTCTTTTACACTTTCTGAGAACATACTTTTTATGACAGTCTATTTACATACATTTTGGTTCTTGTAACGTGCATTATATAACTTTCGTTAACAAAAGTCACTCAAAGTTATTAAACAAAAAGGAGACATCTTTAAGAAAACGTATTTATTTTTTCTCTTACAACCTTTGTTTTGTCTTGTCAGAGCTGTCATATAGCCTTCTCTTCAGCCTATTCAATCTGAATGGTAACTCTTGAATACAATTATATTATGCTTGAATCTACGCTTTAAATTTCCATTAGCCCTTTTCTACTTTTTATAAATGGCGTCACTAGCCTTAATCTTTTTCTCAATTTGCATAATTCGTAGGGAAATTATTCTACAAAACCTGGCCTTTTCCCTAAAAACTCACAGTATTGTACATCGGATAATTCCGTGTTCTCCTGTGAATTAATATCAGTAGCTATCGTCGTCAAGTCACTTTTTTAGTCCCCAAACTTCAATTAGTTTTTCTTATTAAATATAGTATCCTTCATACTGGAAACAAAGTGCTGTTTGTTAATGTAAGTGATGATCACAAACATTTATTTTACAACGTGTGACAATGGTGTGGTGTAGAGATAGTTATCATGGTCCACGTACTTTGAAATTCCCTGAATAGTATCACAACTGCTCAATAAATGCAGAAATAATTAAATAATTTTGCGCTCGCTTACACATACACACACAAAATTATATACAATTAAGGCGGCCGATCGTTGTGTTTTAGGCAGTGGATTAAGTAATTTAACAACAGAGAAATCTTTGTTTAATACTTAATTACAATTCAAATAAACAAAAACAACAATTTGTTTACTGTTTTACGTTCAGGATAGTCTAACACATAATAATATAACAAGACAATAACTATCTAACATATAACTAATAACTAATAAATAATACAAGTCACGAATCACAGATGTCGGCACACAAGGATGCACAATCATATCACTTTACACCAATGCGCTATAAACACTCACACAGAATCTGTCTCAAACTGACGGATAAGTCGCTTGCAAACACTGTTCTCATACCGAGCCTGTGTAGTATATTATGTGACAAAACTGACTTGGGTGGAGAGGCGCGCCATTAGTATCCGGCGCCTGTGTGTAGATCTTTAGTTAGCGTCCATTTAAAGTGAAAAGCGAAATGTATTAATTATAAGTTTATTGAACAAAAAGCTGGAATTACAAAAATGTATAAAAAACAATAAACATACAAGAAGGGTACAAAAACAAAAACATACAAAATGGTTTAGAAGAAAATAACGTAATATGTGTTCGACCCGTTATTTACAGCTATAGGAATATTCGTTTATAGCCACAGGCTTACTTCTGAGCACTTTACCAATTTAAAATGACGTGTGACTTAACATGTTAGGAATCATAAAAATTTGGCGAGAATACCCGTCCAGAGCAAAGAAAAGATTAATATAATTAAATTGATGAACAATATCTTTTTTTCGAATATTTCCTCCTCGCCTGAAATTTTTGGCGCCTATCCTGGCTCCTGAGTGCGCCGCACACTTTGCACACTGTGTTGGCATGCCACTGCTTGGATGTTAGTAGAATGCTCAGCCTTAATCTGGAACGCGTCTCTGGGGAGCCTGAGAACGTTGAGAGTATTGTGTAATCATGCATCTCACATGCGTCGCTTGTTAACATACTAACTTGTCAACTTATGTTAGCTTGTTAACTTGCTAATGTAGTCACACATCTTATATATCTTCTTAATGTAGCAGAGTAGAGTAGCCCTCCCGTTAAGTCTGTTCGTCCCGATCTGTCACATTATTTTTCGGTCTGTGTTTTTAGTTTTATTCTGGAAACCCCTTTTCCTTTTCCCCGTCATTCACAAAATCTCTTCTTTGATTCCATTATTATTATGATAAGGAAAGTTTTACCTTAAAAATTGCCCAGAAAAATCCGTAAGCGGTCAGTTGTAAAACTGCATGTCGCCGATACCGGATAAGATAGAAATCATAACTTTTTTCCGGAAGGCAATGTTAGTGAAATATGACTACCCTATAAATGGCAGTTGTACACGCCGTGTAAATTCGGTTTGTGATTTGGGTGTAAACTTTGACATCAAATTGCTTTTTACTACTCTTGTATATATAATAACTTATAGAGCAAGGAAGAACTTGTGACTGTTTCTGCGAGTGTCGTCATTCCATTTAGCTATTATCATCCTGGGGTTGTACCAAATTCTTGTTCGACCGATTCTGGAGTAATGTTCCGTGATTTGGGGATATATAAGGGACTACACCGATCCCTTATATATAAAGTTGGTTGGTTTGGTAGAAAAGAGTTTTTCTTATCAACAATATCGTGATATCAGTCATAATTTTTCTACACATGAGGCCAAGTGTGAACATTGTAGCATTAGGCCTATGACCCTTCAAAACCGGAGGGCACTACAAGATGGGTAAGATAAGATTAACCTTTAAGATTCGTTATAACCTTTAAGAAGAATGTTGTGAAGGTACTGGGGTGAGACTTTAACTAAAACATCAAATCATTTTAAAAATATGTGTTGTGTGTAAATAATGTTACTTGTTGTTTGTTGTGTGTATGCATAGTATATTATTTGTTTCTATGGTATATCGATGTTCCCCCTGAAATACGTCCCAATTAGTTCGAATGCAAACACTGTACTAGAACGGTATTCATACTGTTCTGTGCATTCTCTTCACATCACACTACAGTCATTCTGCTTACATGTAAGATAGAAATGTTCAAGGAGATTCGGATTGCTATGAAGAGAGATGTGGAGGTCATAACAAAAAGTTAGAACAATAGAATTATGCAGAAATAACTCTAAATAAATATAATTAATAATCTACGTATTTAAATGCTTGTATTAATCATCTAAGATTCAGTTTAAACTAATTAATAAGAAAATAAATTTATCATGTAAACAGTTAACAATTTGATTCTTATTACTGTAATTTATTTCTGAAACGAGTAAATATTTTTTAATCAAAAAAATATTTTCTGAAAGAATCTGAGTGTGTCGTGATCCGTGATACAATCATTAATATATTCTTAAAACAATTTGTTAGTAAAATTTATTTAACTTTTCCCATAATTTTAATTAATTTTAAAGAAAGATGGCATGATAATAAGTATAATTCCTCACTAATAGAAGTGGTGTGTTTCAACATCTGCACGGTCAGACCAAACTGTAACAGTAAAATACCTCCATCGATAAAGCCTACGTCGAGAAAAGGTCACACACCTCATTGTTCACCTTATCTCAACGCTCGGAGGCAACAGCTTATTGGGAAACTCGTACACGTCATCATTGCCTGTAGGTTTGGAACCAATACCATGGGTCGCGTAAGATATTATTGTAGCCTCTATGTCTGTAGGGTAGTAATATATCCGTCCTGATAAGTGTCACGATGTAGGGTTATTTACGTTTGTTGACTCCAAGGTCTATCAACTCTGAAATTTTAGAATATTATCACTAGTATTTTGCATAATGCTTATAGTAGCGTTTTGTATCAGTTTAGTTTAAATTATTCCTAAAAGCTAGTTCTCAAATTGGAGATGGGAACGAGAAATATTGTTTACCTAATCTAAGAAACGTGATGGAAATCAATACTATAACTTTCCTACATTTTACAGCATTAACAAGAATTAATTGTGAATGTTGATTGAAAAGGAAAGAATAATATTGTTTCAATTTTGTTTAAATTATAAACAGGTAACATTTAAGTAAATTAAAAAATATCAATTAATCTTTTCTACAAATAAAAAGTTTACGTTAAATAATGTTTATTTTTGTATTTTGATAATTTGCTTTTAAAAAAATAATCATTTAAAAGAAGTATAGGTTAGCAGTTTGACAACCGATTTCAAAAGGTAAGCATTGATTCTACGAACAATTAAAGTCGACATTCAAATCTCTTTTAATTTATTAATAATGGAAAAATAACACTTATTTTCGTAGTTCTTTAAACATTATTACTGTTATTCCACAAAGGAATAAGTACCGAAAGAATACCCTATTACGCTATTCATGACATAGTTTTGAAAGTTAATATATACTTCTCGATGAAAGAAGTACATAACACAGAATGTAATTTACCTATAATGTGTGTGTGTGTGTGTGTGTGTACATAAACATTGCACGAAAAATAAAATACGATAATTTGAATGATGTATCGTCAGCATTGCTTACGGTGTAAGGTACTGATATTGAACTTTATATATAAAACAATAGCGTTGGATAGAATAAGCTTAAAACACATTACCAAATCATAATTTAATAATGTGAATTGTATAGTAAAATTGTTACAGTCCACAGTAATAAAACGATAAATATACAATAATGATAATGTGTAGTGATATATTTTACGTTTCTCGTTGGTCAGTGGTGACCATGGTGTTACTGATTAGGATGAAGATATGGCGATCAAGATGAAGATGATGACAATGGCGACGGCGACAACGATGCTACTGTAACGAAGAATATTATATAATACAACAAGCTCTGAAAAATCAACTAAATAAAATGAAAACCTAGAGACTTATCTATAGGCCTAAGTATACTCAGCCAAGTGCTGAAGTCTGTTCTGTGAAATATAGCCTTTCAGTCTTAAAACGGTTTTCATCAACAAGATAACAAAACTTTAATATTGTAAAATTAAGACAATTTAATATTAGTAAAAAATTATCTTAATTTATGCTGTAAAATCTACAAATACGAAAAAATATACGAATGAAGTATTAATAATTAATTTTTAAATACAATATTTTGTTTATTATTTAGGTTTATTCACAATTAAATCAATGTGCATATGACTAAACAATGATCAAAAAATAGTTTTCTTCATTTACTAATTTACTTTTTTTATGGGAGTGTATTATGGCATATATTTGAACGTATAAAGCAGGCAAATAAAACCGAAATGATTTTTCCATTTCAAATGATTCTCAACAGCTTATGGAAACTGCGGTTTGGAATTAGCTCTGTACGGAGATAAAAAGTCTATGAATTGTACTGACACTATATCTCTCTCATAAATGCAGTTTGAGGCAGAACCTTGACTAACAACTGATTTATGAGAGCGTAAAGACTTTTTATTACTTGTGAATATAAAATGTTGTATGGACCAGTATGTCTTAGACCAGTAGATTGCATCATTACTATTGGAAAAATCTGTAGACTCAGTACGATTAACGCTTATATGTAAATCAGAAACCCTTACATTGGCATTGTTTTTTCTACTTAGGTTCATCTAATGCGTGCTATTCACAACAAAAATTTAAAGTATACAACCAAACTGTGATAGCACGGCCAAATACATTATAATTCAAAGGTTTTTAAACAATACATAATAATTGTTTGTATAACAATACGCAACACACACTAATTCATTTCGTCTTTATCTGTGTTTATATAGCCAAGTCGAGGTCACCTTGGTTGATGATATAATAAGGACTAGGAGCTCCCAGATGTTACTAAGGTAGACGTGTTATTTCAGGATTTTGAGAGGCGAACTCTTTTTATATACTGACGGTGACTGTATATTCCCTATCAATATCGTATCTACTAGCTGCCTTACGGTACCTGACAAACCATGTTCTAACGATATTCTAGAGATGCCAAATTAATTTAGTGAAAAATGGAATTTTTCAGATGGCATTAAATGGTACGGTTGATTTACATAAAGATCATGCGTCTGGAGTTTGGTCTGTAGAGTTCCGACAGTCCAACAGTGCGTGCAATGCGTTATTATAGACTTCTGAGAATAATATTAGCCAACCCACAATGCTTTATTTATAGAGTTCTTCGAATGTTCTACTGTCCGAACCTCAACAGGACAGTCAGGTCGGTGTTCGTCCACAAATTGTAAACATCCTTGCAAAAATTTATCAACCCAGTTGTGTACACCACTTTATGTGATGAAGTCTTCTCACTCTTCTCACACAAGAAGGAACAAGAAGACCTTTTGACTTCAAAAACCGCACAACACCACGTTGCTCTTCTAACAGTCCTCAAGCAAAAACGCCATTTTGAAACTCATAGATTGTTGAAAAATTGCTACTGGTCATTGCTTATGGAATATCATCTAGCTGAAATGAGCTACGACCTAGTGAGACCTTTAGAAATGACTCATTAATATTTTCAACTACCTTACATTAACTTGTAACCTATTTCCTGACTTTCCCTCGTATTTACAGATATATGTTTCACAAGATAATGAATGTAAAAGAATGTAACAAGATGGATTTGTTTAAGAACGTCTATAAACACATAAGTGATAGGATTAATAATACAATCCACGGTCACTGTGTTAGCAGGATGAATATCGTAAAAACGAAAATTTTGAATTCATTGATTACTTTAAACTATACACTTCATTAAATTTCATTTTTAATATTGACTAGCTTCCATGTATGTTATCCAAACCTAAGATAGTACTATTGTTATTATTTCTACTTTAATAGTATTTAGTTTTCCTGTAAACAGTATCCTATAAACTAGGGGTGCAGGCAAGATGTCCATCTGATTGGCAATCTGGCGATGTATTATTGTGTATTATTATGTGGTTTTATATTGTTGTGTATAAAAAATACAAAAATTAAAAGGAAAAATTGACTATTTGTTGTCTATTTTGTTTTAATCAAAAAGATAAGTATGGAAATATGAGAGTCAAATTAATTGATATATAAAACTGAACAAAGTCATGAAACAAATAAAGATGACATTTTGAGTTGCAATATAAATAAAATAAAGCATACGAGACAATGACACAAATTTCCTTCCATCTCATGCAAACGCTGATACTGTTAAAGGTTTTGTTAGAATTAGAATTTCCCCTTGAGTGTAGTCATCTGTAAATATGTGCATAACATGGAATTAACCCTGTGTACACGTTTTGCCGCATAAATGAATCAAATATGTTTATAAAATAGACCTAGAAGTACATAACAACAAATAGCTTAAGGTAGCTCTAAGTAGTGCGCAAGTATGTGGTTGGCTCCAAATGTGTTGAAGTTACCATACAGTAAGTGAGGGAATGGGGCGCCCGAAAACGAAAACTGCGTTCGGTCTTTGGTTGACGTATGTACGGAATACGGTTACGTTTTAAAGTATTAATTTATGATTTGTTTGAAAATGCTAATGAAAGGCAAAATAAAAAATACGATTGAATTTTAAAATATGGATTAATAAAACTGTGTACCACGATAGTCAACCTCTGTATAAGATTCGAAGAGAATAAAACAATGTTTTAATATAGCCATTTTTTAAGTTCCTGTGAAACCTTAATCCACTATAAATAACCTAAACTGTGTTCTATACACTGTGGACGCAATAATCATTCAAAGACTACCTCTTTTCTACTCGCTAAGAAGACAACGTTACAAATCAGGATAACAATTTGAACCATCCTTTAACCATTAGATTAATAGCAATGTAACACGAAGAGATTCCGTATTCTCCAGACGGCAATAGCGTAACGCACTTAAAAATATTCGTCTGCACATAATTAGATTAATTGTTTAATTTTACTTATGACTGTACTTTCACCAGCGCATGATTTTTAATTTTCGATTTTCTATTTTTCCTGTATCCCCTTGCGAGGGTTTAAAATCCAAAACACTCTCAATGCGCTTCTGTTCTGAACATTCACAATTGGATATTGCAAAGTGTAGTACACTCTGATACCTGAAGAAGATAGACTGCGATGGCGCAATTATTTGACATGCGATGTGTGCGGACACCTCTCGGATTGGGAGGAGGGTAGAGGAGAGACATTAAATATTTTTCGTTTAGATAATATCAGAGCCATTGTATTGAAGCTCTTTTCGTTTATGCAAACTGATTCCCATTACAATTTGTAAGCTTTGGACTGGCAAATATAATATTTTACCCAATCATATCGGTGTTTAAAATCTTGCAACGCCTTCTTTTTTGTTATATGTTTGTGTTTTTGATTTTTATATTTATATTTTTCACGTTTAAGTTTTTTTTATCAGATACATTTTTAAGCCTATATAAATTCAACACCTACATACTCTAGGTTTAGAATGAAATAAATAACTCTTAGACATACAATTTGATATCGCCTGTTGTTTCATAATTTTTAACTGATCTTACTATCCGTTCGTCCATCATAACGTAGCCTACTTTCTTTTCCTATTCTTTACTTCCAATCTCAGTTTCATTCTTATGTACATACTGTTGGTAACCTTCGCTTCTTTTTCCAAACATTGTACGACATGTTTTACCTTGGATTTTCGATTCAAAAAAATGATCTTTATTTTATGATGCCCTAAACACCGTTAAGTTATCCTAAATCGTCTTTGGTAGTACGTCGAGGGCGGTAAACGGATTTCTTAATTTTCCAGCCATCGCTTAACAAAGGAATAAAAAAAACAGTAAGTTTCTTATTATCCGGAGCTTCATAAACGACCTCGACGAATATATCTTCTACATATTCTGGCTTTAGAAAGGCAAGACCTGCATCCTTATGTGTTGTCTTATTTTTTGGCTCCCTCGGCACTCGCTGGTGAGGTCAAGTTCTTGTACTGCCCTCCACAAACACATCTTCATATGAAAAAAAAAACAACTATTTATCTCAGCTACAGTGAAAAAGCGCGAAGCGCTGATATTGCCTCAGCTTCGAAGTTAAAGTTGATTCTGTGATGTCCAATAATTACTCTGACTTCACGTTTTTAAGCGAAGTAGACTACACATTTTTATTTATAATTAAATTGTGTAATTTAAAATTG
Source organism: Magicicada septendecula (assembly GCA_034769895.1). Taxonomy (NCBI): domain Eukaryota; kingdom Metazoa; phylum Arthropoda; class Insecta; order Hemiptera; family Cicadidae; genus Magicicada; species Magicicada septendecula. The sequence goes on from CM068367.1 coordinate 568,575,559, forward strand.
GTTCTTATTTTGTAAGATTTAGAGGAATTTAAATTAGGTAAATTAAGAACTTAAAGCAAATAAAACAAATACCAAAATTGTAGATAGGTTTCTCAAACTATTATGCGTATTAAGGAACATCCCCCATGTTAACATCAATGATTTTAAGCAGCATAATAGATAAAGTTAAAATGTAAGGTGATCTCTGACAAGAAAATTAGAAACGTGCAAGGGACATCCGTGTCCGCAAACTTCGCTACATTCCTGTTGTATTCACACTTTTCTGTCCACACTATTCACGACACTTAAAGGTTAGTTAAGTCATTATGGTTACCAAATTATAGATGAAATCACATACACATTTAAAGCAACGTGCATAAACTGCAACAAACAAAAAGATTGCTATTATTGTATAAAACTGCTTGCCAACCCCTCTTTTTTAAGGTCACGAATGATTCATAAAGGCTATCGACGCCAATGAAACGTCCGTCTGCCTGTGTTGTTTCCATTATGTAAGTAACAACAACACTGGCGTTATTAATTATCTTATTTTGTTTACTACATGTACACACGCGCAAGCTCAGTGAAGAACTTGGACATGACGCTGGATGCCAAACTCAGGTGAAAAGAACATGCTAAGAAGAAACGAGAAGAACCTGGATTAAAACTGAAGAAAATGTGGTGGTTGCTTGGAAGACACTCTGAGCTATCGCTGCATAATAAGCTTTTGTTATACAATCAAATCTTTAAACCAGTTTGGGTGTGTGATGTACAGCTTTGTGGTTGTACTAAGAAATTTAATATTAAAATAATTCGGACTTTAATAATTAAGAATCTTCTTAATAATTAAGGACTGCAAAATAGGTTTCTTCGTAGTATTGTTGATGGCACCACGGTACGCAAAAAATGATGACATCCATCGGGACCTGAAAATGCCTACGACTGCTGACGAGATTAAACGGGTTGCGGATAAATATGAAAGAAGATTTCATGAACACGTACATATTAAACTGCTACAACTGCTTGATAATGCTGGGCTCGTTCGGCGATTTTAGAGACAGAAGCCAGTAAAACTAGTGCACTAAATATGTATAGTAATTCTCAGCACGTGAACAAAGTGTAACTGTATTGAGAAATGATCCAGTGGGAGCTTATCTTACACACTGCCAACTTATGTATTAGAATAAAATTGGTAAATAGTTTCTAACTAGTTGCGATGAAGTTAAATAAAAAAAATATATATACACACGCTAATACGTATTTAAACAGTAAATAGCGTTGGTTTACCACTGTAAACCCTGTGTAATTTCAAACACTGTGCAATTCCGAGTCCATTCCGTTAATTATGAAAAACATGTAGTTTAAACAGATTTGTTTCGACAACAGTGAAAAACGGAGGAATAAAACACAGTTATAATCATCCCTACATGCGCGAGTATTTACAAAAACACACACACAAATTAAATAAATTTATTTTTACACGAGTATCAATTCTCAAGAGATTTTAGTGGATTTCAAAAACATAGGACAATTCAATTGAAAATATAAATTTAAAAAATCTGATACGGTACTGGCTAACACATCTCCAGAGAGTAGATTCCTATAAAATCTACCTGCAGAGCATTGATTTCAACATGTTTATTGTGCACTTATTGTGCATTGTTTTCCGTTCTATTGTTTGAATTGTGTATAAACTCAACAAGGGATGTTAACAATATGTACACAATAGGATTGCAACATACCATACCTTATTTATAGATGACATTGAACAATATTTAAACATTTAAAATATGAATTTTATGCATGTTGTTTCTCGAACTAATTGTTTTTAGAAATACTGGCAAAATTGTAAATTAAATCTGGTAATGTCAGTAGGAGAGTATATAAACGAGATAAAGAAAATGTTGAAGAACATATAAGAGGAAATGTCATTTTTATATTGACTATATTTCTAAATTAACACACACACACACACACACACACACACACACACATGCATAATTGCTCAAATTTTTCTTCTTATATTATACTACTATTAATAATAATAAAAACTTTTAACGAGAATATATTTTTTTTTGTAAATTACATACATTTTGATAGTAATCCAACTATCATCGTCAGACGTAATTTAATAATTACAAACATTTTTTAATTAATTGTTCAGTACAGCTGTTTTATATGTAGAATAAATTTGATGTTTTTGAATGTGTATATAAAATATGTCATATAATTATTGTGAAATATAATATAAATACATCTTATTCTATTAATTAGTAATTTCGTAAATATTATTACTTTTTATATTAATCTGAATTTGTTTTGGTATTAATTTTATTACTTGCTTTATGTTTAAATATTTCTAAGTTTTCCCATAAGGTCATTTTTGGACCTTTGGAAATGTGTTTTAATAAACTGATGTTACTTAAATTAGAAAAATTTAAGTTTGTTTTTATTAAATGTGTAAACTGTACATGTCTTTCTTTTAAACGTTTTTTAATTTGACCAACATAAAATTTGTTTCAGTCAGGGGATTCAATTTATATACTCCATTTAATTTATGAATTAATGTATCTGTTTTAGGTTTGATTCTATCAAAGTCTGTTTTATTACTGTTATAGATAATTTGTATATTTTGATTATAAATTATTTTGAAATTTTATGATTAATATTTTCTATGTGTGTGAAATTAATGTATTTAATATTTTGATTTTTCTGTGTTTTGTTATTGAAAGAATTATTTAGCATTTTTTGATTTATTTTGTTTACTGTTATTAATTATTTTGAGGTTATATCCATTTCTTATAGCAATATCATATGCACTTTCCTTTTCTGTTTGTATTTTAAATGTATTTAGAGGAATACTCTTCATTCTATATATCATAGAATTGAATCCAGTATATTTGTAATGAGGAGGATAAATTGAAATTGCTGGAATTATTAATGAAGTTGGAGTTGGTTTTTAAATGTATGTATTCAAATTTAATATGGTTATTTATAATAGTAATATCTAAACAATTTAATTTATATAAATCAACTTCAAGAAAGCTCCTACATATAAAATAGCAAAAATAATAGCACAAAAACTAAAAAGTCTTTGTTACCCGCAATGCAGAAAGTAAAGTAGTTGGGAAATTATAGAAAGAGAATAACAATTCTCTTAGTCAATTTAAATTTTTATAAAACATTAAGATGTATGCAATGCATAAAATAATGTAATAAAAAAATATATAAGCAAAGAAAACAAAACTGCAATAAAGCACACAGTCAGACTGAGTGGTCGAGAAATTTTAGATTAACAAATAAATGTTTAGCATATAATTTTGTTAATATAGGTTATAAGATTTATTTTATGATGAATGTATTGCAACAAAGAAACGTTTAAACAAACAATAATGAAAATTTAAGGAGAATGAAATGCGATTTTATAAACACTTGTGATTTTTTTGGAATAAATTAAAAAAAACTCTTACAATTCAACTAATGACTACTCTTATTACTATTACACACAAACTCCAGTAATTGGTACATTCTAACAGTAATGTTAGATACATGTTAGCACAGCACAAATTAAATTATATTAAATAATCAATTTGTGTTGTTGTATAATTTTGTCTCCCAAAAGCGTGGGGCTATACAATTTAAAATATATTTAAATTGGTAATTTGAATTGTTATAATATATATTAAAATAGTGAACCTGTTCTTGTTATCAGTTACCAAGAGCAAATTGAAATATTACAAATTTCCTCGTCATAAGCTACTAAAATCTAACAAATAACCATCATAATGAATTCCCAGACACAACCAATGTGACACTAATAAAACATATACCACACAAAGGCACCATAATAAACATTTGGGAAAATTTACAAATATACAAACATAAAACACAATACAAACTAATACCTGAACAAATACAAATCAACACAAAACATGACACAATATACACTCGACATCGAAAATACACAATAAACTAACACATACACCACAATCACACACAATAAAACCAATTTGAAGTACCAGAAGCCAACAGGAAGCCACAATAATAATAGTCAACCAACACATATGTACATCACCAGACACAAAAACCGGAAGACTGAGGATGATACCCGAAACATGTTCCTAATAAGGAAAAAAAATATTTTGAGGTAAATTCATTATAAATGTTAAAAAAAATATTAAAAAAATATAAAAATACATGATATTATTAAAAATCTAGATAAACTAAAATTTTATTAATAAATCCAAAATATTTATATATATATATATATGTATGTATGTATATTGTAACCAGACGACCTTTAGGGTTCTGCCTTCTTCCTTAAAACCCTTTAGGGTTCTGCCTTCTTCCTTAAAACCCCGTGTTGGGTTCGTCACTTTGTAAGAGGACCCCTGTATGTGTGGCTATAATCTGTCTGTCCCACTGTTTGGGCTAGCCACTTGGTCACCAGACCGCTGTATGCCGGTCGTTACAAAAGAATAAAAATAAAAGGGAAAATTCAATAATAATAGAATTTTCAAATAATAAAATAATTTTGTTTATGTTTATAGAAGTATGTATAATAGATAAATCTGTTTTTTAAAAGGTTCTGGTAAAATTTTAATAACAGGTAGGTATTTATTGACCGTCGAGCACTTCTTGAAGATTTGCGCCAAGTCTGGAGTTAAATAGATTAACTCCAGGTAATAATCGATTGTTGACTTTCCTGACTGGTCCAATATCTTGTTCAAAATAGAATATATTCTTCTCACTTAATGCCTTCAGCCTTATAAATACCCTTAAATTACCCTGTGAAATAAGTACAGGTACAAAATAATGGAAATATAAAGATTTATTGACAATTTTAAATAAATAATCGATATTTTATCGATGGAGAGCAATTATCGACTCTGTCTGAGGAATTATCGATTGTGTCATACAGAACAAAATTTTATGTTATATTATATTAAAGACAGGTTCTTTGAGCGATTAGGATTAATAGTCAGAGAAGGGTGACGAGAAAGTATAACATTAACAATTAAGGATATTAATACTATAATTATTATTCAATAGTATTTAAATAATTCCACTATGTAATGTAAATGAATGCTGTCAAACCATACGCAGACGATGACGTCACTGCGAAATCGTGAAGGCGGTCTCTGTAGAATTAAAAGATGGCCGCTACTATTTCTTGCGTAGTTACGGTGAACTCGGCATGTCCCAAAAATCACGACAAAATTACCTTTGTGAATGTCTAAAATCTTCCCGCACTGGTGTAATATGTCTGTTAAGTTAGTTGGTGTATTCTGGTGAAGTGTTCCGTGTAAACTTGTGTTAATTTGGTTATTTTGTCTGTTTTCCCTTCTGGGGTTAAGTTTTTTCAAGTTACGGTTAGGTTTGTAAAGTGAATCAGTTGAAATATAATGTTTTACTGTTTACTGTCACTCGTATAGTGAAGTTAGAGGTTTGTTTTCACTATTGTCGTGAATGTTTTTATAGTATTGGCTTCAAAAAGTGTCTAATTTGTCTAACTCTCGTTCACTGATTTCAATGGCTAAACGTTAGCATCATGTTCGACTCGATTTAAAGAACGTTTTTGTCACACACCTATTCAGCTTGATATTCAACAAAAGACTAATTAACTTGGTCATAAATCTTGCCCAGTTAATCCTTGAAAAAGTATTGTTAACATTTTTCGACTTCCATAAACATTAGAAAATATTACATTATATATGGAATTTTTCTATTTTATTCCTTACTTTTATGAATTACTAACCTTATTATTGGTTTAATCATCTCATTCCCTTTAAATTGATGTATTATAGTCCATATCTGTAGACATTTTGTGGAAATTAACAAATTTTGTTCACACTTTGGAAATATAGGCTCAAAATTGGATTTCCGTCTTTATACAAAATTCCTTCCATTTTAAATATTATTAATACTATTATAATAAATTTTAATTAGTCATATTACTCTCCCTTTCCTTAAATACATATAAATTACACCTTTGAACTGGTTTTTTGTGTTAATTTGTAAATTTGACATTGCTCTTTAAAATTAATTAATTTATATATTTTGACAATTTACAAAATGTTAAGGTATATTTCCTTATTGTCATTTTAATGCATACGATCATTCCTAGTAGTGGTTAATTGTGTTATCTTATATAAATCTGGGTAGTTTACAGGATTTATTAGTGAATTATACTATTTTATATTGCTTCTCTGATTTCACCAAATGGCCTAGATTTTAGAATTTTATATTTCTTTCTTTCTCAAATAATTTAAACTTAATTCCTCCTCTGACTTTACATAATTACAATTATATCAAAATAACATGATTTATAACTTATTGTATTGTGTAGTAGTTAATTAACATTACATATTTAAAATAAATAATTATGAACATGGTTCAGCAATCTGCACAATTGAACACATTGCAGATATGGTTTGAACATATATCTTTCAACTATTTTTGAGCTAACATAGCATACCTTTTAGAACATTATTACTGGTATGTAGGTTATTATTTATCAAACATAATTCTTTTTAAAACACATAACATAAATCTTATTTTCTAATAAGCCTTACAAATACATTTATTTAACACATTGATTTTAGGATTGTGAAATAACAGTCTATTTAAACTTGTTACACTTATTCATACTATATTAGTACCAGTCCTTTCTGGTTTAAACCATTATTATTGTGATCCCCCACATCAGCAAACATTAATTCCCATACTCTATTTATTATCATTTTTTTACAAATGTCTTGTAAATAAAGATTTACATTAAAACAATAAAATACTGGAAACCTTCCATTTTATTATTTTATTATGCTGTTTATTATTTAGATTTTAAAGTTGTGATATAGCATACTACTAAGTTATAGTATCACCAACTTTAAGTTTATTGCATTTTTTTAAAAAACACTTACACAAATTCACTTTCACTGTTGGTTCTGATATTTTGAGTCTTATTATCTCAGACCAGACCTTTAGTAATCATGGACCGTTAAGACTAGTTTACTTCTTTATTACACAATAGCTTTAGCCGGTGCACCTCTTATAACGCTATACAGCACTTTAGTTTTCTCAATAATTACATTTTATAAGATTTTGGGTATGTTATACTTTCTTTTGCATAGTTTTTGTGGGTTTGGGATTGATAGTAGTTTATATAATAATAGGTTTTACTACGGTGTTTCTTTCATACTATTTTTTCCTCTCCTCCTGTCTTCCTTCTTGTCCTTCTTCATATCTTCCTTCTGGTATTCATTCTTGTCCCTCTTCTAGTCTTCATTCTTGTCCCTCGTCTAGTCTTCACTCTTCTGTTCTTCCTTCCTCATTCTTGGGTAAACCAAGGTACTTGGTGATATCACGACTGAGGTTTAGTTTGGAGTATTTAATTTATTCACTGAACTGACTTTATTCTTCTATTTAGGTTTCAGGGTATTGTTTTCTTCCTGTTCACAAACTTTATTCCTTCCTCTTCTTGTTTTTTGGGGTATTTTGGTCTTCACCACCCTTTAATTGAGTCTCTTTTTCTTTGATATAGTCTTATATAACTGGTTTACTGCTCTGAGCTTCCTGGGTAACTTACTGGTATTATACTATGAGTTGATGAGTTGCTTCAATACTTTCTTTGGTTTCTTTTAACAGTGGTTTTTATATATTATGTAGTGAGGATTTTTATCTTATTGTGGTTCATTCCTCTGATTTATTTAAATGTCATTCAATATTATTATAACATTTGTTGGTGTAATTAAACTTTATGATTTCACATGACTTAAAATGTAGTGGATTTCTGTCACGCTACAGAATAAATCACGTAAGTACTATCTCATACAATTACCTTAAAGTAAAGGCACAATATGCGGTTTCATTATTTTTAAATTTTTTTCAACATTTGGTACACTCGGCTGTGCTACCTTTAAATTTATTACCAAACTTTACTTAATATTACACCACGTAAGGGCCATATATCTTCTAAACGTTTTACTGTGTAGGCCTACATGAAATATTAATCTCACATGTGTTCACTATGTACGTACTGATTTTACATATTGTAGTGTATCGTGTAGTCGGTACGGTTTATCAGTCGCACGTTGGATACGTCATTTTGTAATTTAACCCGATTGCGTTCAAGTATTATTTTAATTAATTTATTTATGTATGTTTAAATTCATTTAAGTTATATGAGTTCGGTTTTACTTATTATGAAGTCGTTGGTTTAAAGTGTTCAAGATTAGTTGTAATTCTTCGTATTGTTTAAATTAGCAGCCATCCTTACTATTTCTTTTATGAATTTGCTAACTGCTATAATTTTTATTGTTCGACTAAGCTTTTCGTCATCACTGACATCTTCAGGTCTTAAACAACAACCTAAGATCTGTAGGTCAACCTAACCTGTTGTTGTTTAAGACCTGAAGATGTCAGTGATGACGAAAAGCTTAGTCGAAAAATAAAAATTATAGCAGTTAGCAAATTCATAAAAGAAATTAGTTGTAATTGTTTAAACTGTTCGTCGTTCATCGGATGTTGGGTATTGGGTTCTTCTTCACTAGTATATATAATTCGGTTGCGTTGGTTATCACTGGAATCAAAGATAATTTAGTATAACGGTACTTACTTGGAGTGACGTCCCGGTTATCAGGTAGAGTGTATCAGCTCATCTAAAAACAAAATTAATTCAAAATCACTCGTGGCGCCGTCGTGTTGCCAACCGTTGCATGTCATCTACCGAGCCTGCAAATGCCTATCTATGTGAAATAATTGGGCCAACTCTAATCATTAGTTTGAACATAATTTATTACTCGTTAAAGTCTGTGTATTAATTTCCTTGAACAATTCACATAAGAAAGTCAGACTTCACAATTATTTTTTCCTTTCGTAAAACTTTTCTTAAAATCTCAGAGTGGTTAAGCTGCATACGTGGATAAAACACTCCACGATGTTTTTGTTTACAATAATTTTAATCAACGTTCTTTTAGTCTGCAAGATACTAAAACTTAATACACACAACAATTATACTTATTTAATAGGAGAGTGGTCACCTCGGATAACTAAAATCTCAATTCATTAATAAATCTTTAACAGACGACTTGCGTCAACTTCTAGGTTAGGCGTATCTTGTTTAATGCCAGTTAAGTTAAGTAAAATTCTAAATGATCAACAACAAAGGAAGTTCAGGTTCACTAAATTTATAAACGCTTTCAGCATATCCAACTGTCGTTATACGACTAGATGGGATATACTTTCACAGGTATATTTCTTAATTCTAACAACATATCAATAGGTTATGAAATGGTTGTACACTGACTTAACCTACTAGATTCAGTAATGCGTACTGTCCTTTTATAATTGGTTAACAATCATTTTATAATTAGAGTGAATAATATTCATTAAATATTATCCCTAATCTAATTGTTAATTGACTTTACGAGGTTTAAAGCCTCTTCAAAGTTCGTTTTATATCCTTAATTCTATACATTGACAGGTTATTGTTCACTTCATAAGTTTATAATAATAATATTAATTCACCATACTCCCATTTTATTTATATGACCGCGATTGCTGTGACTGTACAATAGTAATCGCATTCGCACTTTCACTAAACTTGTTTAATTCGTTTATATAACTTTATTAACGCCTTTAGACATTTCGGGTTTTATTAACTCAAAACATAACGTTCACTACGCGCACAGGTTAGGTTAATTTATTTTTCTGGCGTCGAGGACTCTCGTCTTGTGTCTTGAGTCGATCGTACAAGAATGACACTTAGCTTGACGTCTCCTTTTTGGCCAAGCCTCGCTATAATTAATTTGATTGGTGGAAAGCTCGATGACCGCTCACTCGCTTTTTCCGGTGGCGTCGGTCTTTGATGTCGAGAGTACGAAAAATATTTTCTTCCACCTTACACAAATATTTAAAATGCGTTTAATTTTCTTATGGTACTTGGGAGTTTTAATTTAATCATCTCAATCGTTAGCAATTGTTCTTTACATTAATTAGATACCCCTCAAGCCATAATTCTGTTCATGTTTGATAATTTCTTATTTTCACAACTTATGCCTATTACAATATTTTTATTTAATCTTACTATATTTTATGTTTATTATATACTTTTATTATTATCTTATGTTTATATTATTTACAATTTAACTTCACTACTAATTATTTTCGCTACTCTTTCTGCTCTTTAGTTAGATTATAATCAGTTTTGGGTGAAAACAACTCTAAAATTGAGTATAAACCTTGCTATACAGATAGCATTATGTTTTAGATTTAGTTGATATAATTCATTGGTGTTATTTTATGATTGAGTTACATTTCACATTTATTCTTAAGTTTTCCCTTCAACTACTGGTCATCATTGTCTGACGTAATTGATGTCTCTTTTATGTATTTTTGTTATTAACATACTTATTGTTTGGCACACCTAGGCCTTATTTTTATTCTGCAATTAATCTCAGAATACATTGGTTATATTGATTACATTCTAATTACTACTTGGTGCCTTGTCTATCTTATGAGTTTACTATTGTTGGTTTAGTCTGATACTCTGTTCAACATAATATTTAGTATCAGTCTCTAGGCTTCTTTTAGGCCTATTATCACCCAAGTTAATTTTACAAGTGGTTTGTTCATTGCTATTGTATTACTTCAGAATATTGTTACTTATTTGTCTAGTTTAAATATTACAACTTTTGGTTATTACATTTAGTGGTTTTGATACAATTATTCCCTTGAATTATACTCTTTATATACACCTATAGTTCAGGCACTATATGGTGTTACATCTTTTACCTTAACTCTCAATTATTTTTAATTTGTGATCATTCTCCTTTATAAAATAGTGATAGTAATTATTCTAAGGTGTTTCAATCATTTTATTGGTGATAGGATATCACCTTTTTCTGTTAATTCAGTAAAACATCTTGCATCTGGTCTCAAGATACAAGTATGTATATTTTATATTATCCTGATATATTTTTAAGCTAACTACAATTGTTTTGCATTATATAAGTGACTGTGAACCTTGCTGGTTCTATGGGTAATAATGTTTCATCTATATTATTCCTTATTGTTAAAGGTTTTGACAGATTTGTTAGGTAACTTCATAATGTCCATTTCATTGTTTGAATTTACACTAATTACAATACAATTATAATTATTCTATTCATTATTTTTGTGTTTGTATTTCCCTTTTAACATTTAGGTTCATTACCCTCCAACAGAAATTGGATTACTTGTCATTTAGTTACTTAATTCTTTTATTTGAGGTGCATATTTCACATTGAGTGAGGTTAAGGATCCTATCATGGTTTGACAACAATGTTTTTATTTTATTATGATTTCAATGTCTTTCATTTCACACTATTATAGTATTACTAAGGTTATTTATTTCTTTAGGTTTATTAGACACCTTTCTGTCTTTATCACCCTTTTTAAAACAGTATTCATTAATATTATTCTATAAGTTATATCCCTACATTTGCTCTGGTTACAAGACTGGTCTACACGATTCATCTTAGTTATTCTTCCAGATACACAGTTAATTTATACTTAGACTAATTTTACTTCACTCTCCTGACTATTATTCATCATATTATTTATTTACTAGGCCTATATAAGTTTTCTTTGTCAGCATAGTTATTTATATTAGTTTATCAGGCTTCATTATTATTCTGATCTTTATTCTGGGTTTTTCTTGTTATGGTCCATTCATCTTGTTTAGTGTAGGACATATCTTATTTCTTCTTGTTATTGTATCTAGTTGGGTTTTGTAGTATTCTTATTTACTCCACCTATAGTTTCTTCTCTCTGTCTTTGGTTTTCTGATTTTTTACCTAATCTATTGGGTTATTTGTCAGTTAATTAGGTTTCGTCTATGTCATTGTCATTATTTCTTTGATAATCTTCATCAGTTAGTTAAAGATGTATTCTTTATTCCTTTAAAATCAATTTCTACTTATCTTTGTTATTAACATTAAAGTTTGGATGTAGTATTTCTTCTGATTTGTTATTGTTTGTTTTGGACCCTGGTGGTCGTGATATTATGTAACATTACAATATTAATGAAGTTTTAAGTGTCCAAGGTAACATAAAGTATTTTGAGTCAGAAAGCTTAACTTAAACTTAAAGCATATTGTTACGATGGTCTCACTCTGATCGTGTAATGATACAGGATACAGACACCAATTAAATCACTAATTACCAGCTTTAATTACCACAGTTAATTTGTAATCAACAAGTTGTTCAGAAAAATTAGTCTCGTACAATGATTCAAGTTAAATTTGTACACAAGCAATAATAATGTCAACTGTTACAACTCCACACTAAGTACAACACAATAACACTTGGCCGCACTTGTGTAAATCTCCACTTAATCCGCACTACGGAAAATCGCTCAACGCAAGTAACTGACAAGCCGGCTGCTATTGCTTTTTACAGGTAGCGCACGTCTTCTAGAAATGTTCCATCCTCACTCTGGTGTGTCAGCTAATGCGTATTTCAAGTGTTCTCCAGAGTACTCTGAAACGTTCTTGGGCGCTGCCTTGTCTGAGGTACACCAGCTTGACTCAGGAGGGACGGGTGGAGGGTATCAGGTTATCAAATAGTTTTAAACACATTTGTGCACCAATGGTTTACATTTTTTATTTTAAAAATGTTCAATTTAAAGCAGTTTAATTTTTTCAGGCGGCTCAGTAGACGAGTGGGTATGGCACCTGGCTCTAATCTAGAGGTCCCGGGCTCAATTCCCGGTCCCGCACCATAAAATCAAGGTGCGTTTTTCAGCCCCCAGGTCGACTCAGCCTGTTGAAAATGAGTACCTGCGATAACATCCTAGGGATAATAATGGGCGGCTGAAGCGTAGTGCTGGCCACACTGCCTTCATTATATGCCGTAGGGCTCATATTAGGCAGCCTACCCTGCCTAATCCTAAGCTACTTCGGTGGTATACATGGGAGCCATTATTATTATATATATAATTTTTTCAATTGGCATAATTATAAGTGTTACAATAATATACTGATTCTAATAACAGATCAAAAATACTGCGTATCTTCACTGCTGTAATTTTATTGAACTTTGGAACTAAAACGTTTGCCTTAACGGTAACGGTCTGTTTTCAATATTTCCTCGATTGTTTTCTTCTGATAGATATTTCATTAATCGTATGGAACCTCGCCAGTCGTTTTGTTTCCCTTGACCGTTGTTACTGATTGGTCAAGACAGTATGAACTATATAATATTGTTACGACGGTCTCACGGATCGTCGAATCGTACATGGAAACTAAATATTGACACTTATGAAGTTGCTAACTACCAACTGTAATTAATCACAAATAACAATTTGAAATCAACAAAGGTTTTCTCATACAATAATTTAATTTAAAATTACCCAAACCCAAAAATAATGTCACATTATTACAGCACAGAACTAATTAACGCAATAATCAGTTTCCTCTAACCCGCAACAATCGCTTCATCCGCACTCGCCAGGTGTAACACAGCCAGCCGCTGTTGCTTATGTAAACCCGCAGAGATTTCAGAATAATTTTCTATATGTTAGGTGGTATAACAATACGACATAGTTACAAGAGCTCGAACAGTCTTGAGGCTACGTGAGTGCGCTATCTTGACATAGACGCCGTACGCTGTGCTAGTCGAGAAAAGTGTAGAATGACGTAATTGTCGTAGCATATATTACCGAAATAAAATATAACGACAACAACAATAATGAAGAATCTTTTTTTTTTTTAAGGGACTGAAAACAGGCATGGAACCTTTGGTAATAAGAAGACACGAATATCGTCTCATAGTTGTGAAAGGTTCATAAGTGTTTGAAAAGTGTACAGTTAACGTCAAAATAGATACAACATTTACATATGTAATTGAATGTTTCATTTCTTATAGTAACTCAATTTTTGTAAAAATATTACTGTTATGAAAAACTACATACACTGAAAAATATTGGCACACCCTTGCCACGTGTTATAGCCATCTGGTTAAACACCAGATGCGTTACAGTGATGTCACTAAATATGGATAAACATTGGCTTTAGTTGACTAAGCTACATTATTTTTGTGTATGCGTACACAATCATAAAGTTCACAAAAATTTTAGACTGTGTTATGATGGCGGCCGTGTTAGTGGTTATTTCGTGTCTGTGAACTATTAATGGGACGAGACCACATGTTGGCCTGGCTGTACGTAATTTGTTCTCATATTTTCCGTTTTTCCACAGTTACTTGTGTTTTAATTAACTCGGTATTTTTGATACTGTTCATTTTAATAATAGCCCAGGTCAATGAAAAACAAAGAGAATATCACATTCCGACATAAAAAGATTTCTTTTACTTTGGAAAGGCATTTGATACGGTGAACAGGGGCAAAAAGTCTATATGTGGAAAACTTAAAACTTAAGTTACGATAAATTCTTAGGTTGACCGAGTAGAACTCATTGTGTACGCCTGATCAATTATGGAGTCCGGTAAGTTTGCCTTCTCTTTATAGTTTACATATAGACTATGTCATTCACAATTGTCAGATGAAACTTCCGGAGGATTATATGATTGGCAACTCTGAAGATGACACGTTGTTGTTTGTTGATGCCACGCTGTCTTGTCGAACTTGGGAAGCGGGTTCAGGATATCTGTACACTAATGCCATAAAAATCTGCAAGGACTGCAGGTCTTGTCTTTGGAGTCCAAAGTGATGGCCTTACACAAACCTGACCCGATACAAACAAAGATTGTTGTAGATGGCACTGTTCTGGAGGACGTTATAAATTTTTAATATCTAGGTTATAATGTTCCTTATATTACAAAAAACGACGTGGTAAATAAACAAGATAAGTTCAACTCTATTTTCGGGACCATAGCGAAACTAAAATTAATGAATAAAGAAACACGTCTGAAGTTCTACAAGATGTGGCTCTCCCCATATTTCTCTATTGGTCTGAGAATTGCACTTTAACGAAATGCCTGACCAGTCGTATTGGAGGGGCCTAAATGAGACTTCTCAGGCACGTGGCAGGGTATATACTGTTACAAGGGATCGTCGTATGGTACAGCGGAAAACAAAATACATACACCAATGAAGTCACTAATTACCAGCTTTAATTGATCACAAATAACAGTTTGTAATCAACAAGTTATTCAACAAGATTATACTCGTACAATAATTCAAGTAAAATTTGTCCACATGCAATAATAATGCCAACTAATAGTTTAGCGCACAATGATCACTTTTCAGTAATACACCACTTGAGACGCACTAAATAAATGGCCCGACATAAACTGACTGACCGTCCCTGCATGCTTATATTTATACCCGGCTGAGATGCCAGAATAGTCTGTCACTTTTTGAATGGCGTATTAAATAAGTGCCTATTACAGGCGGTCTCGAATCCATTAGAAACAGTGTCGATGTCTGGCCTGGAAAACAGTGCGGTGACCGGTGCTGTATGGAACAGCCTCGATTTTTGAGGCATGATAAGTGTCACGTAATTCCCTTTCCTCACAAATTAGCAGCGGCGGCTCATCGGGGGCGGCAAGGGAGGCTAAGCCTCCTCAACAAAATTTAGAAAAATATTAAAAAGTAAACAACTAGTAATAGGCTCTATTTTTAACTATAACAGAGCACATAATGTCACTTTGGTATTTTAAATTTTCTGATTACTTAAAAGTAAACGATTAATCGCGGGTTACCAATAATAGCGCAGAATGGCATAAGACTGAGGGAGCGATCTGAGTAGCCGACGTGAGAACTGTGTACGTGAGCGATGTGAGTACTTTTACAGCTACGTGAGAACTGTGCCCGGCAGGTAGTGGAGGACGCTATTGCAGCTGTAAACCTGAGTGGGAGGCAACGAGTGAGTTAGCCTCTGGCCACGGTTTAATGTAGTTTGTGTTACTTTTACGCAGTCTTTACGTTCTCGTGCTCCTTGTACGTGTGTATTATTATCAATTATCTCTTCTTGGCCATTATCAAGGATCTACTTAGCGCCATTGCTTTAGTTTCACTTGAAAAAGGAATCCTCTGCAAACTGAAAAGTCATCCGACATGACACGATGATGTTATCGACAATTCTGCAAATAAGAATGGCCGCTAACTGAATTTCTGTAGGCTTACAATTAAATTCATCGCAGCTTACAATTTATGTAGACGTTTACTTCTTTGCCAGAACAAAAGTAAGTTAATCTATGGACTATTTTGTTAAAATATACGCGTATGTTTCTATATGTATACGCGTATATAAGACGTGTATGCTATAAAAATCAGATATCTCGTAGCCTCCCTTTCCTCGGGATTAACCGTCCGCCACTGCAAATTAGCAATATGTACGCACAGAAACATTACAGCTGGGCTCTGCTGGGATAGCCAAGAAACACGTACAAATTCACTCTTTATTGTTCGAGAAAGTTCCGCAATTGCGTAACAGTACTCTCCACTCTACACGTACATCATAAACTGAATATTCTGAATATACTTGATATGATTGCTCAATATCAGCAAGATGTATCTGCCAGGACAGCTGAGGTGTTGTGGCAGGATATTGTTGGCTTCGCGGTCTTGTCCTAAATCCATGGGGTGACGGACGGCATTGGCAGGCTGCTTAATCGGCGGGGCGTAAAGACCATCTGCAAGCCGACCAGGAAAATAAAATAGTTCGTGAGATGGAGGATGCAAGTGCATATACACTGTGCCTTGCTTGTGCGGCGAAGTGTACATCGGCACCCCGAAGCGCAGCGTTCGCACCCGCGTTGGTAAACACAGCCGCTGTTGTTGCTTGAGGGAGCCGGAGAAGTTTGCGATGGGCGAGCATCCACTCTCCAACTGTAATCATATTTGAGAAGAGCAAGATCTTATCCTCGGAGAGTGCCTACTAACCTCGGCTGCATATGCAGTCCGTGGAGATCTTTAAATAGGACAAAGCCTATTAAATAGGATTTGGCATGCTCTGCTCCGAAGCCAGTCAGCTAGCACTTGATGCTGCTTTCTAGCTTACATTATGCTGGTATGACAGATTATATAAGTGGGTCTTCTTAGGCAAAATAGATAGTCTCCACCTCATCACTGCGGTGAATTGCCGGACACCGTCCCAGTTGTTTCCGACACTGTTGGTGGCCTCCAATAGTGAAGCCAAAATGTCTGTTAAGACAAACACCCCGGCAACAGCACGGCCTAACACCCCGGAAAATAATGTTTTCAACTACACGGGCGCCGGACCTGAAAGCCTAAGGAACTCTAGAAAAGTGTGTTTTTTTGACACCGCATTTTGAGATTTACGAAATCTTTAAAATTATACAATATACATTTCTGGAACCATTTTTTTCAATTTATCAAGTGGAAATTGAAAAACTATCAAACCATGAAACCATCAAATTTACCCTTTAAATTAATTCCAAGAATATTAGTAGGGCTTAACTGTAGTCTTGGAGCATAGATCAAGTTGAAATTTTTCGCAAGCCATAAATCGAAAACAAAGCGTTTTCAAACATATGTTTATATAAAATTTACTCTTTGTTTCAAATACGATTTTGTATATATAATTGACAGAATATAAATCTCCAATTTTATGCCCAATAAAATTTTTTATTCATTTTTTTAAATTACGTATATTCTAAAAATTATATTTGTCATACTATTTTTTTATTTGTCTTTCAGGTGATTTCTCTATAACTTTGTTAATTTTTATCACTTAATTACTTTCTGCTTCACTTACAGGAAATACAAGTGATGTCAACTTGTTACAAAACTGCTTTTTATGACGCTTGCTATGGAGTAAATAACAAGAGTATTTCAAAACAAATACAATTATCAAAATCACAAAACATTATTTAAAAAAGGTTTTCTTACTTATCTTTTATCCAAATTAAACGATTAACTCCTACATTATTAGAACTCGTCGGATATTTAAATGTGTATCCTTGATATTTTTTTTTGTTTTAACTGGAAATTTTTCAGTTTGAATAAATCGGTTTTTGCAATCAGGTCTAATATTAGTACTACAACTAACACAATAAAATATGTTTTAAAAGTGAGAGAGAAAAATAGGTGACTGAACGTAAATGTCATGAGGATATATTGCCTAACTACATAAATGTAAGCCTCGTTAATTCAAATACTTCTAATTTTTTGAAAGCTACCGTCAACAAAGAGCGTATAATGGAAAGGGGAAAGAAGATGCCTGAATGAATTAAGCAATCGCCAGCATTATTATTTAGAATTTATAGCACAGGAATATGCGCGCGCACACTCATTAAAATTTTGGTTTTTACTCCCCCTCTCACTCTCTCTCTTTCTCTCTCTCTCTCTTTCTCTGACAACACGCTGGTAACTTTTTGCGCAATAAATTAAATTTGTACTTAAATACTGTTACAGTTTATACAGATACAAATGAATAGGCCTATATTCTATTTTTACCACAGAGTAAAATTAAATTGTATAATTCACTTTTCAAGTATTTGTGACAGCTTACGCTTCTGCATGTACAGTTTTTTTCCTCTTGCACAGTACCAGAAACACGTAAGGTTATAATAGTTTTACGTAAGGTTATTAAATTTTATAAGACAATTCCATACCTACATCGGTTTATGAGAGTGAGGCGTGGGTCATGACAAAAAAAGAATGCGGCAACATTCAGAGTGCTGAAATGCAGTTTCTTTGAAATACTTTAAATTATACATTGTAAGATAGAATAAGGAGTGAGGATATCAAAGCAGAACTTGAAGTAAAGGACATAAATGAAATTATTTCAATTTACAAAAGACAATTGTGGGATCATCTGCAAAGGATGACAGGATCGATTGCCGAAAACGGCACTGAACTATAAAGCCATTGGTAGATGAGACGTAGGTCATCCGAGGATGAGATTGTTACCGGAACAGCTTCATATAACCTATTCCTTGAAGAGAAGAAGAAGAAGATAAAACTCAAAATCCATACGTTTAGTTGACGTAATTTGTTTATAATCTAAATCTTTATTCCAATATTTTAGAAATACATTGGATCGGTAAAGGAAAACATAAGTTCATCTTAACTAAATGGAACTGTTTAACTACAAAACTAACTCAGTTAAGGTAACATCAGACACAACTGCATAAATTCATATTTTGATATCAAAGGTGCTTGCCTTGTTAGCAGTTTATTACAAAATATGTTCATTCACTTTTACCAGTATATTACTCCTGAAGACAGCACCTTCCTTTCAGGTCATTGCAGCATCTGTCACTGCCAATAATTAATAGAGTTCCGTTGTATCTGCAGCTGGGAAACGACGTTCAATTACACACTTAACTGACCAAGTAATGTCCACACCGCCACTTTACAATCGTCATCGCTGAATCGTCAATCAATATTGAACGCGTTTGTGAGTCCTTTGTATCTGCCATATACTATCATGCAAACACATCTAAATACTGGTAAGTGTATTAGAAAATGCAACACTCTATTCATTAGTGTATTCTTCGGCTTAAGATAGTTAATTTCCACAAGGGGCGAGTTCGTGCTTGTTAAAAGATTTTTAAGGTAATCTAGCGCTATGACAATAGACAAGTTGCTTAGATGTTAAAGGTACGATACAAGGAATACAACGAAAGAATTGAAATAACTACAAACAAGCAAACACGATATTTGTAATCGCTAGTAATGTAGAACACAGTACGAAGAAACTAAGTAAGTCATGGATTAATATGTTACAGAAGTTTATTACAAATTATATACACGGCAAGTATCATATATTTATATAAAATTTACTTATATTGGTATTATTTTTTATAATTTATATGAATAACCTTATCGTAAGGAACGTGTGGTAAACGCCGTATTGTATATCGTATAAAACGAACTACAACAGTTGTTAATCAAACTTTTGTTTTCACAGCGTATTTTCTATCATGAGCATTTCTGTTCTTATCTAACACACACAAGTATTGAGCAGTTACTTTTCTCGTGATGTACTATGTAAACTTTCAGTGTCTGTTTTATAAATTACAATTCCTACATACACTAAGATACGTACGCCAGACCCATACACTAACATACGTACGTGACCCTTACTGTATGTAAGGTACAGTATACCCACAAAAATACATGCGCGCTAATCATAATGGTGGAAGAAAGAAAGGAATAAGAAGATTATTTGTGTTTTGACTGAAGTTTATGACACACTTCATAAAGTATTTAGTGTTTATCATTTACTTTTACTACTTTGTACAACTTTTAAGAGAAACTAGTCACTTCCAACACTAGTAACATGATGTTTATAAAAATGAAAGGTGTAACACTCAACTGATAAACATATTGCTAAACTAAGAATCCAATTTAGCGTCCATGTTTCAATTCATATTCCAAGGACAATTATTATAAATTTAATCTTCACAAGTCATATTAAACATTAAATAAAAATACAATTCAATTTCAAGGCGGATAGCCTTGTATTTATTGTTGCTGCTTTGTACGTCATCAGTCTGTTGTACATCATAAACGTAATTAAAGGCAACAACCGAACGTAAAGGTCATGGAATAAATTAAACTTGCTGAATTTAATAAAATACTCAGATAAAGTGTGTGTGTTGCATTCACCGAGTACGGTTTTAAACTGAAAATCACTAGAATAAATTTTAATTATGATTATTACTTACACACATACCATTGCATTGTAAATGTTTTGAATACAAACACTTGATCAATCCTTGATAACCTAATTCTTATTATTTGTTGTTATAAACGTGTTTTTTGTCTTAGAGCACAGTTTAATTAATATGCAAGTGTGCTATCTCTAACAGTTTGTGAAGAAACGGTTTATTTAAATTGTACTTTAACTCAGAGCGGAAATCTATCCCAGTTATATCATCTGAACTGTAATATAGATCGTATTATTATAAATGCGTATTATGCCATTAATGTTAAGCTATGTTGTGGTACGTTACACTAGAATGTGTAAATAGTTACGTTGATACGTAAACGTATACTAGAAATATTAACAAATAATTTATTAAATTATACTAGAAATATGTTATATCGAATATGCCAGACACTTTCTGTATCACTATAAATAAAATTTCTAAGTGATCCATAGAAAGAGATTCCATTACAACTCAACAGCAACAAAAGAAATAGCTTATTACTTGTCTGAAAGAGGAAACTAAGTAGTCAGCTAATAGCGTACATTTGTTGTGTTCAGCAGACAATTGAATACTGTAAAGTTTTGTTCATGATGGAAAGTTTGTTTATCAGTGCTGACTTGAAGATTACTCACTGCCATTGTTAGGTACTTCTATAAAAGTAATTTGTAACAAATAGAAATGGACTTTACAAAAAGTGTAGATTTGTTGTTGTAGCATTTCAGTATATTAGTTTGAACAATTAATTGTGTGACATCTACATTATGGTACGTGTTCATATAATTAATTAATTATGAGACCTACAAAATTTTATAGAATTGTACCGTATTTTGTACGTTTACAGAAAATAACATTACTTTTAAACTCCAAAACTGTAAAGTATAGGATACTTTGCCTGTGTGCAAATAAATACAAAACACAGTTATTCATTATATTAATTGTAAATGATCTTAAGGTCATACAACAACTTTCAGTTAGTCAACGCTAGTTGTTAAACATATTTCAATGTTTGTTAATTATAAATTAATTAATTAATTATGTTTTAATATAATGATGTATGAAATTTGATGGCGCTTACATCATTCCTCTGCAAATGAGATGCATATGGAAGGGATTTACTATTTCATGAATTATTTCTATTCTATACGCTTTTGACTATTATTTACATTCTTCATTAGTAAATACGACAGCTGAGTAATGTTCCAAGAAATCAATTTACGCCAGTCATTAGAACGAAAGCAGCACATTTGAGAAAATATGCATAATAAATTGTTTCCTAAGATTTAGTGTGTTTCGTTTAATGAATAATTGTCAGATTTAATAAACGGTAGATTTTGACTTACACGCATAAAAACTGTTTTTCTTCGAATTGGGTTCTAGTTCAAACTAACAAAGTAATCAGTAGTTTGAGTTTTGTACCGCATTATGTAGAACTGCGTCATATCTTATATTATGATTCATGTGTTGATGTCATCAAACTAAATTTCAAATTATCATCTTCATTAACAAATAAATGTTCATTTGTTAAATTTTGTAAAGCCTTGCAAAAAAAAAACACAATTTAAATTAAAAGGCTGTCCTGTAAGTGTTCAAAAAATAACTTTGAGACTGCAAACTTTGTTTACAATAAACACTACTAGGAAATTAATAACGTGTGAAAAAATTAAAACGCCTATTCACTCATGGAAGAAGAACAGGGAAACACTATAACAACCACCTCATTATAACGATAAATTATTTTATTTTCAATTATTGTTCTCTTTAAAACATATTCTAAAATTATTAAGTCTAAGACTACTTCTTCATCGTATTTTTTAAGAACAATAATTTTTTTCTATAAACGTTTAGAGCATGTTTTTAACACAAGATATATTAAAATTCCTAATTATGCTTTTTGTCTCTACAAAACGCAATTTGGATATTCCTGTGTCTGAAAACAAAGTTTATTTTCGCAACTAATTGACATATAGGATTTTAAATTATAAACATAAATAAACATTTAATTTAAAACTGCAACAGTATTCTAAATATATCAAAATTTACATTAGGTAATGTTTCTTAAGTAAAACTCTTTCTTTTCGTGTACGTAATTATGCTATGGTGTGTATATTACTATAGTGTGTATTACGCTTGACCAAATATTATGTTTATGTAACGCATGTTAAAAATCAGCTTTTGACTTTACAGATTTGAGAGTGGAAATTTGTTAACCTTATTTAGTTTTCCTGACAACGTAATATTAATAAATTTTAGATATCAATATTTTGTAACGTATTGACAATACGTTCGTAGACATATTGTAGACAATGACAATACATTGAATTTGTTATAATTTTTTACTGTCCATTCATTTGTTATAATTCAAGATTTTTAGCAGATAAAATAATTTTAATAGTAACAACTTAGAGCAAAATGGTTCTGTAAGACATGGGAAAAGGGGCACCGCAATTATCGACCTGATGAGAAGAATGAATTGTGTTAACCATCATTACCGTTTTGCTGCAATCATTAGGTTCACTAAACGGTGAAACAGACCTATGGAATGATGTAATGAGGCTCTTTATATTCAGAGTGGGAATCTCGCATTCCGCTCTTATTACTTAGCAATCCTACAAAACAAATAACAATCCGTTTAAACAAGGCCTGTTTTCTGTCACTTCACTCTTTTTTAAATTTTTACATTTTGTATTTTAAATGGAAGATGGAAAAGAATTTTACGTACACTTATAATGATACTTGCTTATGTTCTGTAGCTGGCAGAAAATCCAATGTTCCTTCTAGTTAGTTTGTTAAGCATTAGTCCATTCTCTACAGTTATAATCAACGCTTCTTTTTAAATCAAAATTGGAAATAATTTAGATGGCAAGCGTAGATGTTTACTTATGTACATATAGACAGCATAGAGCTAATAATATTAACAAAAACCTTAAATACATAGTGACCGTCAATCAATGAATTATTCAGTGAAGGGTTTGTGAGAATCTATCAAAAATATAACATAAATTTTAACTTATTTGTGTCGACGTTTCGACAGTGTTTATCGACACCATCAAGACCTGTGTATGAATACAAAAGAAATATCAAACACAACAGAACAATGATTTGGGTGAACGTGTTTGTGTATGTGAGTGTGTGTGGGTACACGCGTGTGCGTGCGTATGTATGTATCATTGTATACGTGAAGGAGTTGAGATAGTTTGTTTAGGGTTGTATAAAAATTTCCAACATTCAAATAATTTTAAATTAAAAAACGCTAAGGCAAACGACACGAAGACACGAAAGTGACATTTATAACAGCGCTGATGCTAAATTTCAGTAGAAATGGATGAGAGCCTAACGACACGAGAACAGGTGGTAAACGGAATAGTATAATAAATAGGCCTACATGGCACTCGTAGCATAATACCCGAGGAATAGGAAGGCCGAATTTACGCAGGAGTGACGATAATCAAGGAATAGGCGTTAGTTCTATAGTGACTTCCGTGTCAGTTTAAAGGATTAAATAAAAATTTTTTTTACGAGCGACATAATTATGTAACCGTTATTTAACGTCATCATAAATTACTGTCCTTAATATTTTTGTAGAAAACACAACTCAGTAAGTGAAATAATTGAAACATTACTCGATCAATTAATTCAATATGTGTGCGTTTGACGATTGACAAGTAGAATGTAAACATTTTTAAGAGAAATCAATTTAAGCATTTACCTATGTACAGTATTGAACGTGTTTATGATTTCAGCAAATCTAGATTCTGGACCCATCGTTTGTATTATATATTTTACTTTGTTCTGTTTAATAAAACTGCCGAGTCGGTAGGGCTGCCAAGAGATAACTGGAGCGCGATTGAAAAATTATAACTTTGGCTTTCCGATGTGACACATGTTGTTTCGCTGCTCATGCAAAATACAGCAGACTGGTCGTATCATATACTATCGTATATGACACGGTCGTATCGTGGCATATCGTAGACTGGTGGTATCAGTGTCCTAAATATTCGGTATAACAATACCGTCATGCATAGTTAAACAACCTTTGCGATAATAAGGGTTATTATCGCATGGACCATTATTAACAGTTATAGGACCAGAGAATACATTAGAGAATAATTTACCTCACATAACTCTTTAATGCAATAAATAATTCAGAAAATATGCCTGTATAAAAAAGTATAATAAAAAAGAGGGAGAGAGAACACACACACACACACACACACACACACACACACACACACACACACACACACACACACACACACACACACACACACACACACACACACACACACACACACACACACACACACACAAAGAAACGCAGAGAGAGAGAGAGAGAGAGAGAGAGAGAGAGAGAGAGAGAGAGAGAGAGAGAGAGAGAGAGAGAGAGAGAGAGAGAGAAGACAGACAGACACTCTGAGTTACAGAGAGATAGACGGATGGAGACAGAAACAGAAATACAGATAAGGATTCCTTTTTTAGCATAACTGTTTATGTGGAAGCACAGTATAAATTAATTAAAACTAACGTATTAAAAATATAATTACATTCAAATTTTTGACTATTAATATAGTAGTTTTATACAATGTGTAAATGTCAATACATAAATATATATATCATATGTATGATTAGTTGTTATATTATTATGTAGGCTTACGTAATGATGAGTACTGTATATAAAGCAATCTAATATTTACTCCATAAGTAAACAATGTATCATAAAAATAAATAGTAAATCAACAAATAAATAGCATGAAATGTGTAAGTAATAAGGAGTATTTTCATTTTATTTTATTGTACAAATTTTATATTGCTTAGTCAGAGAATTTTATATATTTATATTCAATTAATAAATCTGTGTTTTAATTCTGTAAATTCAAATATATGTATATATATATATATACATAAAATGTTACAATATTTTTTAACATTTAAATATACGCAATTCTTAGCTGTCACAAAAACATTCGATTAACTGTAATTGATTCCAAGTAATTGATAGAAAAATTTACATTTCTGTAAAGAATTTTTTTTTTTTATTGTAAGTATTGTTGAATAAGTTTTGTAACAATATATTGCTTCTAATTCATTGTGTAAACATAAAACGGTATTTCACTTAAAAGAAGTTATTAGTTGTCAAAAATTATATGTAGTAGCCTGTACATACCGTATAAATGTGATATATGAATAGCGAATACACTATAATCGAGTAAGTTGTTACACATTGCATGGCCTACAGTACAACAGTAGCAATAATGCCGGTGGTTATGCAGTCATTGATTTCCAATTGTATTCTCAAACTTATGTTTTGAAAAGGCCTAACCTTGCGAATTGTTAAACAATGTAGGTAAAAGATGTAGAGCGCTTATGAAATAATTTAATGTTTTCAAGACATTATTAGAGTGCACAAGTACATAGATTAAAAGGGTATAGGCTTACACGTGTTAGTTTTTTTTAAATAACTTTAAGGGTAGGTGTCTTAAAACAACAGCAAATTTTCAACTTGCACGCAAGCATACAATAGTATTCTTACATTCAGCATCCCTTAGACAGTAACTGATAGAATTACATTCTGTACTAATATGTCGCACATTGTGGTATGGCTATAATTTTAACGCAACATAGTATAGTTTGAGAGAAGATCAAATAAAATATACTTCTAATAATTACGAGTACAATAAGGAAAGCTCTAGTAACCTTATGTATATGCTTTTAGAAGGCCAGCTTTCACAGAATTTAGGAAACGCGATGGTAGAGTCGGAGGAACTGTTTACATTTGAAACCATAATATGGGTGATAATAATGTAGTTGACAACGACACGACATCTTCTGAATTTTCATGTTTCTAGCCGTACAACCCAGAGCCTGATGTTATCTAAATTTATAAATATATTAATACATACTATACTGTATGAATTACTATTGTGAAATTACTATATTGGGGCCGTGGTCAGTTGCTACCCGACCCAATCGTATATAACCCGGTCAGTTGCGACCGATGTGGAAATGTGAAGGCGGTCAGTTGTGATCAATTGCATTTTCATGTTGTTATTATAATATAGAAATTGTCATTACAGAGCTATTCATTCCTAGCCTAACCCAACCTACCTAACCTAACCTAACTTAACGTAACAAAAATATTGATAGAAAGAAGTTACTCGCACAAACGAAAATTTTCAAAATTGAAATCTCATCGAAGTTTAAAATGGGAACATTTCTAAATGACAGATTCGGTCAGTAAGTGACAGTGCGGGGCGCAATTGACCTCGGTAAACAGGGAAAACGTTGTTTCGCCGCAACTGACCGAGACGGCTATATTATTATATTAATAACAGTATACTATACTGTATATTATAGTTGTATAAACGATAATACCACAGATAAAGGTATGCAACTAATAAAAGTAATTAGTAATTTTATTTGTCTTCCAGTTTGAAATATTTTGGTCATTACACTGCCTGGCATATAGACTAATTGCTTAGTGCACAAAACGTGACTCAAGTAACCTGAATGTATTTAGACCTGCATAACAAATGATACTCATAATTCGATAGATTCACATACCTTAATCATAGTAATTAAAATTGCAATATTAACATTATTGTTATTATTAATATTAAGTTTTACTTTGAGTTACTGTTATTATGCAATGGTAGTTCATTCTTCTTACTATTATGAAACAGTGCCATACTACTATTTTTACTATTACGTTATACAGTTTATAATAACTATATTATATCAATATTTATTGTGAGATTCAAAATAAATTACATGCAAACATGATTTCTGTTATTAACATAATAATTAATAAAGTAACTAACTGAATGCACTATTAGGCCAAGCATATAAAAATAATTTCCTAGAAAACGAATCTGCAAAGTATAAAATTACTTCTTTCCCTTTTCTGAGTATTTTGTGTCTGTATGATAAAACTCTGAGAAAAGCTTGCTAACCTATAAATAAATGAAAAAACACACACTTTAAAATAAAGCTGTAATAGAACTGCAAAAGCGAGAAGCTCCAGTAATATGGCCACTGTGTTGTAAAAAGAAAATACGACCATCATAGTAACTCAGCCTAATGAAGCAGTCCTAATTATTGTAATTACAAGCGAAACTTACACTTACTACATGCGTCATAAATGTAAACTAAGCTGTGAGAGTAGTAGTTCGCGCTCCGTACTTTGAATTCTAAAACTGTACACAATTTAATATAGAATAGTGATGTACACTAAACAAAAGTTTAAAATGTTAATGTAACGGTTACAACCCGACTATGTTCATAAACGTCTGAAAAAAAGAAAAATGAAGGTACAGGTTGGTTAGCCAGTTATTTGTTCACCACATTTTACAAATAAGTATTTGGAAATAAGCCATAGATTTATTAACTGTGACGTTTCTTCATTTCCCCGCAAGTAAATGTAATTTCAGTAACAGGTATAGTTTAATACATATACTATTACTCACGTATTTATGAGTAACTAGTGGTCGCCCAGTGGTCGAAATTCGACCGTAATTCATTAAATTTTTAAGTTTGAACGTTATTGAGGTTCTTTTGTCAAAGTGTATACCTCTATAATCATTGCATATAATTTTTTTGAATTTTGTTCTATTACGTCAGCTGCGAGCGTGTACAAATACGTCATTAGCGTGTGTTGTGTGCCCTAATTCCCTGCAATACCTATGAAATTTAAAATTTAATGTTAGTAACAGTTGAAAAAAACACAATTACAGCTTGTATTCGTATTTATTTTTTGATATAATTCATTGTCAGTTTTAATTTTTTCATGTTATTATTGAATCAAATAAACGCTAATAAAAATGAGACTTGACATTCATAGAAGTATAAGATACATTGTTTTCAATTCCAGTGGATTACATTTCATTTTTGGTAAGGTACAAAATTCGAAAACAGTTTGAAGATTATCTGCTACAAAACTTATATAATTTTTTAATTTTTTTTTCTATGCATTAATTTTCGTGTTATTTGAAAAATATGAAAGATAGGAAAAATGAGGTTTACCTTGGCTAAGCCATATTTAAAAAGCAATAACGCGTTTTTTGACATTTCCTTGGTTTTTTTATATTGCCATACTGACCAGGTTTCGCCAAGGCTACACAGTTATTTTGCCTATCTTTTTCGAATTATATAAAATTTAAATAAAAAATTAATAAAAAATAAAAAATTAAATAAAAAATACGTGCCTCGTATTTTTTCATATATTTTTCATTAAATCAAAAAAACCGGGCTGTTAAAAAAATAAATGTTGTACATTGAACTTAAAAGAGTTTGAAAGTGAATCTAATGATTCAGAACTTCTGTGTAAACGATGTTTTTTGTAAAAACTCTTTCATCATTTACTAAATGCCCTTGGCCATTATATTCGGAAATATAAAATCTCAAACCATCGAATGATCGAACTCTACTTGCTGCGACGTACAATTGACCATGTGTAAAAACTGGCTGCCTCAATAAAATTCCAATTTTTTCGAATGTTTGTCCTTGAGACTTATTTATTGTCATAGCAAATGCAGGTATAATTGGAAATTGAGTTCTCTGAAAGTTAAATGGTAAAACAGTACCGGAATATGTTAAATTTATACGTGGAATCAAAATTCTCTTATTGCGTGCGGTTCCAGTTAAAACTTCGCAATCAATAGCATTACGATGCATACACTTGATGCGCATTCTTGTTCCATTGACTAATGCTTCCTTTGTATTTAAGTTTCTGATCAGTAAAACGATGCAATTAACTTTCAATACTAACTTATGTGGTGGCAAACCACTAATAGTCAAACAATTCAAAAACTCTACTGGATAGTTATTGATTTCATTGTCATCATCACAAATTATTTTATCGTAGCTGTGATATGTTTTCTGTTCACCTGGTATTCGATTAAGTATATCAGTATTAATAAAAGTACAATCATCATTTTTAGGTGCTAAAATAACTGACTTCAATACGTTATCTGAGAGTATGTTTTCGGAAATATTTCCATACACCTCATTAATAATATTATTTTTATCTCCTATTAATTGCTGAGGTATTTCAATAATATTTTCACCAAACTGAGGGAATTGTGGGGCTTCATCATTACCAATTTTTTTCAAGAATTCGACAAATTCTATTTTACTTGGTAAGGCTCTCATATTTTGAGTAAACGTTACTTTATGAAAATAAGCAAATTTATGCCAACTCGTGACACAATTTTCAATTAAAGTTGCACGTGATCCATGTGGGACAACTGGTAAGATTTGCCGAAAATCACCGCACAGAAGTATCGTTTTCACTCCAAATGGTTTATGTTTATCATTTTCATCGGATAGATCCTGCAATAATCTATCTATGATTTTCAACACTTGCAGTGGGCACATAGAAATTTCATCAATAATTATCAATGATGATGAATTTATGTAACGTCCATAGCTACTATTTGCGGTAATATTCGCTACAGAATTTTCCAAAATGGGTATAGGCAATTTAAACACATTGTGTAAAGTTCTACCTCCAAGTAATAGAGTTGAAGCTATGCAACTGAACGCTGTTGCAATGCAACTAAGATTAAGCGAATTTAATTTGTGAATGATTGCTGTTTGCGTGAATGTTTTTCCACAACCTGCATGAGCGGTTAAACAAAAAACATTAGATCCAGTATCATGGTGCAAAACTTCACGAATCACACGATCAATTAGATTGCGCTGTTCAATATTTGCAGTTTCATAATGCTCACAAAACAGAAACTCTTGTTCTATTGGATCAATAGCATTTGCTTCGTCTATTCTCTGCGAATACGTGGGAACTGGTAAACCAAGTTCTTGACATGACAAATTATGACCATTCAAAATATCTTCATTTTCTAATAGAGCTGTGTTAAAGGATACTTCTTCGTTATAATCTCTCAAAAAATCTTCACTAAGATATACTTTAAATTCATTCCATAACGCCAATGCATTGGCTGGCACATTTAATGCACAAATGTAACCAAATAAATTTCGCATTTCTTTTGGTGAATGTAATTCTTTTGCTTCATTTAAACATTCGCGCCATTCATTATCATTTGAAGCAATGCCGTGAGCAAGGCACGCTTCAACAAAAGAAGTGTGTATAATTCCATTGTATGTTCTAAATCCTCAAATGATTTTTGGACCACAGACATGTAATAAAAGCAATCGTAAATGGAAAACTTCGATGTCTTTTGGTGATACTACATATATGCTTGTAATGATTTTATCACCTCCATGCCTTCTCTTCTTCCATTTTTTTCGGGAATCTTCCCACACATAATGCAAAGGAATTTCAATATACTTATATTCATGCGCTGATGGATCTGATCGATTCAATTCAAAAAATGCTAATAATTTTGTTTGTCTTGCATTTTCAATTGCTTGACGTTCTTGCCCTTCTCGAAAGTAAACATTCTGTCTACGCGGTAAATGAATGTCAAGTCTAACGATGACATGTGATTGAAAATGCATTGGTAATTCATAGATGCGCCATACAGCTTCAGTTGATCCGACATAACGGCCATTTAAAAAATTTTTAACTTCATCAATTTGCATTTCTTGACCTGGTTCATTTCTCTCTGAACCTAATTCAACAGATGCACTGTCATAGCCTTTATACACGTATTTATAAATGTATTTAACACCTTTAAGTGTAGTGCATACTTCAACATTTATATGGCAATTAAATTTGGCAAGTAAATACGGATTGTATGGTACAACATAACGATTGTCGAGGCAACTACCGCGAACTTCAGCATTAATACCATTATCACGCCTTCTGTATAATGGATATCCATTGTAAATTCATTAAATCGTTTTGGATAATCTTTTGTGCATTTTCCATCTCTCATACATACAGAATTTGGATTAAGTACACCGCATGGACCATACATCATGTGTTTTACAACATATTCATGTAATGTAGGATGTGTTTGAATGTTAGGAATCTCCGCAGATACAACTTTAGCAATATCGGTAGCGTTAACAATTTTATCTTGCTCATTTAAAGAGAGTAAAATGTGAGCATGAAGCAATCCTCTCTTTTGAAACTCAATTGTATAAATGAGTGCTTCAACTTTACCGAAGATTTTTTTTAGGGTAAGGCCCTCAATTAATGCTTTCAGTTTGGACTTGAATACACGCACAACAATATCAGGTCGAAAATTAGCTGACTCACCTACACCAATATTGCTAACTATTTCAGGCCAACTTGGATTGCAAGTCATTGTAATAAACAAAGAAGGCTTTCCGAAATGTTGTACAATTGACAATGCATTTAAATAATTCTTATACATATTTCTTGGAGATCCATTGGTGAAGATGGTAAAATTACTCTACGGCCAACATTATTGGCATTCGGGTTCAATTCTAAATAATCTGTTAAATTGTTGTAAACTTCAGACCTAAGACTTGTTGATTTTGTCGAATGAAATGTAACCTTGTGCCCTCTATTCTCACATACATATCAACTATCCACTGCAGAAATAATTTTTGTGAATGGTGCAACATGCTAAAATCTTCTCTAATTGCAAGTCGATAGGCTGCATACTGAAGCATGGTTAATTTATTTCTGGGCGCTCTTGAATTAGATGCAGTTGGTACATTATGAGAAATATTGATATGCCACCCAGTATCACCATTTGGAAAAAGTAATGGATACGCTAAAGGTGAATGGATACGCCAATGATGAATCCAAAACAGAGATATTTTTAATGGTACCATTAACTTTTGAAAACGAAACCATATTTCGTTCAAAGGGTGGCTCACCATCAACTGTACTAAATATTACTGCTACATTAGTTTGAACTGCATCATTATAACGGCATAGATCTAAATCACGATTTACTTTAATGAGCATACAAATTTCTTTATTTTGATTTTCAACTCTCTGACAATGATCTTTCATTGCAATGAATGACCGAACGAAAGGATTAATGCGTTCCAATTCAAGAGAGATTTCGCGCATTATATTGTTATTGCATGTTTGATTATAGTGTTCACGTAATCTATAATTGACAGCAGTGTCAACATCATAAAAATATAATTGCGCATAACATGGTGAGCGACCATATCCAGCAGTCATTGGACCTGATCTGTGATAAAAAACATCATGTATTTTAAAATGATACACTCCACGCGTAACTGTATCCGAAATTTTAGCTTCTGAGCTAACCATAGCAAAAGTTGAATTGTATTTATGAATGTTTTCAAAATAATTTTTTGACTTTCTTTTTATTGAAGGTTCATTTGAAGTAAGTCCATCATACAATGATTTAAAGTATTCATTTTGGCTTAGGGCCGGTAATATTGCTTTACCCTTATGAGAACATGAAGTGAATGCAGTCCTTTCACCTAAAGTGACCTCAGATTCGAAATGTTTTCCATTGTAAATGCATTAATCCACAATCAAAAGTATTAAAATTTCTTAGAATGACATTCAGTGCGCATTTAAATGTATCCCTCAAAATAATTTCATCATTTTGTATACTATTTGCACTATTTAAATTTGCATTTGGTCTATTATCATTTTGACTTTCACGCGAATATATATTCGTTCTTCTTTGTCTCTCACTCCGACCCGTCAATGTTATACTATTTACACTATTTAAATTTGCATTTGGTCTATTATCATTTTGACTTTCACGCGAATATATATTCCTTCTTCTTTGTCTCTCACTCCGACCCGTCAATGTTCTATGTCGAGGCATAATGGAAGTAGGTGCGAATATCTGAATGTAAAAAAAAAAACATGTAATGAAATTACTGAAACTAAGATTAGACAGGGCTTAATTTAAAAATAATAAAATGTGCTGACTTTTTTGAAACCACCAATAATAATTAGGCGAGAGTAAGTCAATTCAAATTGCTGCTACAAAATTTTCCTTTTGCAACAGGTGTATATTAAGCAAGCTGTATTTCACTTTCACCTGCACATTAATATATAAAACACAGATATCTAATATATAAAATATAAAATAAACGCTTTTTTGCCTTGACATACACTCCACAGACTATTGAAAATGGAACATTTGAAATCACACAAAACTCACATCTCATTCAGTCAATCTGTCAGTAATTATTTGTTGGCAAAATTTTAAAATTCTTTGGCGACAATCTCTACTCTGTGCGACTGTTTGATCACAGACTATCATGTGTTTGACATTGGCAGTATGAACGTAAACAAACGACAGACTATTATGTGTTTGACATTGGCAGTATGAACGTACACTAAACTGAAAAAATTATAATTTTATTGCCTGGCAACAAAATTACTTTATTTTTAACAATTACCGTTGTTTGAAAAAGTTTAAATGAATTTTCAAGTGCAAATAAATGTTTTATTTTATTTAGTGTAATGTATTTGTAACACATATTGTATATAAATTTTAGCTTTCTGCACTCCTTCTCCATATAAACTTTAACTATGCCAAATCTCACACTCCTGCGTGCGCGCAATATGCTTAAAAAGGGGTACAAAGTTTTCTCTTCACGTATTAATATATAGATGCTTTGCTTTTAAGATCTACTATATGTGGTTAATTTTTTAAGAATTATTCTGATTAATAACTATTTAAATACAGAAAACGTTCTCAATAGCCAACAGAGGTCAATGTTTCAATTATAGGCCTACATTTTATTTAGGAAATATAACCTTCCTATTATTTCTGACATAAAAGAGGAAACTAGAGTAGGCCTACTAATATTCATTACAACGATTTGTAGGTGGTTTTGCTTACGTGAAATGTTATATGAAGATGTTATATAAACTCATAAAATCAAATTTTACCATATTTTTTTATGTTTAGCTTATTATATAACAGAAACTTATATATAAGCATATTTGTTGCCACATTCCACTGTTTTTATATGTGGATAACGATACTTTATTCATTATTTATAACACAATAAATAATATTATGCTGGTTTTGCCTAGCCTGTTTCCCACCTTTTCATAATATCAGTAAACATTTATTATATTTTGAGGTAAGAAGAATGCCGAACATTACAGTATTCAACAGAACTTACAATCGCAACGCAAACTGAAAGAATATAAGGTCGTCGAATTGTTATCATCTTAGGCCTACGTGACTAAGATAATTTTAATCGACAAAAAGTGATCGTTAGACGCGCCAGGTAATTGTAAATTATAATTCTTATCTAACAAGAATTAATGTGGCGGTGTTATTGCTATATGAATTTTTAATGTCGATATACATTTTCATTTTGTCTGTTGAATATTTTGGCACTGTGATAAAGAAACTGTGTTAATGCCAATTGTGTGTTATAGTTAAATGTTTTTGTGAAAATTATTTTATTAGAAAGTGTTCATTTAGATTAAAATTATAAAGTGTAGATGAAGGTAATTAGGGATATTTAACATTGCATATTTTTCTGACTTTATTAGTTAGAAATTACTGAATTGCGTGAAAATAATACAAAACATAAAAAATAATTTAACACTTTTTCAGTTTGCTCACTTTTGTTCCATGCGATGAGAAAGGAAACTCTCGAAACAAAAACAGATTAACTCTTGAAGACTAACTTGAAAGGAAACTCTTGAAACTAGCAGAAAACGATTAAACATCCTACTAACTAAAACCCAAAAGGACTATTTCCTGCTAATTAAAAATCCAAAATTAGTATCGTTCAGTGTTATTCAAATTAAGATAAAGACTAACTTAAGGTCAGAACGTTTCGTTAACAATAAATATGCTGTTTGTATATAAAAATCAGAAATTCAGAATTACTCATCAATTTTCATCTTATAATCTAATTATCCCCATAATTCTTTTACCAGTTTTAGATTATATTTTGGCATTTTGAAGAGCATAAGTACATCAGAGTTTGTGATATGTTAGATTATAGAAATCAGATACCAAGTGATTTCATTTTGGTAATATTCGTAAAAGTAATTATTTCGGGTAAGTCTCAAAATGTTTCAAACATTTATGTTAAAATTTTAACATAAAAAAGTTTAAGTTAGATACTATGTTGATAACTGACTTTCATAACTACTTATCTTACTACCCCAATTAGTATTCAGGGAAATCTGCTACTTAACATACGAAACCTGCAACCTCATCCTAATGTAACTACGCCTTCTGATAAAATCAGTTCTTGTAAGTGCGTAGTTTGGCTTCCCCTAAATTAGTAGGGGACTAGACTTAGAAATTAGTGCGTAGTTTGACTTCAGAGTCACAAATAAATATACGAGGAGAAGAAAAATATCGAACTTCAAATATACTGACCAATAGTGTAGTCAAGAAAAATACAGAACCTTGACAATCAGTCACATGAGGCCATGGAAAAGATAAGTATGTAGCCTCCTATATTGTTCCTATGGAGAAACCGCTCGCCTAGCTATCTTAACAAATTTGTAATCGAGAAAGTATCGTCAAAATAATCTTAAAATACTGTCATGTTTTATAAGTAAGGTAACTTTACGACTTTATTATTAAAAGTACCTTTAAAAAATTTCAATATAAATATAACTATAAAAAATTAAAAACTTTTTGAGAAAAACTATGCTGAGAAAAACAGGCGTTTTTGTTAGCTCAGAACTTTAACTCGCCATTTACTGGTCTGTCGTACACTTAAATGAAAGTATTTTTTACATGGTTGCAGGTAAATATATCCTTGAGACTACAGTGTCAATAAATTCCATTAAACCATTAACTGAAGCAAAGAAAAATTATTTGAAACTAAGGCTAAAGTTTTTGTCAGTGTTGAGGGCAAAAGGTCGGTCAGTAAGAAACTTTTTATTATTGTCGGTAGCTGCAAAGTATAACCAAGAGATTAGAAAGCATAAATTATTTTTTGAAACCTAGCACATTATGTTTAAAGTTATTATTAATGGGTCCTTCAGTCTTCGACTGGTTTGTACCCTCTCCGCATATACCCGTGGTGCGTACGTTATGGAGTATCTCACAGGTATATGGGACCTACAGTTTAACTCCGGATTTGAACGGCATATTTGTTGAGGGTTTATACTGGGCAGAATACTTCTTGTTGGTTTGCCATCGCCTTGCAAGTGGGAACGGTCGTACCTAAATCAGATGGCTCCGGCGGGAATCGAATCCGCGCCGACAGCGTAGCAGCGCCACACGATAGCCACTACGCCACGACCGCTACATTTTTCTTTATTTTAGTAATGTAGGCTATATACAGAATATTTTGTAACATGCGGCATACTGTGACTGGCTGCACAGTCCTTTATCCAGCTGCCACGTACGTTGGTTTACATCCAGTTTAAAGCTATGGCAGTTTAGTTTATTGTAGCTGTCTGCCGAGTTTACTCACGTGTGTTTAGTTTCTCGTTATACTATTACGCGATTTTATTTTTATTTCTCTGTGTGTATTACTTTTCTTCAATTAGTACAATGGAGCGTCGGGGAATGAAAGTTTTGAGTAAGGGAAACACATTTCTGGATCAGAGAATAAAGACGGTTACCATTCAGCCTTACAAGTTAAATACGGGCAGCTATGTTCGCACGTTGTTGTCACAGAAACATGACTGGAAAGGTAAGAGGTCCGCCATGTTTCAAACTCATTTCATCCATAAGAGTACAGAGTGAGATGGAAACCAAATATTTAAAATATATACCTAGTAGGCCTATATGTATAAAAGTATAAAAATACGAGAAGCATAAACGTATATAAATATTAAAAAGGATTCGATTCAGATATAACATTTGTTTCATCACTGATAGTGTCTTATCTTAAATACCTATAAATCCCTGATAGTACTTTACATTACTGCATCCAGTTCTCAAACCTTAACTAATCAGAATTGTCTGTATTTGTATTTAAAATACAGTGGAACTTGGGAATAACGAGCTTGCGTATAACAGAACCTCGTAATTAACGAACAAGAACACGGGATTTGTTTAGCTTTGTATCTTAGTAATGACAATTAAAATCGTTTTTAACGAGGTAGGACGCATTAGAGACTTGGCTATAACAAGCATTTCATCGCAGGATTGTACATGGGTCAAGTCCAACAAAAGTTCGTTACAATGGACTAATATAATTATTACTGTATTAGCAATTATTGTTATACAATGGGGTTTTCCTTTTACAAAATTCTAAATAAGCACTCCATCCAAACAGCAACGATCCTTTAAACTTCCCAAACAGGTCACTAAACTTTATAGCCTGTTAACAGTACAACACGTGTGTGATTAAATATTCATGCGTGTTTGTGTGTGCGCGTGCGGGCATGTGCAGACATTTTTACCTGAACCGGCAAATTCAGTCATAATATATGGCGTCAAAACAAAAGTGTTTTCCGTGAGTGATAAAATTCAAATCATCCGAGAACTGGAAGGAGGCCTATCAAATTTGGATGTGTGTAAAAATTATGGACTTATGAGCCGTGAAAAACCTATGAGCATTTTAAAAAGAAAATCTTTTTCTTTCAATGTGAAAGAAATGTTTTAGACGACGCAGTAATTTTATGATTTAAAGTGAAAATGTACACATCAGCGGTCTAGTTTCAAAAATGCAGGCTGAAAAATTCGCTAAAACTTTTGTATATACACTACAAATTTTGTTTGTAGCTATGTACGGCTAGATCGTTTTGTACACAGAATCAAATTGTTTTTTTGAGAATTAATGTGGAAGCTAACAGCGTAGACAATTTGATCATCAGAGATTGGCTCAAACAAAATTAGTCGCGCGTAATAAATCAAGCTCAAATAACGAAGATATCCTTAATGCTGATTAAAGTAGCCTTTTTTATAACCTAACGCTTAATAAGATTTTAAATTCAGTAGAGAAATGTGTCGGCGAAGAATAGTCAAATGTCAGGCTAGCGGTTCTTCTTTGTTCAAACGCGACTAGAATACAAAAACAAACACTTCAAGTGACTGGATAATCCAAAAAAATGAATGTTTTAGGAAAGCAGAAAATCTCCCTACCGAGTACTTGTCAAATAAAATCTCCCTATCGAGTACTTATCTAATGAAATCTCCCTATCGAGTACTTGTATAATAAAACTTAGATGACTTCTACAATTTTTGAGCGTGGAAATCTAAAGTGCAATATGAACTTGAAAAAAAGAAGATTAAATTTTATTGTTGATGAACAATTGACCCTCTCATCCGACATTGGACAATTTAAAAAACATAAGTGTTGTTTATTTTATCTTCCAGTAGTACAATGAACTGCAGCAAATGGATCAGGAGTAATACGCAGTTTTAAAGTGCATTGTGGGCGGTAAAGGGTCGTGCAAATGATTTAGAACACCGAATAAAAAAGAATTCTAATTGTTGTTTTTGGATAATGTGTGGTTTATGAAGAAAGCTTAAAGTAACATATCGCAACCTACAAATCAAAACTGCTTTAAGAAATTGGCCTCGATTTAAACTGTTTTTAAAGATGTGGCCAAAAAGAAAACGGAATAAAATCTGCGTACACGTAACTTGATATTGAAGGCTTTTCCTTCAGTTAATACTTACGAGCGACGGAAACTGATCTATAAACGGTTACGCGTCCTAAATATTGAACAGGTAATTTCTCATTATTCGCACGTAGTACCAGAAGTATAGCTAAATATTGCCACTAAATTGGACTTTAGACGGTAACCAGGTCTATTTATTCCCATGTGTCACATCGTGCGTTCAAGTCATTACATAACATTGCCTACTAACCAACATCAAACTCACCAACACTTATTATACAAATGGATATATTACTACTTTTTCTGATTACAGCACGAGTTTTATAAAGAACTTTAAAGACATCTAAATCGTCATACTGATTAAATAATATACATCTTAATCCACATAGCATAAAATGACACTTTTTACGTTTCTTGGTGTTTAATTCTATAGAAACCATAAAACACCTGATGATTGTTTTATAAATAAGTCATATTAAAATAGATGAGTATTTTCAATAAAGGTAGATGCATTTTACTTATGCTTTTCGTTTAAATATAGCTCAGTTATAGTATGACGTCAAAACTAAATAGAAAGTTCCTGAGGTGAACCGTCAGTAATGTGGCGTTTTCTACGTAACTCAATGTTAGTGCAAACAGTAATTAAACTTCATATAAATTTAACTAACCAGCTACTATCATTCAAATCTGTATTGAAAATTCATTTAATAAAAAATCTGTAATGCTTTTTACATCGTACGCTAGAGAAATACACAAAGCTCACTACAAAAACTGCTAATTTACTGTTTCAGTTAATTGAACACAGGACTGGTGTAAGTTGAAATATGTAAACTTCTTAATTGTTGGTTTCTATTTATTCTCCAGTATTAATAAATTTTTGTCTCATTAATCCATTTTGAATCAAAATTTTTTAATTTTCTTAAAATATAATATATCAAGGAATATTTAAAGGTTAATGAAAACTATCCAAGACAATTACGTTATCGTTTTAGTGGTAATAAAATTAAGCAAATCTCTTCTACAATATTATAATAGTTACTATTAACACGATTCATTACATACTCTTGACTGTATATAGCAATACTTCTGTTGTAAACAAACGAAATAATTAAGATCTCAACAATCAGTTAACGCCACGTAACACCGACAAAATTCCACTCTGGTCTCACGTATTTACAGCATTATTTATTGCTTAATGTGGAAATTTATTCCTCATGTGATAAAGCTTATACAAAAGCTTTTTCTAAGAGAGTGTGTTTGACCTATTTGTTTAATATACGGTGTTTTGGTGTATTCTATGTTCCATGTTTCGATTAACCAAATCCTGGTCTTTTGTTGGTGCCAAAATATTTGTCTTCTAAAGTTTTACGAGCCAGAAGCCGCTACACCACGTTCTTGTCTGCAGCCATTAATAAAGCAGTTGGTCTTGTACAGTTACTGTCTCCAGAAGGTAGGCCTATCTCTTACAAGATAATCCTAGCTTTGAGTTACAGCCTGTTCTTACCCTTTGTCCTCGT
Source organism: Magicicada septendecula (assembly GCA_034769895.1). Classification (NCBI taxonomy): domain Eukaryota; kingdom Metazoa; phylum Arthropoda; class Insecta; order Hemiptera; family Cicadidae; genus Magicicada; species Magicicada septendecula. The sequence goes on from CM068367.1 coordinate 568,616,083, forward strand.
GTTCGAAAAACCATTAATCTGTTTTGGCATAGTTGTTAAAGCTTCCATAAAACCAAAAATTAGATTGAATGTTAGTCACACATACATACGCGCGCACCCAATAAACAAATAAATATATTCCAGCACAAAAGTGCACACTTTTTGAGCCCTACTACAGGTTGTAACAGTTTTGAGTACAGCCGATTTTGTGCGATCAAAAGTGAACTCCGATTTTTCAATACACTCAGCAAGTAATTTGTTAGTACATTAAAATAAACAAAATTACTTATTCAAGTTTATAAAATTTCAAGTCTTGCAGTTCACGATTGTATTTATATCTTGTAAATACTTATATTTACGCAAAATATTTGGCTAAGCCAGAAGTAAAAATGATATAAAGCTTAAATAACTTTAAGTTTTGTCTGGTGCTTGCACAGCCAGAGCCAATGTTATTAAACTTCTTATCTTCCGGTATGTTTGCCCGTGGTCCAAAGCTGTTGATTGCAGAAGACGTTTCATCCGTGCCTACGATTCAGTGGCCACAGTGCCGTGACATACGTGTCAGTGTTTAGCCTAAAATTAGCACTGAAGATGGCCGTCGGCTGAAACGTCTGCTGCAATCAACAGATTTGGGCGGCGGTCAAACATCTCTGAAGACAACAATCTTAACTAACTTTATTTGCAATTAATCTCCTTAGGAATTTCAAAACAAAATTAAAACTACAATAATGTGGATAAATAAAATGTCACAACACATTGAAGTATTTTCATAAATATATCATTTGTAAAAATACAATTAAGTTATTTTAAAAAATGGAAAATTTTTAAATCGTTGAAAATTATGCAAAATTACGAATTTGTAAAAACGTTCTTGCAATCGAAAACATGTCAAAAGTATGTCTGCATATAAAAGATAATTTTCCGCAGATTATTATAAAATAACTTATTTAACTGTTTCAAGGGTTCATCATTTGCTTTTAACGAGCGCGCACATAAGTTTATAGCGAATTCATAAGAATTATATTAACAGAAAGGCTATTATTTTGTAGATTTCTGGACATGGGCACAGATTGTGTGTGTGTGTGTGTGTGTGTGTGTGTGTGTGTGTGTGTGTGTGTGTGTGAGAGAGAGAGAGAGAGATTATCTCATTAAAATCAAGTATTATCTGCACGCACGGTAATAAATACAATACACGCATCTTAACATGCATCAAAGGGACCATAGGCTCTGACGAAACAGATGAATTATAGTTGTTGTTGAAATATAATTGAAATTAAGGAAATAACTACTAACTAGATTAACACTTTTGCATAAATGTAAAAAAAAAACACTTTCAAGATAAGATACTTGAAAACAATGAAAGTGGAAATATAAACAGAAATAGAGAACCATGTTATACACTGAACAGACGTACGCCTTCGCAAACTTGTGACATTCCAAGTAGAAGTGGGATAATTCCGAAGGCAACGCAAATGTGTAGAAAAATATTATTCAGTCTGTAGCCTATGTGCAAGTGTTTGTGTGCGTGCGTGTACGTGTGTGTGGGAGTAGGTGTGAGTACCTTTATATTTTAGTGATGATACTTAACGGTATGCGAATTTTTATACAAAAGTAATGTTGATTTTTCAATTAACATAATACTGAAGAACAAAGTGAAATAATGATTTTATTATTTCAAAAGCAGAAACATCCATCACCCAAAAACTATTCCGCATTCTAAAACTCGCATTTACTCGATTTGATTCCGATAAAAGAATCAACGATAAGGGAAAATGTTTCGCTTTTCCACCCGCGCTTGCGACACCATTTTATTGAATCCGTACTTGTAGTGTCATAGTTGTTTCTGATACACTCGTTGTTTGCCTCCTATTTTTGAAAACAGTTCTGTTGTTACATTACATTCTTTTCTTTATCTAGTTTCTTATGGAATTCTGTTTACTTTTTGCAAGCTGTTGTTTCGATTATCTGTGATACACGTATGACGTCAGTGTACAAGCTGACTCGATTTGATGATTTGAGCCTCGAAGCTTACAAGAAGGTGTGGTATTGTGTTGTGGCAAACACTAGAGAGAGTGCGTCTGTGTTGTACTACATATTTTATCTAGCAAGTGCTTCTCTACAAAAGAGAAAAATCGAAGTCCTTCAAAGATTCTTTGTATTTTCTTTATTTACCTATTTTTGTGTCAGATCGCATTGTTAAACAAAAATTTGTAATTATAAAGCATAAATGTATAAAAACAATTTTTGTAAAATAATTATCATATACACAAGTAAATCAGATTTTAATTTGTTTTTAAACTTGCTTATTTAAACTTGTTTAATCAGATTTTAAGTCTGCTTAAACTTAGTGTATACAAACGTAGAAATCTTTGTGCACAGCCTTCCCTACACAAAATATAGGTTCTGCATTGTGTATAAAATAATTAATTGTATAATCATTTATAATAAAATGTTTAATTAAAACACATCTTCAAATATATGTGGGGAAAGAAGTCAACATCGAGTTGGATTAAAGAAATCCAAAAGGATTTGGAAAAAAATAATATAAACACAGAAGAATCAATTGAAAGAGAAGTATTTCGGGCAAAAGTGTTAAAAATAGAATAAGTACAGGGTAGGAGACACAAAAACGAAGGTTCAAAGTGGACTGAAGACAGGAAGAAGAGACATAGTGAAAAGATGAAAGAATATTGGAGAAAAAGAAAATAACAAGGAATAAAGAATTGAAATTGGCATGTGGTTTTCAAATGGCCGATACAAACAAACAAAAAATTAATTGCCATTGAAAATCTTAAATACGTTTCAATTCAAATAGTATTTGAAAAAAACAACCAGAATCCACACAAAACTTACACACCGACAGGATCAACAAAATAACCAGTCTATCACTGGTTCATAGAGTATTATGTATTTATTTACATGTATTAGTTTATAATTAGCCTTAAGACGGCTGCTGATTGTTGGCTGCCCAAAACGTCGCATTTATATTATTTTCTGTGTGGCGAAAGTCCGTCAGTTAAAATAAAATTCAAATGTCTACAATCCGTCACAGCCATGTTTTAAATGAGTTTCTTTGAAATTGTTACCGAAATAACGACTTCATTCGTTAAATGATGAAAACGTTTTGTGAGTTCTATCAATGCGTCAATGAGTAGACACAACTGTTAAACAATTTGTGACACTTTGTCGGCGTTTTCACAATTCTTGTTTTATGCAGACAGTACAGATTTTTAATTATTGACTCCAAAGACTCTGAAGTCTACTAAAATTGAATAAAACGTAACTCAAAAGGCAACACGAAAAATTGACAAATTATAAATGGTAATTATGAAATAGAGATTTTGAACATTAGTTTTCTTAAAAATGAATATTATTTATTTAGTGACCAAAGATTGTCTATTTTCTAAACGTTTATACGAGTAGCTTAACCTCATAGATTTAAAATAAAGTTGTAATATGTTATACTACTTGATAAGCGTTTCCCAATAAAACGATTTATTTTTGTGGTTTTTCATCAACACCGAAATAAAAAGTTTTCTATAGTTTTCCAATTTTAATTCATTATAAAGAATTTATTTAAAATGTTATGAAACCCGCTATTTACTTCTTTTATTGAAATAATGAAATTGATGTCATGATATCTTATGATCATCTAGTATTTACACTAATATATATATATTTGTATGCCACAAAATAGTAACTAGTATTGCATCCTTGTTAATTATATGGCATCTGTGCAAAATTTATACACATAAAGTACAAAAATCCAAAATGCAATACCTATCAAAGAACTATATAAGCTGTTATATAAAGATGTATTTCTTCACAGAAACAACACACAGACAACCCACAATTATATGTGTCTGCATGTCTTAGAGAATGTGCGGTACATGTAGAATGATATGTGTTTAATCGATTGAAACATTTCTGACATCATATGTTAATGAACGCCTTTCAATTTTGCATATATCAAGATAACTTAAAGTGTTAAAGTGAAAAGAATCACTAGTGATGTAAGCGAGGGGGGACATTGGATTTGAATTAAACAAGTTAATAATTAGTATTCTCAGAAACGTTATTTAATGCCACACCGCAAAAGAAAATAAAACAAATATCCCCACTTACTAGTGAAATCTATGTGGTCCAAACGTAAATTATTAAGAAATTTATTTTTATGAGTGTGATGACTAAATTTCATGTCAAAGGATTATCGTTGTATTGTTTCCCTTTCTGGAGCTCACAGAAGTTATAAATACAATTTGTTTATGTTAACAAATTAGTTTACATCCTTGTAAAGCGTCAGAATTTAGTTTAGAACATACTAAAACATTCGCTGTCGCACTGTACTGAAAACTGCGTTTCAGCAATGAACCCAAAAGTTGTTAGAGAATTAAAAATTTTAAATTACACTACCTCATAGTTGTAATTTTCTTAGTAATTGATGCAATACGAAACAATAACCTTCTAAACTTGATACAAAATATATCAAATTTAATAAGGCATTTACGTCATTAATAAGAAATTTAGTTTTGTAGCTAGAAATTGCTTGGGTGAATTTGTAATAATCGACCACACACGCACGCACCCACACACACACACACACACACACACACACACATACACACACACGCATTTAAAAATAAACTAACCATGATTCTGTAAGCTAACAAAGTTTAAATGATTTGTTTTTTAGTGTGTTAACCTAAATAATCATATTCCTCTGAACTAAGTAAAGCTTCTTCAACGCAGAAGTATATTTTGTAAATTTACGTGTTCGTGCATACATACTTCTAACTGCTCGTTGAATTTGGTAAGGAAGAATAATTGCGGTTCCAATTCATGAAATTAGAGTATGCTATAATACTTCCTTTAAACTTACGTTTTAATACAAATTTAAGTGTACAGTTTTCTTGTAAAATTGTAGTTCTTCGCAAGGACGTTTATGTATTAATAGTGACCAAGTGCATACGTATTTTAAGGAATTTTTAGTTAAGAAAAGATGTGTTTAATAAAACTTGAAAAGCTACATAATTACAGTTTATGGAACTACACACAGAGATGGTGAAATTGGATAAAACTGATACGCAGAGAAAGAATAAAATAGAACACAACATTTGCAGTCTGATTCGTGTACATTACTACAGTACTATTATTAGTAAGTATAATGTATGAAGGTATACTTATTAAATATTTAAGGCTTGTGTTCCGACCTGGACACGTGATGAAAGACTAACCGGTAATAAACAACCCTCGTTGTACAAATTGAAGGAAAATATTTTGAATTGATAAATGCAAAATATTTAATAAGACGTGCCGGTCCAAAGAATTAGTTTACAACGGTAAAAATTAGCGTTAAAATTAAATATTACTATATAATTACATAGATAATTTTTTCAAACCCTCATTTAAATGATATAAGGCTTGAATGTTTATTAGCATACCATCTGTACCGACCACTATTCTTTACTGAGAATATGTAGGCAGATTGCACGTTCACAGACTGGTATAACTGAGAGAAATACTAGTAACTAATAGTTTTAAGAATTACTAATTGACAGAAGTTTAAAATTAAAATTTATCTACAAATAAGAAAATTCTAAGTAAAATAAGCCTATATTTGTTTAAAAGGAAAATATACACAATACTTTTGCTTCGTGTACGATACAGCAAGAAAGATGTAAAAAGTACCGTACTAAGGTGGCTACGAAACAGAAAATCGATAAAACTTCACACTTTACTCAGTCAAGAGAAACGCATTACTACCGTCCAGAGACCAATACAAAAGGAAACACCATAAAATACCATGAATAGGTTAAACCGGTTAGCTTGTTTTACTTATTAGATAGACCACAGCAGGGATGATTGCTTATACTGCTGTTGTTAGAATTCAACTTGTACTGCTAACAACGAAATGTTATATGTTATATATTGGATTTCAGAATATACTGGAACGTAAAGGATGAATAACGTCTCAGACTATTCTGGATAGTGAACGTCAAAAAACTTATGTTTCTTTATAAGAGTTATTGGCTGACTGTTTAAATTAAGAATTATGTGTTGTATTCTAAAACCGTACAGGAAATATAAGTTACCATGAAAGACGCTTGATCTTACTAAATAACAAACTGCAGTAGAAGTGGATTAAATGTTTACTAAAACATATAGCGCTTCAGATAATATTTAGATTGCCGAGAAGAACTTGGCATGTTTTCTTTTAAGTCAACCTGGTCAACTTTGTCAAAACTGGTTCAATTGTAGACTCGCCTCTTGTATTTGTATGCAGTGACGTGTTGTTCTGTCGTATAAAAATCAACATGTATGATAACGTTAATAACGTTAATTACCGATATATCTTTTAAATACATATATTGAAGCACATTTCATTTTTCAAACACACACACACACACACATGTGAATTTAATGCATGTATAGGCCTATAATCAACCAATATTGTAAAGTGCAAAAGCAAAGAGAAATTATTAAAAATAGTTTGTTGTAAAACTTATATTGAAATTTAAAGAAGAGTGTAACATACCAAAAAAGTAACAAACGCAATATAAAATAAAGTTTTATATTTCATTAAAAAAAAATTAAATCTTATACTTATCTTACCAACTGTGACGAAACCTTTCGTTATAATTTTAAAATTTTTACTAGTGGGCGTAAGTGTAACACTGATGAAGAAAAAAATAGTGTTCGTACTTACATCACCAAAAAGTGTACCAAACAATTAAATTCTACATAACGTTTAATTTTAGCGGTTTAATCATTAAGCAAATATTGAGGAAGGTTTGTTTAGTGAATATACCATTGTCCATATTACTGACAGCCTTCTCCTAGGCGTACATCACACTATTTTAACTTATATATTAATGTATACTACAATTTTTCCATGTTAACTCTCTTTTGTTTGTATCTCTAGCCGTATTTATTCGTTTTTTAGAAATCTGTTTTCCATCTGCACTTATTGTAACGTGTAGACGTATTTTTTCTTTTTTTTACCTCAGGTATTGTGGTACAATTTTTCAGACTATACAATCGCTATGCCTCATTCAACCGCGGGTAGCGTTAGCTATAAATAAATAAGTAAATCTTAACTATAAATGAAAATTAATAAATAAACAAAGGAAATTACTGAGAATATCTACTAACAAAGACAACAATATTATAGATGAGTCTATTGTAGTTAATATCCGTCTTGTTCAGGAGTTTCCAAAGGGTAATACATCGATTAACCACTGATTGGCAGCATCCGTCTCGCCACCTACGCTACTGCGGTCTACCGAGTGGACGGAATAAGTTTCTCCCAGCTGGAATATTTTGCAACCATAATCTTTTGCCGAGCTGAGTATCTAAGACGCTTGTAAGCGACAGATTGTCTAGGGTCGGCATGTGGGTAAATTTGTTGAAAGCCCTGCGTGTCTCTGTGTTTCGACATTTTATCCATCCCTTCTCACTGTTAACCGCCGAAAAGCAATGACACCTTGAGAGGGGTGTTCACGGACTATCTCGTCCTCAGACCAATTGAACAGATTTCTGCAGACCACCACGTCTCTCGTGTTGTTTAGTGTTCAATGAGGAATCACTAACATCATGTCACTAATCAACTTCAGTCCATCGCCAAGCCGCATTGTTTGATTATCTGATTGCGTTTCAACCACAAGGCCGACAGCAGTTTTCTAAATCACTTTAACTTGACACCCAGCATGCGATGTTGTAGCTCTAGAAATAAGGAAGCAGCTTTTGTGAAGTCCTTCCACTTTTGCAAAGTCCTCTTCTGTCCTCTTTGCAACTCGATACTTAGGCAAGGAACTTCAGTGGTTTCAGACGATGCCAAATTCATTCTAAATTAATAGTTACTAATAATATTGGTAAGTACCATAGTGCTTCCATAGTGGTTCTCCAGACTTTCTGTTATAATTTTTGAGTCCTCTATGTCTTGTAGTTGCTTGAAAGTTATCATTTAGGTTTTATTAATTTTCTTAATACAATCTAGACTATGGTATGGCAATAGGATTATGAATAGTAAACAAGTAAGTATTATTTTGAATCTGCCATGTATCAGATATGCGTGTACAGACATGTTCTCCACCTCTTCAAGTTAAACATAAATTTTAAACTTCTAACCACGAAAATAATGTTCACTTTTCATTTTAACTGTAGTAATTTGGTCGAGGGGAGATGGAATTTTGATTATGTGATTTTTCCAATAGTAATTTGCGTTATCCAGTAACGGCTATTATTATCAGTAACTCTGTACTGTGTGCTCCCGTAACACCTGCCAAAGCTACCAAATCGGATCTGTGTGCTTACACACCGACTAGACAGAAATGTAAATGTGGAAGTCTACGTGAATCCAAAATACAATAAACAGATTTATTTTTAGGTATGTGTTTGTGTGTGCGCATGTTTTCAAGTTTCTGGAAGGGAAAAGTTTTCTTTGCAAACTCAATTGTAAAGGATTCCTTTTACACGACAGAAGGGTTTGGCCTTTTCGTAGTCGTCAGTTTGTGGATTTGAATATATCACCCTAAGGGAATTCTCCTGACAAATAGCGCACTTTTTGTCGTGCTGTTTGTCACTGAATATCACAAAAGACGTGACACAGACGTTTATACAGTTTGCACAGTTGCACACTTTACATACATGCCTTACTATATAAATTCAGTTTGTAATTAAATTTTTAGCATACTTCTGTAAGAAATAAGTTATTTCAAAAACAATTTAACTTCAAAATAGTAATACATATTTCTATATGTTACATTATTATTGTTACAGTGAATTGAGTACAATCTTCCAAAATCTCTTGATTTTACGGTGCATGGTTCATGCCGTTAAATATTATCCGAATTTTGTACACACACTCACACATACACACACACACACACACACACACATACACACACATTGCAGAGATAAAATGCCCTTGTAGTAATACGTACCATACTCTAAATTTCTTGGAAGTTGCCAAACCTAATTACGCTCATGTGCATTTATTAATTTTTAAGTTGAACTTTTTAGCGACAAAAATATTATAAAACTGACACCAAAGGTTCATAATAAAGGTACCAAAGGTATAAAGGTACATTATACTGGATGAGATAATGTTTTCTGCCCTTTGAATGCTTGTTCTAATGAAAGGTATAAAAGGATCTATAAATCTTTGGCCCACGCTGTCTATATAAAGACAGTTATAATGCGTTCAAAACACGTCGATAAATTTAAAAATTTAAGTAATTTATAAAAAACCTCATTTAACGGGGTTCAATTTAAGAAATTAATTTGACAAATTCAATATACTACATTTGTGTAACGGCTCATACCATCATCTAAATACTCTCACAATTTGCATCTATTTAATTACCAATCTTGTTCCATTTAGTTTTGTAGATTTATGTCAACATACTTAAAAAGCATATCAGTATTTATGTCTATATTGTTTGAAGAATTTAATTCCTGTAAATGCTCATTACCTTCAGGTTACTTACATTACTTACATTAAAAATTTTAATGAAAACTGCATTAATTAAAACAAACGTTAGTAACGTTATACTGATCTAAATAGTACAACAAAAATCAATTCATTCTTGTAATTGTTTCAGAATTATCTTTACAATCTAACTATTTAAGTATATTTAATGAGTATACCTCTAAATGAGTATGTCCTTTTAACCTGAAGAACAGCTGTCCTAACCATAATGCCTACAAAAATATGTGTATACAAGCTATTGATCATGTTTGACATGAAGTTTCTGTTTATAATACTTCTCAAAGACTAGGTGACTGTCCTGTAGTGTCACTACAATTGTTATTAATCACCTTTACAAAAATGGTATGTATTGTGCCTATTTGTGTATATTATAACATTAATTCCTTAAATATTTTCCTGACCCTGTACTTACACTTTCTATTAGATACTAAGTTGCCAAACCGACTTTGTTCAAGGTTTGATTCCATGTTGAAGTAGCTTCTACTCTCCACTGTTTTTTGTTAGGTCAGTTTCCTTGATCACTATTTTAAATTCTGTAATTAAATATCCATAATAATCTATTAATTAATTGATCTATGAGATTATACATTTCTGCAGTATTACGATTTGTAATGGTACTCATAAAAATATATAATTTGACCGTTTTAGTAAATCCTTCTGTAAAACTTGAAATACCATAATGAACTTAACTTCCCAATATCGGGGGTATATTGAGCCTAATATACCTGACGCTACAATCTCCTTTTTATCCCATACAAAATTATCTTGAATTCCCGCATATAATTAGTACTTTTAGATCATCTAACTTGACTTATATTATCATATATCAGTATTTCGAACTAAGTTTATATTTTTTTATATTTTGCTGAAGCTCTGAAATTGGCATTTTTGTGACATTTTAAAAAATAGTTTTGAAAACAAAACGCGGGCCGGAAAGGTTGCTCTAGCTGAGACACGTTTTCTGCAAGTTTGGGAAATTAGTGTTCATCTGTGCAATAGATGTGAGTAATGTCTTATTATTTAATATGTCTCTTGCAATTTACATTTATTTGATAATTAGAAGTGGGGTAAACGTAAAAGTACTATAAGCAATCGTCCAGAGAATTGAAGATGTATAGAAGTGCAACCGCTTATTTACAAATAAAATAAAATAATAAAAGGGAAAAATGGCCTTATCGCAACAAATAAATTAATGAATATAAATTTTAATTTTTTTTTAAAACATTTCTATCATCGAGTTACACAGGGCCTGGGACACTTTTGTACAGAGATATGAATATTATGGTGGAACGTTAAATATTTGTAGAAAGCATCAAAAGAATATATCTACACATTACATTTTATTATACCGTGTTACACAATATATTATCACTGCACCCAAAATTAATTGAATCTTACATAATCAGGACATAACGATAATTAGAATTTTTTGATAGTGCACACACTGTGGCAATCACAGAGTGCGCAACATTTACTGAACTGAGAACATAATTATAATTACGTTATTTAAGAATTTCCTTCTTACGTTCTATCTTTTCTTCTTATTTCTTAAAATCTATTTCATTTGTTACGAATAGTTTAACACAGAAACTTAAGTATCATTGTTTGGACATGGCTGAGTAGTTTACAAATCTAAAGTCAGATGGACGTAAAGTTTGTATAGACCACCCCTACAGTTTATTAGAAATTCCAGTTGTCAGCTGTAGACATAATTACGTAACAAAATGAGGGGGAAGGAAATATGTTAGTAAATTCAAGTTACAATAGCGATATGAACAGCACAATTTATGTGTTTATTCACTAGTTTGCACCTAGCTAAATAGGAACCACCGTAACGCTTCTTCTTGTTTTGAACAGTTAACCGTTGGGTAACATTAACGAACACTATATTTACAAAGATGATGTTTTATATCCAGTTGTTGTCGTTCCTATAGTAAACTGAATAATTTAATCAAAACTTTTTTTTATACTATCACTGCCTCTGGTTTGTTTTTCCTCCCATTACAACCATATCTGTATTTGATGTAGCAATTTTATTATAATTAAAAATTAAGGTAATAAAAGTAGATGAAAAATTTTAAAGATAGCAAAAAATATCTCAATATTAATTTTGTAAAACAGAACAAAATTTCAATAATTACTAATTTTACAGTTAGATATTGTGAGTTTTTATTGTTAGTTCTTATTCGTATTCTTCTACTTCATGGCTACTAAAACAAATTTACGTCAATCACAAGAAGACGTTTTTACAAACGTAAGTAACCTTACTTATTGATACTAAGATTTGACAAAGACACTGAAGTTTTAATAAAGCGATTTTATTTCTCTTATGTAAATGTAAACCTCGATTTCTTTACAGTACAATAAAAAATTAATTTCTCTTGTAACAAACAATATTTCTTCATATTTTCTAATCAGTATTGAGTATAATTGCTTTCTGCCGATCACAATCCATAAAATTAATTAAATCTTATATAATCAAAAGAAAACGATAATTTGATTTTCATGATTTAATCTAATAGTACAAAAACCACAAAAATTACCGGATACACATGAATTCATAACTTTCCAAATCATATTGTAACGACGGAACAATGGAGAGCGTCCTTCTACACGTATCCCGGCTAGCCGAGCAGGTACGTGTTTCTGCCAAGTATCTTCTATTGTTTTCGAGTGCTTGTTAAGGACGAATATTACTTAACATTACTCTAGAACCCTGCAGGCTATACATAGGCGACAGCTGCTGCTTAGAAGTCAGTTATAAGTGGCGATTTATATAAGTACGGTTTGAAGTATTGTACCCAAGAGTTATTGTGTTATAGTTAGTGTGGGATTCTAATAGTTTACATTATTATCGCATGTGGACAAATTTAATTTGAATTATTTTAGGAGTAATATCTTGTTGAATAACTCGGTGATTACAAACTGATATTTGTGATTAATTAAAGCTGGTGTTTAGTGACTCCATTGATGTCTGTATGTATTTCCACTGTACCATACGACGATCAGTTAGACCGTAGTAACAAAATCCTTTAATAATAATTGTTGTGGAGTTGTTCTTGTAAGTTCAGTTACTGTAAAGTGTGTTAGAAGACGTTTTAATTTGAAGCGTTTACGGGTTTGTTTATGTAATCAAAAAGCTGTCAATTGTCAAGAATACTTTGTTGTTCACAACACTTGAAAGTTCTTTCTTTGACAAGATAACATTCATACATAACTGTTGTGTGTAATGCTCTCTTCTGCAAACAGAGAGACTATAGTAACTTGGCAATATTATTATGTTATTGACTTGTACTTTATTAGTTACATTTTTATTTGTTAGAAGAATAAACGTTGTGGAACCGTAGGTATTTAGTTTGAATTATTACAATTTACTTACATGTAATTGCGCTAATTCGTTTGATTTAATTATCAGAACGTTTTGATTTTATGGTAATTGGTCAAGAGATGTAGAGACTCTTATTCACTATTTGCTGAAGGGTTCAAACAATAAAATAGATTAAATATTAAATTTATATTATACACTGTAAAAATGTTGTATCACATCTTCCTCTCTTAGAAAAGTAAATTTAAGTAGTGTGACATTCCCGTCACGGCACAACCACCGCGATTTCTTTACTAGTCTTCTATTTATAAATTTTTGTGAAATCTGTGATTCATATCTTTCAAGTTGACTTCGCAAAATATTGAATTCAGTACAGAAAACTTCAAAATCAGTTGTCACTAAGACCTTCATCTTTATTTAATATTAAACTGCCAGCAGAGTAGTTGAAAAACATTATTAGGTATAACATTATTATAAATATAAATAATAATAAATGAACAGCTGATCAACATTACACATAAGAATTATAGACTTTGGCAGTAAAACTATGATGGTTTTAGAGAACGCTCTAATAAACGGACATTACAAAATTAACAAAATAATGCTTGTTCTTTTTACATAGAGAGAAAAAGCGTGTGCGTGCAATAAATACAAAAAGGGGGTACAATGCACAATACAATACTCTAGGTTGAAAATTAAATACATGTACAGATTTGTAATCAAAACATATTCTATCCAACTTTAATAGAACTTTAATGTATGAAATAGCAAAATTAAAAAAGTAACGTGAACAAATGAAAAAAGCGACAAATAGTATGACTAAAGGGTATGACCAGTGTCAACAGGTGGCGTTGGCGGCTAGTGTTTTATAAAAACTAAAGAGCCGTAAGGCTGCCCCCCTTACCGTGAAACGTTTTGGCCTCAGAGTAAATACTGTCTGAAAACAGTCAAACGTTTGTTATAACGTACACTTTGCGTTTATGTGTGCTTGCACGTGCGCGCGCGCGTATGCGCATGTGCGTGCGCGACTGTGTGCGCGTTATTATGTGGATATGTGGTCCCTGCATGCGTACACCTGCATGTGCTCCTATTAAGTTGAGGAAGTAAATATCATTTTTTGAACATTGTTTCTTAATATTAATGAAATTTTATGTATTATTTTTACTCTAAAATCTAAAATAATATGTAAACCCATATAATATCAACGCAATAGGCTTACTATTAAAAATATTAATTACATCTTCTAAGGCAATAATTTAACCGAATATTGTAACAGAGGTATTTAAAATATACATACATGTCACTTTAAATATAAATTCCGTTAATGTTAGCGCACATGAATAAATACATGATCATATAATTAATATGAGAACATAATTCTTTTTCCCATGCTGCACAGTAGATACAAATTTTGTTGTGCTAGTATAATCAGTACACACACTTTTCAAATGAAAACTGAAATTTTTCTAAAACTATTTATTCATATAATAGATTCATCAAGTTTTATTGCCAACATTAAAGCATAAAAACAACAATAGGCTTTAATACTTCCTTGATATTATCACATTACATTGTAGTAGTCTATTATTACAGCATCGTATTATTCTAATATTAAAATATCAGAATTACTTCTTTTTTATGACTAGGGGGAATGCATTTACAAACCTCTCGTCAATAGAACGAGCACTGTCCTGGTATCGTTATCACACTACTTTAGACTAGGACATTTTCCTGCTACCATTAGGCTCACATATACATTCTTGTACTTTATAGACGTTCAAAATCTCTCTTCTTCACCCAAAAGAAGTCTCCTGCGTAATGTGCCACGTGGTTTTATACTTCCTTCCCATCTTAACATGGGTTCGACGAGGTTATCTGAAGCTATCATTCCTATATCCGCAATCAGAAACACTCTTCTCGTGGCCCAGCTAAAATTAATAAAATAAAAATACATACATCTTCAAAATACAAATTTCTGTTGTCAGGCAAAAGACCAACAGAAAAAGAAAAAGAAACTACATTTGAAAGAACAGTAAATTAAATAAATAAAGTAAATATAATTCAATGAATCTAACGTTTAAAAACATCTGAATGATTTAAAGGGTGAATCATGATGCAAATCCAAGATGCAGTTTTATAGTCCAATCATAAACAAAACCCCACAAGTATCACCGCAGTATACAAAAATAGTAACAACACATTTACGGAATCTGCAGTATCTACTACGACAAAAATCTGTAGAGTTTCATGAACGGATTATAGTAGAAACGATTAAATTACTGGGAGGATGTGATCAAAAAATCACTCCAAGGTAGCGCTTGACTTGTCACTGGAATGTTAACTATATGAATATCAAAAATAAAAAAGCTTAGATGTTGATAGGAGAAGAAAAGGGAACAGAAACCATTCAGCAGAAACAGAGCCATTTTAAGGAAAATGTTTTTTTAAATTTGTATTTTGTGTATGATGTAATTTTATTGTATATTAAATCAGATATGAACAGATCAGAATTTTTTAGGACAGTTAAAAATAACGTTTACTTTGTAATGTTCTCGTAGAGTAAAATGAAAAGAAAATACTCACAATATGTCATACCACTCATTACAGTATTAGCAATTTATTAATTTGCAGATAGAGTTTCAAAGTAATATACCGACGACTTACAAAACATCCAGATAATGTAACTTTGTGTGACTTTTTAGCAATAAAACGGTTTTTACAATTATGCTGTTACATAATGAACTAAAAACAGACTCGGACACACTGTAATGCATATTCGTGAATGACATTATAAATACAACTTTATTTCAAGTAATTTGTTTTACTGCTACTGTTATTACTTCCATGTTCCATAAGGAAATAGAAGTATGCTGATGGCGAAAAAAAATCGTAGTTCCAGATGAGGGCTGATTCTGATTGTACTACCCCCAAAACATGAACAAAAGTCAGTTTTCGAAAACTGTCTGTGTGTGTGTCTGTGTGTCTATGTGTAGAACGAATTCTATGGCAAACGATAACACCCGAAAATTAAACAGAATCAAATAATGTTTTGCATACGACCCTGAATTGTAGAGGACTCAAGGCTTATTGATTTTGGTGAAGATCGGTTACGGGGAAAGGGTAGTTTACCAGCAACGTTTTATGTTTTAACAAGAGTAAAGTACTTAACTTTGATAAATAAAGTATCCTGAAAACAAGGTCATAATATTCCACTGTAGAAACGTAGATGATTTCATTGTATGTATGAATGAAGAGGCTAGATGAAAGGGATGGGGGTAATTTTCTATAAATGAAAATGATAGTTGAAGGGGGAGGGGATACTTTTTATTTATATGTCATATGTACTACGTTATCGGCAAAAAATAAGTAGTTTGTTGTTGAAATTCCTTCCCGGGCTGTTTGGCGTGGTCCAATGTTTTCTACAAAACCAGACGTTTCGGCAATGCTATCGACTGCCATCATCAGTGAAAATCGAGTGCGCTAACGTGAGGTAGTATATAAATTGGTATAAATAAATAAAATGTTTTTTATTTGTGTCGTATTCTGTCTCGTATTACTGATGTTAATGGCGGTCACTGGATAAAAATAAAATACGCAGAATAATATTCTTACATGCTATTCAAACTTGTGCATGATGGTCTGATATATAAAACGAAAATAAACCTACCTTTGGAGATGAGCTAGATTCTTGATTCATTTATCTCAGAAAGACAGTTTAGAGTAACGTTTGATGACAATATTATTCTGAGGTAAAAGTTATTTTAGCTAGGGTACCGCAAGGGAGACTCCTCAGATCTAATCTACACTTGTTCTACTAAGGAGATTTTCAGAATGTGATGGAGTAACAACAGCTACATTTCTTGACGGCACTGCAGTATTAGCTACAGGTAACACTGTAGAAACAGAAACAAACAGTCTACACTAAGCCATTAGTAATGCCATTAGATGGCACAACATAGTGTATTAAACTGAATAAGACAAAGTCTACTCATTTCAACTTCACAGACAGTGTTCAGACCAATTTTAATCGTCAAATAACTATTGATGGAACGTTATTAAACGATATTATTGATGGAACGTGGTATGTAAGAAACGATTACATCAAACAATACAAAAATAGATATTGTTACTAAATAAATTAAATTGTTCGCAGTTAACAAAGACTTTAAAAATATCAAAGTATCAAAATATTACAACTTTTTAATAATCCTACACTTGTTCGGCGGTTCCAGAGACAGAAACCGTTTGAACTGATGTAGGAAAGTCAAGGGTTCAAAGAAATATCTCCACCTGAAATACGTGTCAATTATAGTGAAGAGTTACGTCAATGAGAACACATACTGCACACTGGTAACATATTTACTATGGTAAACGTGCCGATAGTTTTTATATAGTTGCAATAAAAAATGTGAAACCATAAGTAACAAAATCAGTACAGTAACAGATTCTGTGTAAATAGTTTAACCATCTTCACTAAATATTTTTGGTAAGCGCATGGCGTAATCTTACTCAGCAATCCGTGTGAGAATCGATATAGTAGTTTGATCAACATTAGGTAAGATTGTGACTCGGAGTTGTTGTATATATACTTTTGAATAACTTGCCGTCTTTATTTACATCTGCAGAATAAATATTAGAGTATTATTGAAATAACACCATAAAAATATTATTTTAATAATATATATATATAATATTTTATATATATATAATATTATTATAACATATTTTGATAAAATAGTTTACAGTATGCTTTGAAACGTCATCATCTTCAGCAATGAGTAAACTACAAATGTTTCTTTCCGGTCCTAAGGACTTTTTCGTTCTTTCGGCTTATGACTCCATAGTTGCTTGAGGATGCGGAAGTCATCCATTCGGTTAAGATGTCCCATCCATTTTAGCCGGTATTAGGGAAGTCTACCACGTATACTCAAAATTTTCCAATTCCTGCCGCACATCGACATATGTTTTACGATCCTAAAGAGTATATCCTGCCATATGTCTCTGAAATCTCATTTCGGCCGATCGAATACGACTGGCTTAGGACTTCGATAAAATCCATTTCTCAGACCCACAGGGAAGAGTGGGAAGAGCTATCACCTTGTAGATCTTCAGGCGTGTTTCTTTCCTCGTTTACTTTAGAGTCCCACACATATAGTTGAGCTTATGCGGCTTCTTCACGACATCATTGTTTGTAATGTAAGGTATATTACAGATCAGATATTGAAAACTACTTACCTACTCCAGAACAGTTTCGTCTACAAGACGATGAGTTTCCGTTTCGCTCAGATTTTGTTTTCTTTTGCTCAGATCTTGTACAAAACAAGACCA
Source organism: Magicicada septendecula (assembly GCA_034769895.1). Lineage (NCBI taxonomy): Eukaryota > Metazoa > Arthropoda > Insecta > Hemiptera > Cicadidae > Magicicada > Magicicada septendecula. The sequence continues at coordinate 568,634,205 of CM068367.1, forward strand.
CGTTTTTACAGAACGAAATTTAATCTCTTACAAAAAAAGTATATTTTACGTAAAAAACATATTTTGTGTTGATAAATGATAACCGATACGTCTCATTTATCTATAGGCTATTTTCATTATCGTAAAATAATTATTTACTTTTCAAGATAAATATCTGTATTTATATTCCAGGTTTTAAAGTAAAAAATATGTTAGTCTTATGCAATAGCCGAATTTTAAACGCGCGTCGGGGAATAGATTATTATCCTTTTTAACAAAAATAATTTGTTAAAATCTAAAATATATTTAATACGTTAACCCATTTATTAACATTGTCTACTACGTTTGTTCACAACTCACACGTACGAATCGCATTAAAAAAGTAAGAGAAAACAAACAAGTGAAGTGTGCAAATAACCACAGAGAATGACCAGTGTTAACAGGTGGTAGTAGATCGTGAATAATTCATGACCACTAACGAGCCACATCGCTGTCGCCATTATTACACAGTGCCAAGCGGTTTTGTTGTTTGCCGTCGTGTCCTCAGGCTAATATTGTTTAACCTCGTACAGAAAAAGGCAAATTAATTTAATAACTTTAAATGAGGCGAGTATTAAAATGAAGTCTAGTACGTTGCGCGCGCGTGTGTGTGTGTGTGTGGGGGGGGGGGAGTGTTACGCGAGCGCGTGTAGGTGATGGTATGCATGTACGTAAAACAGAAAAGGGATTAAATTTGTTTTGAAAACTGTAGATTTGTTTATTAAGATTCTCACGGATTAATTTAATGGACAACTTGGTACTCAACAGTTGCTTAATCAAACTGGATTTAGGAGCATTGGTTAAAAGTAATAAACGATCTTCTGCAACAAAACAGTGACTATGAAAAATTATTTTTATTAAATTTGCTTAAGAGTAAATTTTTGATGTAGTTAACACAAAAACCAAAATGACGACGTTAGTAAAGCAAGAATCAGGAAATTCATTTGGGCATATTTTACTTGAATCTCAGCAGTTGGAAGGCGTACTCAGACCATTAATCCGAAAATAATCAAGGCGGAAATATCTATGAAATATATGCGAATAATAATTGCAGGTAAATCTGATATTTGCAGCTAACAGTGTTGTTCACATAAGAATACAACACAGATGGAAAAGTAATTAATGAGCACAAACGGGAAAGTCGAACGTTTGGTGTAATGATAAATAAAGTAAAGTCATGCACATAATGGTTACAGCTCCTGCGAAAGGTTAATGGACCGATCTGATAAAGTAAACATAGGTTGAAAATCGAATATTTGATAAGACAATAACAAGCAATGGAATGGTACTGAAATCCTTAAACATCGACATCTTCTGGGTTTGATAATATTTTTACATTTTTAAGTAAATCATTTGTTTATAAAGTATTTAACGTAATAATTTTATAGTTTACTAGACTAAAGCATTCATTTTAAGAAAAAATGTAAGACTAAATAGTTTATAAGAAAAAAGAGGAAATTAAGTATACATTCATGCTTACTAGACAAGAAATAATATCTAGTCGCTTTTTGAAATGCATATTTTGATAACAGTAACCACTGCGTGGTATAGGCCTAAGACATATTTACAAAGAGCAGAAACTATGCTCATAAAATGACCACGTTCATACGTACATACAATAGAAACTCATAACTCCTCTCGTTCATGACTTCTATTAGGGTAAATTAAAGGAAAAATAAGTTTGATGGGGAATTAACTACAACGCACCATTGAAGAACATGATGTAAGTGTACTCATGTATGGAGAGGAGATATAGTGAGTCACATTACGTCGTATGTTTTAAGAACACAATCTTAGTTAATTCAAATTGTAAAAGTTAGTAATTTTAGTGTATTTTTTCTACAAATTATTAGAAGTTGCTCTTTTATTTGTTATGGAATCTCCAAAGTTAGTTCCGTTAGTGCCTAGTTAGTTTCTTGGAATCTGTATTCTTAAGTCTTTGGCGTCTGGCCTGAAGAGCTGACACTGATTGATGTACAGAAAAGATTTGTAATGGGCCATGATTGGAACCCTTGTTAGGCAGTATCTCCTTTGGGATCTGCTTCCTAATGACACGGGCCTGCAATTGACGCGTTTCAAGCTAAGCCTACAACCTTCAGAAACATTTTCAAACGACTGTATATAGTGAACTCATGAAGCCTTGTCGATCGTTAAGTGACTTCTAAATCCCAAATTTTACATAACAAAACAATAATAAATAAATGTTTAATCACAAGATGATACGTTTAAATAGTGTAATACAAAGTGTGAAATTTAACTGTTTACTAGACTGTAGAATGTAATATTTTTCTTTTAATAATACATGACATGTTTTAAATTAGTAATTCTGAATTACAAGAGAGGGAACAGATTGATAGAATTTTACAATTACTATTTAGATTTAATTTGATAAATGTGTCTTCTCGGATCTACATCAAAAAATTGCAATTTGAAATTACTAACTTTTTCAATTAGTTGTGTAGAGTTAAAGACTCTCCAGACGTGATATAATGCATCTCGCAGTCATTGTATCAAACTGTGTTTTACGCATTTGTAAACGAAAAAGTATTTTCAAACAGACTATTAGGAATTATGTACACTAATGTAACCACTGGAATGTAAAAACAAAGTTACAAATTCCCCTCTCCTATCCCACTTTCTAAATTATAAAATAAAGTCGCTTTAATGGACTTCACTTTGCGTTGGAACCACTTACACTCTGTATTAACTCACGATGAGCCCTTTCGAGGCTCTTGGGTTAATTTCAGATTGAAACCACTGTATCAACTTACCTACTAATTTTGCTCCTTATATATCTTATAAGGCACCTTGGCGTAGATAAGTTAAAAATTTTGATAGTCTTGATAAGATTAAAAATAGTAATACGGAAGAAATACCGATTTTACAAGAAAGTGCGGAGTATACTAAGCCGTCAATTGTACTTGGTGAAACAGGCCGCAAATTAGAGCGTAGATTGACGGATCATAAAGATGGGAAAAATTTGGACATCCCATTAACTTTATTCTAGGCATTTTATTGAAGACAACAAAGAATTTGTTAATGTGTTAGAAAAATATGAAATTGTAAACGTTGAGCCTAATTTTGAAGAAAGAAAATAGAGAGGAACTTGAAATTTCAAAAGAAAGGAAAAATAAGTTACTTAAGGAAAGGAAAAGTAAATAATTTAATTAATGAATATTTGTATTTTGACAAGAAAAATGTATTTTACCACATGTTGAAAAAAATAGAAACGGTGAAAAAGATTTGTAGTAATTAATACAGAGCGGTTATAAAAGATTAAGGTAGTACAGTGCAGTACTAGGTTAGAACAGTTCTTAGTGACTTGGCCTATTGTTTAGCAATTAAGGTTCTAGGTGACGTTTATCATATACCTATAATTTGCTTATGTCAGTGACGCTTCAGGGTACAGAATAAGATTCACAAAGGGGAAGATTAGTAGGTAAGTTGTAGTGATTTTCATCTGAAGATGAACCGCAAGTCTCGAAAGTGTTCTCCGTGAGCTAATATATCATGTTAATGGTTGTAACACAAAATGTAGTGTAATTTATACAACTTAGGCCTACGTGCCTAAGCTATGAGTCATGTGTTGGAATTAATACAAACATTAAAAACCGTGCTTTTGGATTGTAATACTGGACATACAGAATGTTTACTGCTCAAGAGTGAGGTTCGTCCGGCTTGTAATATTTTGAACGTTTTTTCTACTGACGATAGCCTCCGGAGGTGTAGCAGAAAAGTGTGGTAACAACATTTCAAGCGGTGGGCTACAGTCCGAGAGCTCGGTTTTTATAATGTTGACTCCGGCCGTGATAGTATATGAAATAGGTGTGTGTTATGTTCAACTCAGGGGCGAACCTAGGAGGGTGATATGGGGGATATATCCCCCTCCCGAAATCCGAAAATGTTGAAGGAAAATTTTATACTGATTGCGTGCTTCTTTTAATGTAATTAATTGAAAAAACTGACAATCATTATATTTTTAGCAAAATGATTTAACATTATTTTACGTGCTGTAAAATTTATATCCACAAACCTGTTGAATACATTAATATCCGCACGCAATTATATAACTCTGGTAACCCTCGCTTCCTTCAATTTCTTAATTTTAACGTTCTCTTTAAATTATTTATGTTCCACAGAAAGGTATTATTAGGCTTGCAAGGCAATCTGGGAGCCTATCTGATGTATGTTTTTATCTTAATGAAATTAGTGGATTACCACTATTATTTGCGTATTAGTTTTAATTTTTGGTATGATTTTCATTATAATACGAGAAAAACAATACTCTAAGAAAATATGTGGTTGAAAAAATACACACGTGTGGTTCTCCCCCCCCCCGCACGGAAACGAAATCCTACGTTCACCCCTGGTTCAACTTATTCTGAACAGTAACTATGTACGACATTAAAAGAAATATGAAAGGAATAAGTTCCACCCATTGTTATAAATTTATAGGCATCTGAGAGCACGATACTTCCTAAGCTAAGGTGACGTTTATAACGTTACTGTACGTTAGTAGTATGACTGGAAAGTAAATTTAATGTTTGGTGATATACCTTTATTAAATTAAGCAATGATTTATGAAAAAAATCACTTTTACAATTCTAATATTACAGTAGAGCACATTGAATGCTGGAATACAGCAGAAAACGTCCTAAATATATATATACAAAAACATTACGTAAATTACATAATAGAACTCGCATGAAAAGTAATTTTAACAGTTAACTGTATTTATTTTTATACATTAGAAAACTTCATTACCTATTATAGATTTTACAGGTAATTTACCTGTACAACTATTGTATTGTATTTATTGTTCATAGCCTTAAGGTACCATACATACGATGTGCAATAAAATTTTTATTACTCACATTCTTAAAAACGATCGATTTTGGTCACAGACCATCGTCAGGTCATATACAGCACACTTGCGGTCACAATATCGTAAAACAGCCACTATTTACAAAAACGAATTTTGTATTGTATTGCACATCGTATGTATGGTACCTTTAGGCAATGAACAATAAATACAATACAATAGAAAATTGAAATTATAGGTACCATTAGTAAACAATAAGTGTGTGTATATTATAAATACATCACATTATCATTAGTTACTGTACAACTAATTATTTGTAGCATGTTCTACAAAGTCCAATCAACTCTAATACAAATTTTGTATTAATTTGAACACGAAACATGTAGATTTTGATTTAAATTTTTTTAAGTGTACACACTTACTGAAGATATTTTAAGATAAAGCTTTCCCTTGCTGGTTGTTTGGTAATCACTTTATCGGAAACACTAAGAGACTGTTGGTTTACGTTTAGTGAGTGCACAATATTGTTACTTCAGAGCACCATATAATATTAAATAGCCTGAAAAATTGTAATTGTGGACACTTGAATAAAATATTGGCAGGCAGAAAATACAATTTTCAACGTACCTATAACATTACATTCCTTAGGTCTTGTAGACAATTAACAGATTTACATAAAAAGGGATTTAGCACATGATCTATGGCTAATTAATCTATTATTACTCAAATTACATAAGTACTGTATAATGATTTTATTAGTTTTACAAAATAATAACACATCTATTTAATAATTTCATCAACACTATCGGAATATTGGTAGTTAAAATCGTGCTATAAAGTTTATAAATGTACCAAACATTATTTAGCAAACAATTGAACAATTATATTTTACTGGCGGCACCAACTGTTTTTACGAAAGCCGTGAACATAACAATAGAGATAAAAAGTATGTAATTGCAATGTATACATATCAGTTGCGGACACGCAAAACAGGTACTGTAATTTTATCAAATGTAACTATAAAGAAAGTACATTAAATACAATATTTTTTATATAAGTAACTCGATGTTTCTTGCAGTAATTATATAATTTGTGATGTTTTCAATTTGTTTCTTCTGCAAGTAGATAATATTGTATATTCTTTTTAACACCTGACGCACGTTTCACTGAAAAATATCAGTATCATCAGAGGTTTCTAAGTGAATTAATAACAATCGTAATAATTCTATTAATATAAAAGTAACGAATAATCGAATTTGTATCGATTTTAACGTAAAATAAAATAACTGATAATCGATTTGGGTCGATTAGTTAACGATTGTTTTAATGTTTATTTCTTCAGCAGCTGTTTTCTCGGTTATATTTGAAATTTTGTTTATATAGTATTTTATTCACATTTATTTTTATTTGTTAGTAAATTTATAATTTTAAATAGATCGTCTTGTTTTGTTTTTATTTGGGTCTGTTCTTTAATTAATAAATTATTGTTATTGTGTTTGTAAATGTTAAGATTTTCCCAAATATTCATTTTTTGAACTTTTTGTATGTTTTTAATTAATTTTATATTTTCAATGTTTGGAAACTGGTGGTTATTATTTAGACAATGTGTGGCTAAATTAGATTTATAAATATTTGGTTTTAAATATGCATTGCGGTGTTGAACGAATCTATCTCGTAGTTTTTTCTTCGTCTGGCCCACGTAAAATTTATTGCAATCTGGACATTCTATTTTATATATTCCATTTTTATTGTGAGTATTGGATTTAGTTTTAGGTTTTATTTTATTAAAAATTATATTATCTGTGTTATAAGATATTTTTAAATTAGTATCTTTAAATATTTTATTTAGTTTTTGAGTTATATTTCCGTAATAAGTGAAGGTTGTATATTTTATATTATTATTAATAGATGAATTTTTAAATGTAGTGTTTTTAGGAATTTTATTAGTGATTTTATGTTTAATTTTATTTTCTAATTTATTAATAGTTTTTATTTTGTATCCATTTTTAAATGCTATTTGTTGGATAATTTTTCTTTCTTTGTTTCTTTCTGTGTTATTTAATGGGATCCTAAGCATTCGGTAAATCATGGAATTAAATACTGCCATTTTGTGTTGGGGAGGATGATTAGAAGTATTTGGTATTACTAAGTCAGTTTGAGAAGGTTTCCTGTATATTGCGTATTCAAAATTTGTTTCATTTTTCTTTATTGTTAAGTCTAAATAATTTAATTTATTATTAGATTCTTCTTCTAACGTGAATTTTATTTTAGAATGTAAATTATTTATGGAGTTGAATATTTTATTTATATTTATACCATTGTTTTGGGAAATGTACAGAGTGTCATCAACGTATCTAAAATAACATCCTAATGGGTCGTTTAATTTTATTATATTTATTATTTGTTCGTCGAGTTTTTGTAGGAAGATTTCTGATATGATAGCGGAGGTTGGGGCTCCCATAGCAAGGCCATCTGTTTGATAGTACAATTTGTTGTTGTATTGAAAATAATTTTGATTTAAAATTATTTTTAAAGTATTAGTTAACTGTTTAATGTATGTGTTACTTTCGTTATTTGTTTTCAGATTATTTATTATAATATTTATAGTTTCTTCAATGGGAATGTTTGTATACATGTTTGATATGTCGAATGAATATAATTTTGTATTTCTGTTTACTTCTACGTTTATTAGTTGTTCCGTGAGTTCGATACTATTTTTTATATTGTGTTTTGCTGGAAGTTCAATTTTATGTTTTAAGATTTGAGTTAATAATTTTGATATTTTATAATTTGGTGCGGTCCTAGCGTTTATTAAAGGTCTGATAGGTTTATTGATTTTGTGTAATTTTATTAAAGAATTTAATTTTGGTGCACAAGGATTATCCATTTTATATTTAAAGGAGTCTTTAGGATTTATGATTTGGTTACTATTTTTTAATATATTTGTTATTTGTGTTTGATATTTATTTGTGGGATCTTTATTTAATGTTATGCAATTATTATTAACTATAAATTCTTCTGTTTTATCGTCTAAATCTTTCTGAGAAATTATTATTGTACTATTACTCTTATCAGCTTTTGTTAAAGTGAGGTTATTAGTCGTTAGTTTCTGTTTTATTATATTAATGGTTTTATTTTGTTTATTTTTATTTTTAATATGATGATTTTGGTTATTATATTTTTTGATATATTTTATTATTTCCATTGAGGCTTCTGTTCTTATTTTATCTTGTTTTTCGTGTTCTACATTATTAATTGCGTTTTCAGTTTCGACTATGATATTATCTATTACATATTTGTTTACATTTTTAAGATTTGTTTTGTTTGATGATTCTAGGGTAGCTATTTCGTTTTCCGTGAATTTAATATTAGATAAATTTACGAATTTTGGGTAAAAAGTGTGGTTATTATTTAATGTGTGTAAATTTTGGTTATCTTCTTTAGGTGTACTATTTATTAGTAGATTTTTAAGTTTTTTATTGATTGTGTTAAATTTAATTGTTTTGTGTTTATTTAGTAATTTAAGCATATTAATATATTTATTATTCCATGTATGATAATCAAGTGTGTTGGCTAAAAGAAGATGTAAATTAATTAATTGTTTATTAATGTAGTCGATTTTTCTGTAATTATTTGATATTTCGTCTTTAATCCATTTATATTGGGCTTGAGTAATATATTTGCTTACTTTATTGTTATTGTTGTTTTTTACTATTATTTTTGTGTATTTTGGAAAAATATTAAGGTGTAGGCATTTTTTGTTAAAATATATGTTTCCAAAACAATTTATTAATTGTTTTTTACGTTTAATAAATAGGTTATAGCAATGAGTTACATCACCTTGTATGGTGTTTTCATCCATCATTTTCTATATAAGTAACTCGATGTTTCTTGCAGTAATTATATAATTTGTGATGTTTTCAATTTGTTTCTTCTGCAAGTAGATAATATTGTATATTCTTTTTAACACCTGACGCACGTTTCACTGAAAAATATCAGTATCATCAGAGGTTTCTAAGTGAATTAATAACAATCGTAATAATTCTATTAATATAAAAGTAACGAATAATCGAATTTGTATCGATTTTAACGTAAAATAAAATAACTGATAATCGATTTGGGTCGATTAGTTAACGATTGTTTTAATGTTTATTTCTTCAGCAGCTGTTTTCTCGGTTATATTTGAAATTTTGTTTATATAGTATTTTATTCACATTTATTTTTATTTGTTAGTAAATTTATAATTTTAAATAGATCGTCTTGTTTTGTTTTTATTTGGGTTTGTTCTTTAATTAATAAATTATTGTTATTGTGTCTGTAAATGTTAAGATTTTCCCAAATATTCATTTTTTGACCTTTTTGTATGTTTTTAATTAATTTTATATTTTCAATGTTTGGAAACTGGTGGTTATTATTTAGACAATGTGTGGCTAAATTAGATTTATAAATATTTGGTTTTAAATATGCATTGCGGTGTTGAACGAATCTATCTCGTAGTTTTTTCTTCGTCTGGCCCACGTAAAATTTATTGCAATCTGGACATTCTATTTTATATATTCCATTTTTATTGTGAGTATTGGATTTAGTTTTAGGTTTTATTTTATTAAAAATTATATTATCTGTGTTATAAGATATTTTTAAATTAGTATCTTTAAATATTTTATTTAGTTTTTGAGTTATATTTCCGTAATAAGTGAAGGTTGTATATTTTATATTATTATTAATAGATGAATTTTTAAATGTAGTGTTTTTAGGAATTTTATTAGTGATTTTATGTTTAATTTTATTTTCTAATTTATTAATAGTTTTTATTTTGTATCCATTTTTAAATGCTATTTGTTGGATAATTTTTCTTTCTTTGTTTCTTTCTGTGTTATTTAATGGGATCCTAAGCATTCGGTAAATCATGGAATTAAATACTGCCATTTTGTGTTGGGGAGGATGATTAGAAGTATTTGGTATTACTAAGTCAGTTTGAGAAGGTTTCCTGTATATTGCGTATTCAAAATTTGTTTCATTTTTCTTTGTTGTTAAGTCTAAATAATTTAATTTATTATTAGATTCTTCTTCTAACGTGAATTTTATTTTAGAATGTAAATTATTTATGGAGTTGAATATTTTATTTATATTTATACCATTGTTTTGGGAAATGTACAGAGTGTCATCAACGTATCTAAAATAACATCCTAATGGGTCGTTTAATTTTATTATATTTATTATTTGTTCGTCGAGTTTTTGTAGGAAGATTTCTGATATGATAGCGGAGGTTGGGGCTCCCATAGCAAGGCCATCTGTTTGATAGTACAATTTGTTGTTGTATTGAAAATAATTTTGATTTAAAATTATTTTTAAAGTATTAGTTAACTGTTTAATGTATGTGTTACTTTCGTTATTTGTTTTCAGATTATTTATTATAATATTTATAGTTTCTTCAATGGGAATGTTTGTATACATGTTTGATATGTCGAATGAATATAATTTTGTATTTCTGTTTACTTCTACGTTTATTAGTTGTTCCGTGAGTTCGATACTATTTTTTATATTGTGTTTTGCTGGAAGTTCAATTTTATGTTTTAAGATTTGAGTTAATAATTTTGATATTTTATAATTTGGTGCGGTCCTAGCGTTTATTAAAGGTCTGATAGGTTTATTGATTTTGTGTAATTTTATTAAAGAATTTAATTTTGGTGCACAAGGATTATCCATTTTATATTTAAAGGAGTCTTTAGGATTTATGATTTGGTTACTATTTTTTAATATATTTGTTATTTGTGTTTGATATTTATTTGTGGGATCTTTATTTAATGTTATGCAATTATTATTAACTATAAATTCTTCTGTTTTATCGTCTAAATCTTTCTGAGAAATTATTATTGTACTATTACTCTTATCAGCTTTGGTTAAAGTGAGGTTATTAGTCGTTAGTTTCTGTTTTATTATGTTAATGGTTTTATTTTGTTTATTTTTATTTTTAATATGATGATTTTGGTTATTATATTTTTTGATATATTTTATTATTTCCATTGAGGCTTCTGTTCTTATTTTATCTTGTTTTTCGTGTTCTACATTATTAATTGCGTTTTCAGTTTCGACTATGATATTATCTATTACATATTTGTTTAAATTTTTAAGATTTGTTTTGTTTGATGATTCTAGGGTAGCTATTTCGTTTTCCGTGAATTTTATATTAGATAAATTTACGAATTTTGGGTAAAAAGTGTGGTTATTATTTAATGTGTGTAAATTTTGGTTATCTTCTTTAGGTGTACTATTTATTATTGATTTTTAAGTTTTTTATTGATTGTGTTAAATTTAGTTGTTTTGTGTTTATTTAGTAATTTAAGCATATTAATATATTTATTATTCCATGTATGATAATCAAGTGTGTTGGCTAAAAGAAGATGTAAATTAATTAATTGTTTATTAATGTAGTCGATTTTTCTGTAATTATTTGATATTTCGTCTTTAATCCATTTATATTGGGCTTGAGTAATATATATGCTTACTTAATTGTTATTGTTGTTTTTTACTATTATTTTTGTGTATTTTGGAAAAATATTAAGGTGTAGGCATTTTTTGTTAAAATATATGTTTCCAAAACAATTTATTAATTGTTTTTTACGTTTAATAAATAGGTTATAGCAATGAGTTACATCACCTTGTATGGTGTTTTCATCCATCATTTTCTATATAAGTAACTCGATGTTTCTTGCAGTAATTATATAATTTGTGTTGTTTTCAATTTGTTTCTTCTGCAAGTAGATAATATTGTACATTCTTTTTAACACCTGACGCACGTTTCACTGAAAAATATCAGTATCATCAGAGGTTTCTAAGTGAATTAATAACAATCGTAATAATTCTATTAATATAAAAGTAACGAATAATCGAATTTGTATCGATTTTAACGTAAAATAAAATAACTGATAATCGATTTGGGTCGATTAGTTAACGATTGTTTTAATGTTTATTTCTTCAGCAGCTGTTTTCTCGGTTATATTTGAAATTTTGTTTATATAGTATTTTATTCACATTTATTTTTATTTGTTAGTAAATTTATAATTTTAAATAGATCGTCTTGTTTTGTTTTTATTTGGGTTTGTTCTTTAATTAATAAATTATTGTTATTGTGTTTGTAAATGTTAAGATTTTCCCAAATATTCATTTTTTGATCTTTTTCTATGTATTTAATTAATTTTATATTTTCAATGTTTGGAAACTGGTGGTTATTATTTAGACAATGTGTGGCTAAATTGGATTTATAAATATTTGGTTTTAAATATGCATTGCGGTGTTGAACGAATCTATCTCGTAGTCTTTTCTTCGTCTGGCCACGTAAAATTTATTGCAATCTGGACATTCTATTTTATATATTCCATTTTTATTGTGAGTATTGGATTTAGTTTTAGGTTTTATTTTATTAAAAATTATATTATCTGTGTTATAAGATATTTTACAATTAGTATCTTTAAATATTTTATTTAGTTTTTGAGTTATATTTCCGTAATAAGTGAAGGTTGTATATTTTATATTATTATTAATAGATGAATTTTTAAATGTAGTGTTTTTAGGAATTTTATTAGTGATTTTATGTTTAATTTTATTTTCTAATTTATTAATAGTTTTTATTTTGTATCCATTTTTAAATGCTATTTGTTGGATAATTTTTCTTTCTTTGTTTCTTTCTGTGTTATTTAATGGGATCCTAAGCATTCGGTAAATCATGGAATTAAATACTGCCATTTTGTGTTGGGGAGGATGATTAGAAGTATAAATTTTACGTGGGCCAGACGAAGAAAAAAATACGAGATAGATACGTTCAACACCGCAATGCATATTTAAAACCAAGTATTTATAAATATAATTTAGCCACACATTGTCTAAATAATAACCACCAGTTTCCAAACATTGAAAATATAAAATTAATTAAAAACATACAAAAAGACCAAAAAATGAATATTTGGGAAAATCTTAACATTTACAAACACAATAACAATAATTTATTAATTAAAGAACAAACCCAAATAAAAACAAAACATGACGATCTATTTAAAATTATAAATTTACTAACAAATAAAAATAAATGTGAATAAAATACTATATAAACAAAATTTCAAATATAACCGAGAAAACAGCTGCTGAAGAAATAAACATTAAAACAATCGTTAACTAATCGACCCATATCGATTATCAGTTATTTTATTTTACGTTAAAATCGATACAAATTCGATTATTCGTTACTTTTATATTAATAGAATTATTACGATTGTTATTAATTCACTTAGAAACCTCTGATGATACTGATATTTTTCAGTGAAACGTGCGTCAGGTGTTAAAAAGAATATACAATATTATCTACTTGCAGAAGAAACAAATTGAAAACATCACAAATTATATAATTACTGCAAGAAACGTCGAGTTACTTATATAGAAAATGATGGATGAAAACACCATACAAGTTGATGTAACTCATTGCTATAACCAATTTATTAAACTTAAAAAACCATTAATTAATTGTTTTGGAAACATATATTTTAACAAAAAATGCCTACACCTTAATATTTTTCCAAAATACACAAAAATAATAGTAAAAAACAACAATAACAATAAAGTAAGCAAATATATTACTCAAGCCCAATATAAATGGATTAAAGACGAAATATCAAATAATTACAGAAAAATCGACTACATTAATAAACAATTAATTAATTTACATCTTCTTTTAGCCAACACACTTGATTATCATACATGGAATAATAAATATATTAATATGCTTAAATTACTAAATAAACACAAAACAATTAAATTTAACACAATCAATAAAAAACTTAAAAATCTACTAATAAATAGTACACCTAAAGAAGATAACCAAAATTTACACACATTAAATAATAACCACACTTTTTACCCAAAATTCGTAAATTTATCTAATATTAAATTCACGGAAAACGAAATAGCTACCCTAGAATCATCAAACAAAACAAATCTTAAAAATGTAAACAAATATGTAATAGATAATATCATTGTCGAAACTGAAAACGCAATTAATAATGTAGAACACGAAAAACAAGATAAAATAAGAACAGAAGCCTCAATGGAAATAATAAAATATATCAAAAAATATAATAACCAAAATCATCATATTAAAAATAAAAATAAACAAAATAAAACCATTAATATAATAAAACAGAAACTACCGACTAATAACCTCACTTTAACCAAAGCTGATAAGAGTAATAGTACAATAATCATTTCTCAGAAAGATTTAGACGATAAAACAGAAGAATTTATAGTTAATAATAATTGCATAACATTAAATAAAGATCCCACAAATAAATATCAAACACAAATAACAAATATATTAAAAAATAGTAACCAAATCATAAATCCTAAAGACTCCTTTAAATATAAAATGGATAATCCTTGTGCACCAAAATTAAATTCTTTAATAAAATTACACAAAATCAATAAACCTATCAGACCTTTAATAAACGCTAGGACCGCACCAAATAATAAAATATCAAAATTATTAATTCAAATCTTAAAACATAAAATTGAACTTCCAGCAAAACACAATATAAAAAATAGTATCGAACTCACGGAATAACTAATAAACGTAGAAGTAAACAGAAATACAAAATTATATTCATTCGACATATCAAACATGTATACAAATATTCCCATTGAAGAAACTATAAATATTATAATAAATAATCTGAAAACAAATAACGAAAGTAACACATACATTAAACAGTTAACTAATACTTTAAAAATAATTTTAAATCAAAATTATTTTCAATACAACAACAAATTGTACTATCAAACAGATGGCCTTGCTATGGGAGCCCCAACCTCCGCTATCATATCAGAAATCTTCCTACAAAAACTCGACGAACAAATAATAAATTTAATAAAATTAAACGACCCATTAGGATGTTATTTTAGATACGTTGATGACACTCTGTACATTTCCCAAAACAATGGTATAAATTTAAATAAAATATTCAACTCCATAAATAATTTACATTCTAAAATAAAATTCACGTTAGAAGAAGAATCTAATAATAAATTAAATTATTTAGACTTAACAATAAAGAAAAATGAAACAAATTTTGAATACGCAATATACAGGAAACCTTCTCAAACTGACTTAGTAATACCAAATACTTCTAATCATCCTCCCCAACACAAAATGGCAGTATTTAATTCCATGATTTACCGAATGCTTAGGATCCCCTTAAATAACACAGAAAGAAACAAAGAAAGAAAAATTATCCAACAAATAGCATTTAAAAATGGATACAAAATAAAAACTATTAATAAATTAGAAAATAAAATTAAACATAAAATCACTAATAAAATTCCTAAAAACACTACATTTAAAAATTCATCTATTAATAATAATATAAAATATACAACCTTCACTTATTACGGAAATATAACTCAAAAACTAAATAAAATATTTAAAGATACTAATTTAAAAATATCTTATAACACAGATAATATAATTTTTAATAAAATAAAACCTAAAACTAAATCCAATACTCACAATAAAAATGGAATATATAAAATAGAATGTCCAGATTGCAATAAATTTTACGTGGGCCAGACGAAGAAAAAACTACGAGATAGATTCGTTCAACACCGCAATGCATATTTAAAACCAAATATTTATAAATCTAATTTAGCCACACATTGTCTAAATAATAACCACCAGTTTCCAAACATTGAAAATATAAAATTAATTAAAAACATACAAAAAGGTCAAAAAATGAATATTTGGGAAAATCTTAACATTTACAGACACAATAACAATAATTTATTAATTAAAGAACAAACCCAAATAAAAACAAAACAAGACGATCTATTTAAAATTATAAATTTACTAACAAATAAAAATAAATGTGAATAAAATACTATATAAACAAAATTTCAAATATAACCGAGAAAACAGCTGCTGAAGAAATAAACATTAAAACAATCGTTAACTAATCGACCCAAATCGATTATCAGTTATTTTATTTTACGTTAAATTCGATACAAATTCGATTATTCGTTACTTTTATATTAATAGAATTATTACGATTGTTATTAATTCACTTAGAAACCTCTGATAATACTGATATTTTTCAGTGAAACGTGCGTCAGGTGTTAAAAAGAATATACAATATTATCTACTTGCAGAAGAAACAAATTGAAAACATCACAAATTATATAATTACTGCAAGAAACATCGAGTTACTTATATAGAAAATGATGGATGAAAACACCATACAAGGTGATGTAACTCATTGCTATAACCAATTTATTAAACGTAAAAAACAATTAAATCATTGTTTTGGAAACATATATTTTTACAAAAAATGCCTACACCTTAATATTTTTCAAAATACACAAAAATAATAGTAAAAAACAACAATAACAATAAAGTAAGCAAATATATTACTCAAGCCCAATATAAATGGATTAAAGACGAAATATCAAATAATTACAGAAAAATCGACTACATTAATAAACAATTAATTAATTTACATCTCTTTTAGCCAACACACTTGATTATCATACATGGAATAATAAATATATTAATATGCTTAAATTACTAAATAAACACAAAACAATTAAATTTAACACAATCAATAAAAAACTTAAAAATCTACTAATAAATAGTACACCTAAAGAAAATAACCAAAATTTACACACATTAAATAATAACCACACTTTTTACCCAAAATTCGTAAATTTATCTAATATTAAATTCACGGAAAACGAAATAGCTACCCTAGAATCATCAAACAAAACAAATCTTAAAAATGTAAACAAATATGTAATAGATAATATCATTGTCGAAACTGAAAACGCAATTAATAATGTAGAACACGAAAAACAAGATAAAATAAGAACAGAAGCCTCAATGGAAATAATAAAATATATCAAAAAATATAATAACCAAAATCATCATATTAAAAATAAAAATAAACAAAATAAAACCATTAATATAATAAAACAGAAACTAACGACTAATAACCTCACTTTAACCAAAGCTGATAAGAGTAATAGTACAATAATAATTTCTCAGAAAGATTTAGACGATAAAACAGAAGAATTTATAGTTAATAATAATTGCATAACATTAAATAAAGATCCCACAAATAAATATCAAACACAAATAACAAATATATTAAAAAATAGTAACCAAATCATAAATCCTAAAGACTCCTTTAAATATAAAATGGATAATCCTTGTGCACCAAAATTAAATTCTTTAATAAAATTGCACAAAATCAATAAACCTATCAGACCTTTAATAAACGCTAGGACCGCACCAAATTATAAAATATCAAAATTATTAACTCAAATCTTAAAACATAAAATTGAACTTCCAGCAAAACACAATATAAAAAATAGTATCGAACTCACGGAACAACTAATAAACGTAGAAGTAAACAGAAATACAAAATTATATTCATTCGACATATCAAACATGTATACAAACATTCCCATTGAAGAAACTATAAATATTATAATAAATAATCTGAAAACAAATAACGAAAGTAACACATACATTAAACAGTTAACTAATACTTTAAAAATAATTTTAAATCAAAATTATTTTCAATACAACAACAAATTGTACTATCAAACAGATGGCCTTGCTATGGGAGCCCCAACCTCCGCTATCATATCAGAAATCTTCCTACAAAAACTCGACGAACAAATAATAAATATAATAAAATTAAACGACCCATTAGGATGTTATTTTAGATACGTTGATGACACTCTGTACATTTCCCAAAACAATGGTATAAATATAAATAAAATATTCAACTCCATAAATAATTTACATTCTAAAATAAAATTCACGTTAGAAGAAGAATCTAATAATAAATTAAATTATTTAGACTTAACAACAAAGAAAAATGAAACAAATTTTGAATACGCAATATACAGGAAACCTTCTCAAACTGACTTAGTAATACCAAATACTTCTAATCATCCTCCCCAACACAAAATGGCAGTATTTAATTCCATGATTTACCGAATGCTTAGGATCCCATTAAATAACACAGAAAGAAACAAAGAAAGAAAAATTATCCAACAAATAGCATTTAAAAATGGATACAAAATAAAAACTATTAATAAATTAGAAAATAAAATTAAACATAAAATCACTAATAAAATTCCTAAAAACACTACATTTAAAAATTCATCTATTAATAATAATATAAAATATACAACCTTCACTTATTACGGAAATATAACTCAAAAACTAAATAAAATATTTAAAGATACTAATTTAAAAATATCTTATAACACAGATAATATAATTTTTAATAAAATAAAACCTAAAACTAAATCCAATACTCACAATAAAAATGGAATATATAAAATAGAATGTCCAGATTGCAATAAATTTTACGTGGGCCAGACGAAGAAAAAACTACGAGATAGATTCGTTCAACACCGCAATGCATATTTAAAACCAAATATTTATAAATCTAATTTAGCCACACATTGTCTAAATAATAACCACCAGTTTCCAAACATTGAAAATATAAAATTAATTAAAAACATACAAAAAGGTCAAAAAATGAATATTTGGGAAAATCTTAACATTTACAGACACAATAACAATAATTTATTAATTAAAGAACAAACCCAAATAAAAACAAAACAAGACGATCTATTTAAAATTATAAATTTACTAACAAATAAAAATAAATGTGAATAAAATACTATATAAACAAAATTTCAAATATAACCGAGAAAACAGCTGCTGAAGAAATAAACATTAAAACAATCGTTAACTAATCGACCCAAATCGATTATCAGTTATTTTATTTTACGTTAAAATCGATACAAATTCGATTATTCGTTACTTTTATATTAATAGAATTATTACGATTGTTATTAATTCACTTAGAAACCTCTGATGATACTGATATTTTTCAGTGAAACGTGCGTCAGGTGTTAAAAAGAATATACAATATTATCTACTTGCAGAAGAAACAAATTGAAAACATCACAAATTAAATACAATATATACACACAAAACCAGTAAACAAAAGAGAAGATAGGCTTACTTGATTGCTGTAATTATTTGCAGATATTATGGTACGTATTTCAAGCTAATATTTCTGTCATATATTAAAAATCATTAGGAATTTTTTTACCTATTACAGTTTATTTTATATGTGGTACAGTTTACACTTGCAAAATTGTAGCCTATCGGATTGAGCTTTTTGTTCTGGGATTATTTGAAAGAATTGCCACACGAAACAGGAAAACCCCTATTTGAAAGTTACTTTTCACACGACTTGGAAATTTGTTAGTACTATGCCTAAGATTTTTTTTAACTCAGGAAATTAATTTTAAAATTTCAACTATTTTCTGTCTGATTTTTTTTAATAATAAATACTTAATAAACTTAAAGATTTTATTGTCAACTTTCATAGTACTGAGGCAACAGAATGAAAGGTGACGATTGAGCACGTTAACTGTATACGTGTTAAAGTTTAACACACCCTTCACCGTTAAAACCATCAACAGCCAGTTTTCCCTAAAGCATTCATATCATTCATCTTCTCAGTTGTGACAAAACTGCCTTTAAGACAATTAAGATGAAAATTAATAAAATTCAAAATACAATTTAATACAGCTTTTTAATTTAACCTAAATTATTAAGACATAAATAAATATAATTGTTATTTTACTACATTATGTTTTAACCTAATCAACATTACATGGGAATATTATATTATCTGGAAATCAAATTGGCAAATAAGGTAGAAACAATAAAAATGAGTTTTATAAATTTGAACAATTTTTTTAACAGGAAGGTTTCACGCGTCTCCGTTACGCAATGTGTAAACTAAACATCTGACGTTGACTCTCTTCTAATAGAATATAGAATTTTTTGTTTTGACGTTTTTCTACACAACACAGAAGCAGTATGTTACGAATAAAGTGTATGTTATTCCGTATAAGCAAATAAATACTAACGGTAAATTATTTTGGTTTTAGAATATAGTGTTACGTCGGTCTCACTGATCGTCGGATGGTACAGTGGAAACAAAATACAGACACCAATTAAGTCACTAATCAGCAGCTTCAATTTATCACAAATAAGAGTTTGTAATCAACTTTTACAATAATCCACACTAAATATAACCCAATAACTCTTGGCAACAATACTTCGACATCCTCTCGATCCGCGCTAAGGAAATCGCTCAATACAAATGACTGACAAAGGCAGGCGCTCTGTTTTATAGGTCGCGCAGATATTCAGAATAGCTTTCCTCCTTACTGCACGCCAGCTAATGCGTATTTCAAGTGTTCTCCATAGTACTCTGAAACGTACTTGACTGAGGTACACCTGCAAGCGGAGCGACGGGTGGAGGCTGTTCGATAAGGTTCTCGTTACACTGCTCTCTCCTTAAGCCTGTTGTCCCGAACTGGTAAACACTCTCTGAGGTTATACTTGGCCAGGATATCTACGTACTTGGTCTACTTGCGAAGGATAATTCTCCGGCTCTTCGAATTCAGTCTCGCGTGACCCGAACATCAAGTTCCAAGGAATACGAGTCTTCCGCTCAACCAATAGTTTTCTGGAATCACTCCCGTTGCGTTATGTACTGATGACCTATACGCCAATAGCTGATCTAAGTCTGTTTGATTCTCGTCAGCAACCTCTTGCGTAACTTCATCATTAGCAACTTTTTCCCCGGGCGATTCCATTATCTTAGGAACAAGTAAGGGTCTTTCCTCGACAGCCATAGTTGACTTTCCGATCACTCCTTTTCTCGTTACACATATTGGTACTTCCTCTACTTCTTCTTCTTTCATTTCCGCCTGCAATAGGAAGGGTCCTTTTGACCACGTCTATTGCTGTTGACTTCGTTTTCGGCACACGCCATTTGCTTGATCGGATTGTTGGCGTTGGTTTAGCCATGCAAAGTTTTATCTTCTCTTGGCCAACTTACAGGACGTTCTCTCTTAAGTCTACAATGAATCCGTAGGCATTCATAATGTCCGTGCCAAGAATCACTTTATCGACAATATCTGCAACGAGCATTTGGTGGCTAAACTCGAGGAGACCCAGGTCTACACGTACGTTTAGTTGACCTAATATTTTTACTGGCTAGTCACAGTCTGTATTGTACGAAAGCTAAATTGAGGCTATCGCTTACGATTAAGTCAGGGTGCACAACGGATACTGTTGCACCAGTGTCAACTGTAAATGATGTTGGTTTATCTTCCCCAAATCCATTAACGATCACGTTTCCACTGGTCTGTGTAGCGTGGAAACTGTGTCATGTTGTAGAACTTAACCCTCCAATTGGTGCGACACTCCCTTCTCTTGGTGTTTTATTCTTTCAACAGTCAACCTATAGACGACCACTATCCCACAGTTGTAACACTTCGGTCTCCTGTATTTTTTCCATTGTTGCGGAATCGTTGCGGCGCTCTTGAACTTCCGAGTTGTTTGTCCGGAAACAATGTCTTTTTGCACCCATAGTAACAGCAATGTGATGCTGGGATCTTCTGACTACAGTGTGATGACATAAACCCATTAATGTAGCGGGACGCTGACTTGGCAGCTTTAAAATCCGGGGCGTGAACAAGAAATTCTGAGCTATTTCGGTGTCTTGCCATTCATAACGCTTGCTGGAGGTTACAATCCCCGATGCCATCAATAAACGTCTGCACCACAAACCTCATTTGAAAATGTTCTGGTGCTCTTCAGGTTAGGTTAGTCTAATCAATCTGTCGACCCTCACTTCAAACTTTTGAAAACTCTCCCCGTAACGTTGTCGGCTTGATCTCAACTGAGCATAGTACACATCGCGCAAATGTAGAATTACACCTGTCCGACTACGAGAGGAGGGAGGACATTCTAGGGTGTTAGATAGGGTTCTCGGTACAATAGCTTAAATTGCGTGATTATCTGCTTCCAGATGTAAACCTGTATGAAAGGTGGTACTTAAAGTGTATGTAATTATGATAAAGTTACATCACATTATACTTTAATTATTCGTTCATGAAGTCATAAGTAACATGTATAAAAAAGGAGCAGTGTTTCAAGATTTTAAGAAACTGAGTTTTAAAATCATGCGGCTAATAAGGAAATCGTAAAGAAAATTTTATTTTGAATTTTACTAAACCTCATGCTACAAAGGCGTTAAGTAGGGCCACATGAGAAGACATATTTGTAAAAATTATAAGGATAGAAACGGTATACTGAAAATGTTAAAAGAATACGGTCTCAAAACGTTTTGAACTAATAACACAAATTTAGAATAGTAATATTTATACAAATTGTTTTACAACATAGATGGGTCTAAAAATGATGAAAGGTACCATCCGTATTAATTTTTTTAAGAGTACACAAAATAATCCAAAGGTTTTATAGAAACCAAAGATTGCTAAACTGGGATAGAAAAATGAATAAAAATGGAAAGGGTCTTATAGTAACGGTAGGTATAACTAACTGCTGTTTAATAGACGAGGCCGTCTGCGTTCCTGACATATACACTGAAAACGTCTTGCGTACGTGCAACGACACGTGCACAAAAGAATGGAAATAACTGGTGGACGATGTAATTTTTGTGGATATTGAGAGCACAGTTGAAACTAACTGACTGCTACAAATATTACTCAAATGAATGAGTTTAAGGTTAAAGAAGAGTACAAAAACGCAAATTTAAAAAAATAAATACGACTGAGTAACAATATTCTTAAGAAAGCAAGGACGTTGTACGATTTTTTTTTAAACAGTTCTAAAAGAATTACTTTTCTAAAAGAATTTTTAAATTTTTGTACAAAAAATCTTATTTTAATGTGTAGCAGAAATTAAACTACAACGCATAAGGCTGTAATGAAATATTTTTCATTATTAAAAACACTTTATGCCTAATTACGAATATACAGTATAACATTTTTACTACTGGGAAAAAGAGGAGCCGAAAAATTTTTATAATATTGCGAATAGAAACATTATTTTAGAGAGCGTAATTTATACTGAATGTACTCCATGTATCTTGCAAATAAAGTGTTTTTTAATGTAAATGTAGACATTACATGGATAATATTATTGAAAAAAGTTGGTTTAATGCCACTTGTATTTGGTCTTAAAGTAAAATTGAATAGGTTATGAAAGTTAAATATGCGTAGTAAACTACAAGCAGTTTCTCTTGAGAGTTTTTTATATTGACGCAATAAATATGAAAAGATTTATATTTCGGCTCATTTAGGCTCATTGCTTGAAACAGTAATGATAGTCAATTGTAAATATTATAGTGTCAGTTAGTAGACGTACATTTTAAAATTCTGTGAGAGATGGACATGCTGTAACATTTCAATGACGACTGGTAAACTCAAACACCGACTACATCTTCTACTTCCAGATTGCTACGTAACATTCAAGAGACGAAATTGTGAAATATACTTGAAATCGTAACAAAACGAGTGAAATCAACGAATACTCTCAGAGACTGTTCATTATCAATATTTGGCATTGAGCCGTGAATTATTCATGAACTCTAATGAACTAGAACGCAGTCGCTATTTCTACAGTTGACTTTGATATAAGTGCAGCACAGCAAGTATAATTCAATTTGTGAACAAAAAGGACACATCAAATTGTAGACTACCGAATGTTTATTCAAATGGTTGAAAGATGCCAACATATGTGGTATAGTTGTAAGCCTATACGTGAGTAACTTTTAGAATAATGAATATTCATCTCCGTTATACACTCTAAAAGCTACGTAAAAATAATTTGCTAGGCATATTAGTAACAAAAACACAACGAGAACAATAATAAGAAGGAAAAATCTACATTGTCAAAACATGTATCATTGTCATCACCCAGAAAGCTGTTTGCAAGATGTTCCTCACCAATATTCCAGAATTAATAATTTTTATTTATACGAGTACCTTAAAACATGTATAACATCTGAATAAAGCAGAATATGCTGACAAAGAGAATTATGGAATGTAAATTTAGTGTACATACCAAACAGAATAATTATATTTTCATTAATTGGCTTAACGAGAAATAAAATTATAGAATTTGTTTATATTAAATTATTTATTAAAGACTTGACAAAAGGGCTTTGATTTTCGGTGCCAAGAAAGCGAAAAGCAGACAGATTTCAAAATTACCAATATTTATATTGACACGTGCATTTGCAGACCTATACAAAGTCTGGAATTGCCTATAATTGTTCACGTAATTTGTAAGGTTTACGTATGTTTATTTACTTTTTAAAAAAATTGAGAAGGAATTTTGGTCAACCTAATAACTCTTTGTAAAGTTTTCTTAAAGATTCTCGTACGACCCTTATACAAATTTTTGCAAAAGCTTTTCAGATTTAAGTTTAAATAAATTTTGTTAATGTATAAAACTTTATTTTGGAAACGGTCAGCTAGAAGCAGAAAACTCAAACAAACCAATTTAAAACAGTAAGTGAACCGTGTTTAATTTATCTCTGAATAGTGTAGTGAAACCTGAATAATTCGTGAACAGTCGTGAATAATTCATAGTAGACAACGTCACTTTCGAACTGGTTAGATTTACTTTAACCCCTTACTCTTAGTACTATCGAACGTTATGACAAAATGTGTGTGTGTGTGTGTGTGTGTGTGTGTGTGTGTGTGTGTGTGTGTGTGTGTGTGTGTGTGTGTGTGTGTGTGTGTGTATTTTAGGTGCAATTTAGGAATTACTATTGTTACATCTAGATTCTGCTTACTGTTAGCAATAAAGCACTAACATTTGGAACCTGAGTTAATATCATATGTATCCTCCAAAAACAACAAGTTTTGTTAATGTCAGTAAAAAAATCAAAATATTATATTTTAATTTGAATATAGTAAATAACATAGATATTTTATAGAAAATAAATTAAACTTCAGTCTTAAATGCATATATTGAATAAAGTAATGCAACACTGACAGTGTATCTTTGGCATTAATATCATTGTTTCAGCCAAAACAAGGAATCTGATAAGCACAAGTAAGGTGACAGATAGATTCTGACAATAACAAATGCTCATTTAATACGAATTTGTGTGTATTTTTGTTACGATTGTATGCAAAAAGCTCATACAATATGTAAATTTCTCATTATTAGTACGTGGACTAGACAAACATTAATTTTGGATTAATCTAGTGTAATAATATACTCTGATAAGTGTCCTTATTTTTGGAGTTCTGGGCCCGTTAAGTATTTTGTTTAAAACAGTATTTTGAAATACAGAGTGCTGAAAAGAAATGAAGTTATTCATTTTTCAACCTCTAACCTCTAATAGTTACATCTACTGACGAAATTCCCATACATGCATGCATTCATTTTCCAAATATATATTGTATTTGCCTTTAATTTCTCTACAGATCAGTAAAGCATAAAAGTCTGGATATTTCTTAAAGTTCGTGTAAACCGTAAAACGATAAGTTTGGATGATTCGCATAATATTTCAAATTTCCATTTACTCGCCTGAATGAAAAGGCATTATTACAAATTATCATAGAAGTTAAAGTAGCTTGTGTCTACAGTACGTTACTTCACGAACTAAAACCGATATCAATTATATATATAACCACAAGTATATATATATGTATATATATATGTTGGAAAATTTGCAACGGTACAAATGTATAGGGTACTGTGCATTGCACAAATTAATGAAGAGAATTAATTTAATTAAATAAATAATTCATATTGTCAGTAATAATAATTCAGCTTTCAATCTGAACTGTAAAAGGAACGACCAATTTGCCGCTGTGTCTGTGTGTACACATGTATTTTACATGTGTGTGTTAAACCTGTTGATTCCTGCAAAGCGTCACCCTTAATGAACGCTATTAATTATATGAATTATTTAAATTGTAAAGAATGTGTGCATAATATCACAAAACCAAATACGCCACAGTGTGTATAAAATAAAGACGCACATGTGTATAAAAAATAGTGCGAAAATAATGAAAAGTGCGATTATAGTAAAAATAAATATAAATAAGACTTATGTTAATTAAGATAGGGAAAACGGTTTATACACAGTGAACACATAAAAGTTACCGACAAGATGAATACCGGGTAATGTGCAAAAGACTTCGCATATGGCGAAGACAAGCGAAATAATTGTGAAAATAATCATGTTTAAAAAGAGACGCCAACGACTGACTGAGACCTTCAGAATATTGTCGAAACATGATTTTTGCGCCCTATGGTATAAATACTCGAGACACGCTAACTTAGTTCTCTTCTCGATCAACTACCGTGGCAGCCGGAGGCTCTGCCCAACGACAACAACTCTTTGTCTATCAACCACAGCAGCAGTCGGAGGTTGTTCACGACTACTCATCACTTTCGTGAGAGCACCTGCAACCTGAGGCCATGACGGGATACGAGGGAGCAGCCAAGTACATGAAATAGAGTCCAGCGTACGGAACGAGGCAACGGACTGCGGAGAGGATCTGAAGGACTAGGATCAAGGACTCCAGGACTACACGACTGCAGAGGAGCATCCAGGGTCGAGGATCTAGGGCCGAAGAGGATACGGTGAGTATTACCACGACAAATAAGGTGAAACAAAACCATGTATTTGTAAAACAAAGACTCACGTAAAGACAATATAATTGACGATGTAAAAAGAAAGACAATATAATTCAAAGACGAATTAATAATTTTGGACATGTAAATATTTATTTGTATAGTAGTTGGAGTAATATTTAAAAGTATGAAACTATAATTTTGAATAAATAACTTAGTCAATGATATTTAAATTAATATGAGAGTAAATAGTAAATTTTTTATTAGAAAACAAAGCAATGCATATGCAATATAAGCATAAGAAAATAGATTATTAAAAAGAGATGAGATAATCTAATAATTATCAAAGTAGTGAGCAAGTCGAGAGCAATAATATATAATTACAAATGTTTATTGTAGTATAAGAGTATATATTATGTCTATGTGTAATACGAGATTATTACTTATATGTTAATAACTAGATGTGTACGGCTACATCTAATAATAATGATATTTTTAAATCGCAACAAAGTAGAAAATTTTTGATGAATAAATTTTTAAATGATTCTAAACCATATTACGTTGTGTCATTATTGTTACGATTACACCTGTCATAATTTTATAGCGTAAGCAATGTTGCAACAAATAAGTATATGTGGTTGCACAATAAACGTATATTTAGAAAGAGGAGTGAGACATTGATGACATGAAATAATTAATTAAAAATTAGTAAAAGAATCAATCAACGGTTTATTAAATATTGCAAGGAAAATTAATTGATTATTAAAAATTTGAAAATAGAAAGTTCAAAACGTTCTCTTTTATAAGGTTACACTCTGAAAACATAACACATCTTTGATATTCAGCACACATTAATAACATATAATTTTAAATATTTAAACATATGTATATGATGAAGAAATAATAAAATTCTTTTATATTGTTTGGGTGTCTGGCTTTGAGTGATTATTAAACTTTTGAATTCATGGTAAATCTTCTATAAAAATACTATTAGCTTTATCAAATAAAAACTAAATTGTTGCTATTAGTATTTTAATAAAATAACATTTGCTTTGAAAACATTTATAATTTACAACGACACACCCAATTTTTTAAATTAAGCAATATAAAATGATTATTTTTATCAAAAATTTACAATTACGCCTTCTACTCTGAATGTTTACACTATTTATATTTAAGTCTCTAAGTCTTTACATTACTTTATCTTATATGCTGTTATTTATGAGTTCTTTGCAGTAAAATATATTTGTTCATTTGTCACCTGCGTATTTTCGAAGTTACCGTTGTTCGTAGTACGTGTGTGTGCGCCTCCTGAATGATGACGACGACGTTGAAGTTGATGCTGATGCGTCCTCGGTACTCTATAGCCTGTTGTTGATGATGGTTCTGTGTTCCTCCATCAATCGTGGTGTTTTGCAGATGATTGTGATGATTTCAAGTTGGTCAGCAGACGGACATAGTGTCCACGTGTAAAGATGTCTTGTGACTGACGTCGTCCAAAATTGCCGGAGGTGTTTATAGTAGCCGGCAAACTGACATGTCAGTTTACCGTTTACTATAAATACCTCCGCCAAATTTGGACGAGGTCAGACTTAAGACATTCACAGGAGGGGACTATGTTCATAACCTTATCGTCAGACTCGAGAAAGTTTCATACGCCGTCACTATGTCCGTCTGCTAATCGACGTGACCATCATCATCATCACGATCATATGCAATACATCACGCTTGATGGAGAACCGAAGACGTGTCAGTGTTATCATCTTCGTCATTGTCATCATTCAGGACACACGCACATACACACACACACAGGTACACACACAACGTTAACTTCAAACTTCAACAATACGCAGGTGACAATTGAACAATTATATTTTGTGGTTAAACAAAGAACTCCTAATGGACAGAACATGAAATAATAAAGTAATATAAAGACTTAAATAAATGTAAATGTAAATATTGTAAATATTCAAATTGAAAGACATAATTGTGAGTTATTAAAAATAATAAGTTTATTCTGTTTAATTTTACAAATTGGGTGTGTCATTAAAAATTATAAATATTGTAACGTCCTGCTTTTTGAGAGGCACTTGCGAAACGTACACCTTTAGTCAAGCCCCAAATGTTGGGTTCGCCAATTTGTAACGTCCTGCTTTTTTTTTAGAGGCACTTTACCACTTACGAGTGTTATTATATGCCTCACGCAGTATGCGTCACTTTTGAATTATACTAACTGACGTTTTAAAAGGTATAAATAAAGGATTTTGTTTATCTTGTTTTACTCAATCTAAAAGAAATCGAGAGTGTGTGATTTGGGGTCAAGGAGGTAATTTGTTCAGCCTTATGCAGAAGAGAGAGTAAGTATCATTATTGCCCCTCAGTTGTGACGATTTCTTCTGCATGTTGTGCTGAAATTTTCATTAACTACCCACTACAATAAATTATAACACGTTATAATTCAATATTAATTTTCAATAATATTGCTTTATTGATTATTGACTTTTGTCTCCTGCCACCAAAATATAGGTATCACAATTAATCTTATTTGAAAAAAAAAAACATCATCTCGACTTTACCGAGTAAACATAGATCTGTCTAAGGAACAAAACATATATGTTGTTATTTACCCAATATTACGCTATAATAAAAAACATCAGTTATTACATAATTCTTAGTAATTCCCCAGGGTTCAGGGTGAATTCTTTGTGTTATGAGAGTGTCAGAAATGGATAATTGCTACGCTTTACAAATATCAAAAAATTAATACATAATTTTGTTTATTTTTCAAATATTACGTAGTTTCCGGAATTGCCGTAAGAGAGCAGCATGTATTTGTTTACTTTGAAAGAAACATATGATAAAATGAATATTTTTTGTTCTATTTCACTGTTACAAAATGAGTTTTATTCTGGACTTATTACGAAAAAATGTTTATATTACCTCGCTCCGTGTTGTCCTTACTGGATTGAAGTTTTATTCTGTGATGAGGTACGTCTTGCGTTATTATTTCCTTTTCGTTTGGAATATTTTCTAATTGTCTACTGGAAGTAGGCCGAACTATATTGGATCCTCAGAATGTTTTCATCCACTGGTTTTTAATGTATATCACCATTTAATTTGGATTCCTCAGGTATAATTAGTTAGTATTCACTTTGTTTTTTACTCTTGCGTGAATTTCGCCTCCTCCAACGTCCAAAAAAGGTTATTTTTTATAATTTTTGTCGCATCGTTTCTTCAACTCTCCGGTTTTTCAAAATCTTTATATCTTATTAACAATACTTGTTATTTTTCATCACTCTTAGTAACACATAGTATTTTTATTATGTAGGCAGTTTGTGATTATTATAAATTTATATTTTATTTATGGAAAAATAATTCCCTTCCATTCCGGTTTCTTTACTAATTTAATTTACATAATATGTTTTGGTTAATTTTGTTATGACATTGTATATAAATATTTTATCATTTTATTATCATTAAATAAATTTATATATTATTTATTTAGTCTCGAATAGTGTTCATACCCGGTACTACTTCCTGTTGCCATTTCCTTCATAGGATTATTTTAATTTTATATTATCTTTGGTAGTTAAAATTTTTATGTCTTTTAAAAATAACCCTGGGTTTTCTTACAATCTAACACAATTATTTGAAACAATATAATATTAACTTGGGTATAACAAATTGTGGTTCATACAATATAAATTACAATAAATAAATAAAATTACAAAAATCAATTAGTATTATTACATACTACTTCCATAGTTTTATCCTATCCAAAACATACAGCACAGTTTAGTAATACATTAATTTCACTTTGGTTTTTCACCTCAATGGGTACACTAGAACTCACTTCGCACTATATACCACTCGAATTGTTTATTATGTTGAGTGATATAATTAAATTTTGAGCGAGCTTTAGTTTTACCCATTTCTGACTTTTATTATCATGAGTTACTTTATTGGGACTGGGTTATGTAACGTTACATAAAGCCCCCCCACTAGAACAAATTTATTTTAGTTCAACTTGTTGATAGAAATAAATTGTTGATTTGTTCAAGTCTCCTAATGGTCTTGACTTTGTTTTCATAATAGTGTTTCATTTCCGACTGATTAGACACTCTGGTAATTCCGACTGGTGGTAATTGCTATTTTCTTACTTTACTCTCTCTCTCTTGGAGGCAAATTCATCAATTATTTCTCGGGGTTAGTGGTACTTCCACATTTTATTTGATAAGGACTGGTCACACTAATCATGTTAAACTTGTTTTAACACTCATTTCTATTTACTTTTATATACTCGCTTTATCAATTAAGCATCGGTCTGCTATCTTCCTTCTATTTTCTTTATCTATACTTCTGGAATCTAATATCAATCCTTTCAGCTATTTTATAATTATTATCCCTTAAATATTCAATTTCCCTAACATTTTTCCCTATCTTGTGCGGTGGTTCCAGTCGGGTGGCCACTCTGGGTCCATACACCGCTGTCCATCCTTACACCTTCTGAGACCAGGGGAACATCATCCCTGCTCATAAAAATTATTGCCGGAACATTTCTACGGTCAATACATAAAAATAAAAAACTTATAAGTAGTAGTCAATCAGCGACTAGTACTAAACACTTTTGGGATTCTTCATACTGTAGCTGTTTGCATTTATTTATATATTTCTTCTTCTCCTTGATTCCTTCTTCTTTTCCATTACTAATAGCATATAACATCATTGATAGGCCTTATGTTAAAATTCTTCTGACTTTACTTCTTGTGACATATTTCTCCGTATCATTTCTTCTTATAAAATCTTCAATTCAGAGAAATTCTAACTATTGTTGTATTAATTATCATCCTCCTTCAGTTTCATTGGAGTCATTAAATTATTCGTTATTCTTCTTATCTGAGCACATTACCATCAATTGTTTTTGTCCATTTAATTTTCCTTCTGTTTGTTACCATTAAAAATATTACTTTTCCCTATTATTTCAGTTTAAATCAGTTATTTATAATTAAATTATATAATCTGTTCTTACATTTTCTTGGTGTTTTGTCTTTTTATTTTAAATTATATGGTTTCAAAATAACTTGAGTAAGATGTCCTTACATGCTTTTTATTAATTCTAATGGTTGCAAAATATCTTAAGTAAGTTGTACTTACACACTTTTTGAATTTTGGGGTTTTAGTCTCTTCATTCTAAATTATATGGTTTCCAAAATAACTTGAGTAAGTTGTCCTTACGTACTTTTAGAATTTTGGGGTTTTAGTCTCTTCACTTTAAATTATATGGTTTCGAAATAACTTGAGTAAGATGTCCTTACATGCTTTTAGAATTTTGGGGTTTTTTTATTTACAATGGGTTGCTTGGTCCTGTATCCATAAAATCCGTCCCTTTTTTCTGGTTTGTTTGGAGTCTGTTTAACCGTGGTCCATTATTTCAGGTACTCCATGTTCTCGGATTGCTGGGGTGTTCGTAATTAATTCCCTCCTTGATAATCTTCTTACCATCCGGCTCTCCCACTTTGCTGCTATGAAATTTTCACTTAAGTACCGGTCTTCCGTCATAATTTGTTACTTTTTAACTAACCAGTATTGTACCTCCTCTAACATAACATAGTTGCTCATATTTAATCTCATTTCATTCCCTTTTACCTCTGTATTATTTGCCAAATATTTGAATGTTATATTCCGTCTTGATAATCTGACTAATATCTTCTGATGCACTTCAATCATCGACACATTTAACTGGGATGTAAACTTAATTAACTCCCTCTGTTCGTTAATTGGAAGGTTGAATACATTAATTAATCCACCTGTAATCATCTCCCATTCTTCCTTGGTATTTATTATTTTCTTTCTACTTGTTTTTATTATTTCTTTGGTCTTCTTTTCCACGGTTTGAACATCCTTTTTGTTGTGGCTATTTTTATTTTCCGATGGCATTACACCTTGGTATTCTGTAATTTCTATTTCCTTCCTACTCTCTTCTGTATTCGGACTTACGTTAATACCTTCTGAAGTGCTGTCTGATGTTTCATCCAAATTTTTGACACTATGGTCCATTTGTTTATTTGTCTCCTCCTTGTATGTATCTGCTTTTTGGATACGCATGTTACTGATCATGTCAATCTTTGCATGAATTTGTTTTATATTTTTCTTACTTTCTTCAAATTTTGCGTTCATATATTTCCTTTGTCCGTTAATAATTTCTTTCAATTTGTGGTGTTGTTCATTCATGGTTCGTCTGATATTTCCACTAATGGTCTCAAATTTTTCGTTTAGTTGTTTGAATAAACTTTCCTGAATACTGTCTCTTTTCTCATTGGTTTGCTTGTTTTGTTCCTTCAAAATTTCGTTTTGTTCCTTTCAGGTTTCCTCCTGTTTCCTAAAGTTTTCATTTATTTTATTTAATCTTTCATTATGTTTCCTAAATTGTTCCTTAGTTTGTTTCAAGGCTTCCTCCTCTTTCTTAAAATTCTCCTTATTTTGTTCCTCCTGTTTTCTAAATTTTTCGTCTATTTTATCATTGGTTTGTTTATTGCTTTCCATAATAATTCTCAACATCTCCTGCATGCTCATGTCTTCTTTTTGGGTGGATTTATCTGGTTGGTCCCCTTGGGCATCCTCTTCCACTATTTCCTTTTCCGTATCCATAACTACTTCGGTTTCTTCTGTATCACCTGTCTGTTGGTCCATTTCACTGTCCGTGACTAACTCTATTTCTTGTTCCTGTCCACCTTCTTCAATCTCCTTTTCTTCTGTTTGATTATGTTTCTTCCTCCAGTGACACATATCTTCTCGGGATAGTTCAAACATTACCCTGATCCATTCCCTTAATTCTGTGTTTTCTGTTTGTATTGGGTTTTCAGGTGGTCTTATTTCTCGTTTCCATTGTTCATAATCTTCCTGAGTATATTGTTCTGTCACCTGGGCGTATACTCCTATTCTTTCGGTTTTCATTTGTTCTTCATTATCGTCCCATCTTTCCCAATCTTCTTCAGTCATCCTTTCCACCTTGTTATCATCTTTTTCGTTAGTCGTCCCAATAGTCTTTTCTTTATTACACCTGGCATCTAACTCCCACAATTCATCATAAATCTCTCTCAATGTCATTTTGTCGTCTGGTGTTCCCAACGCATTCGCGCGACTCATTTGCGCTCTTTCGTGGTCATTGGTATTCTTTTCTATGTATCCCATCTCTTTGCTGAATTTCTTAAATAGCATCGTCATCCATTCCGCGTAACTCAATCGTCTCTTTTTTCGGACATTTTCGTTTCCTGTGGTATCATAGCTCTTTATCGCATTTCTTGTTTTCTCATAACTGCCAACGATAATTAGATTTTTTGATATATCTTTTTTATTAAATATCGAAATTCTTTTCTAATTACCGCCCTTTTTCGTTGAGCGCCAATTTGTAACGTCCTGCTTTGGCATCCTCGTTTTCGTTTAAGCCCCACGTTGGAGTCGTCAATTTGTAACGTCCTGCTTTTTGAGAGGCACTTGCGAAACGTACACCTTTAGTCAAGCCCCAAATGTTGGGTTCGCCAATTTGCAACGTCCTGCTTTTTTTTTAGAGGCACTTTACCACTTACGAGTGTTATTATATGCCTCACGCAGTATGCGTCACTTTTGAATTATACTAACTGACGTTTTAAAAGGTATAAATAAAGGATTTTGTTTATCTTGTTTTACTCAATCTAAAAGAAATCGAGAGTGTGTGATTTGGGGTCAAGGAGGTAATTTTTTCAGCCTTATGCAGAAGAGAGAGTAAGTATCATTATTGCCCCTCAGTTGTGACGATTTCTTCTGTATGTTGTGCTGAAATTTTCATTAACTACCCACTACAATAAATTATAACACGTTATAATTCAATATTAATTTTCAATAATATTGCTTTATTGATTATTGACTTTTGTCTCCTGCCACCAAAATATAGGTATCACAATTAATCTTATTGAAAAAAAAACATCATCTCGACTTTACCGAGTAAACATAGATCTGTCTAAGGAACAAAACATATATGTTGTTATTTACCCAATATTACGCTATAATAAAAAACATCAATTATTACATAATTCTTAGTAATTCCCCAGGGTTCAGGGTGAATTCTTTGTGTTATGAGAGTGTCAGAAATGGATAATTGCTACGCTTTACAAATATCAAAAAATTAATAAATAATTTTGTTTATTTTTCAAATATTACGTAGTTTCCGGAATTGCCGTAAGAGAGCAGCATGTATTTGTTTACTTTGAAAGAAACATATGATAAAATGAATATTTTTTGTTCTATTTCACTGTTACAAAATGAGTTTTCTTCTGGACTTATTACGAAAAAATGTTTATATTACCTCGCTCCGTGTTGTCCTTACTGGATTGAAGTTTTATTCTGTGATGAGGTACGTCTTGCGTTATTATTTCCTTTTCGTTTGGAATATTTTCTAATTGTCTACTGGAAGTAGGCCGAACTATATTGGATCCTCAGAATGTTTTCATCCACTGGTTTTTAATGTATATCACCATTTAATTTGGATTCCTCAGGTATAATTAGTTAGTATTCACTTTGTTTTTTACTCTTGCGTGAATTTCGCCTCCTCCAACGTCCAAAAAAGGTTATTTTTTATAATTTTTGTCGCATCGTTTCTTCAACTCTCCGGTTTTTCAAAATGTTTATATCTTATTAACAATACTTGTTATTTTTCATCACTCTTAGTAACACATAGTATTTTTATTATGTAGGCAGTTTGTGATTATTATAAATTTATATTTTATTTATGGAAAAATAATTCCCTTCCAATCCGGTTCCTTTACTAATTTAATTTACATAATATGTTTTGGTTAATTTTTTTATGACATTGTATATAAATTATTTATCATTTTATTATCACTAAATAAATTTATATATTATTTATTTAGTCTCGAATAGTGTTCATACCCGGTACTACTTCCTGTTGCCATTTCCTTCATAGGATTATTTTAATTTTATATTATCTTTGGTAGTTAAAATTTTTATGTCTTTTAAAACTAACCCTGGGTTTTCTTACAATCTAACACAATTATTTGAAACAATATAATATTAACTTGGGTATAACAAATTGTGGTTCATACAATATAAATTACAATAAATAAATAAAATTACAAAAATCAATTAGTATTATTACATACTACTTCCATAGTTTTATCCTATCCAAAACATACAGCACAGTTTAGTAATACATTAATTTCACTTTGGTTTTTCACCTCAATGGGTACACTAGAACTCACTTCGCACTATATACCACTCGAATTGTTTATTATGTTGAGTGATATAATTAAATTTTGAGCGAGCTTTAGTTTTACCCATTTCTGACTTTTATTATCATGAGTTACTTTATTGGGACTGGGTTATGTAACGTTACAATATTCTTAAAATAAATGTTATTTTTTATTAAACTATTAATAGCAACAATTCAATTTTTATTTTGTAAACTTAATTATATTTTTATATTTATGGAATATTTCCGATTATAGTACCAAGCCACGTATTTGATTATATATTTTTAAGAGTTGCTATTTTAATTACGATTCAAAGTCAGACACCCATGCAATATAAAAGAATGTTATTATTTGTTCATCATATATGTTTACATATTTTTGATTATATGTTATTCGTTTGTGCTGAATAGCAAAGATATTTGATGTTTTTAGACTGTAACCTTATAAAAGAGAATACGTACTTAGAATTTTTATTTTCAAATTTTTAATAATCAATTAATTTTCTTTGCAATATTTAATAAACCGTTGATTAATTCTTGTACTATATTTTAATTAATGATTTCATGTCATCAACGTCTCACTCCTCTTTTTAAAAATACGTTTATTGTGCAACCACATATACTTTACGCAACAAACATACAAAAGTCCTACGACCTAGCCGGTGTAACACTATATAGTTGCGTTGGGTACTTGGTCAGAAATTTATTCATTTTATAATACTTGTAACGTTGTAATGTTGTTATAATACACACACACACACACACACACACACACACACACACACACACACACACATACACATAATATATTAAAATATTTATTTCTTAAAATGGAAATATGCTTGTAATAATAATAAAATACCATTTACTTTAGTTCAAGAATATATTAGTAACTGTGCAACTATTTCAAGTAATTATAAAAGTTATTAGAAAATCATGTTAAGATTACAGAATTTGATTAAATTTCTTATTTTTTCTATTTATATTATTTAAACTTATGGATGCGTTTTGCCTTTATTTATATCACATTTTAAGTTCTTGTGTATTTATAATAACAATTTAAACAGAATTGTTCATTTTTCACCTGTTTATTTTCCTAGTTGTTACCGTGCGTGTGTGTGTGTGTGTGTGTGACAGACAGAGAGTGGAATAGATCTAATGGTAAGATGTGTATTCATGATATGGATTTGTTCATAGCCTATAAACTTATTAGAAATATAAAAAAATCATATCTCTAGTACACCAAAATCTACACTTCTTGGATGATGTTGATTTGTCGGTGATGATTCTGATACCGGAATTTCCACTTCGATCATCTGTAGGACAGAGTCTGCTCCGTCGGAAATGACTGGCGTCTGTTATCTGTTGGACAGTCCCTCGTAGAGAATGACTAGCGTGTGTTATGTCGTTCAGAAAAGGCTAGAGTCTTATACTCCAGGCACTCTGACAGGTCCAAGAGTGCCTTCTCAAACCTGTTTGTTTCGCGGTCCAAACCCGTCCAGGCTTGTTCCGCGCGTCGGTTTTCCACACATAATTTTTTGCGTATTTTCACCTCATAATTAGTTTTAATGTGCAAACTAATAGAATCATGATATTTTGGATACATTTGTCTTTGTTTATATAATAATTCATTCCTCGTCACTTAATAATTAGGCGAGTAAAAAATTAATTTGTTTGTAGTTCGGTTATAATTTTACCATTCATCTTCAAATTGTAACCACACATGTGTCATTACGAACGCCTTAAAATGACATATTTCACTGTGCTGGAGGTACTGACAGTGTGCGAATTTTTCTTAAATAAACATATTTAATTATTCATATTTTATGCTTGTTTGTACCAGAACTCACTAGCCCAACTAAGATGTGTACATAAAGACACGTTGATTTCCTACAGACGATCAAGTGAGAGCAGGCATAACTCGTACGCACCAAACACACAAGTACATACACACACACACACACACACACACACACACACACACATCCTCCCCCTAGTAACACAAGTAAATAATTGTTCAAAACTTGTGTTTGAAAACTGGTTAAGAATGATCAATTCTTGTCTGATTTCCTATGCACTATTCAAAACTATATACAAATGTTTATATTTATTTTATCTATACAAATTAATTATCTAAGACAAATACACAAATATATATTGTTCATATATGTATTGTTACGACGGTCTAACTGATCGTCGTTTGGTACAGTGGAAAACAAAACGCATGACACTTCTGAAGTCACTAAAACCTGTTTTAGTTATCACAATTAATAATTCAAGTAAAAATTGTCCTCACGTAATAATAAAGTCAAATAATAATTCCACACAATTTATAACACAGTAACACTTCACTTCGACAAACACGCCATCCGTGCTAATGAAAATC
The DNA here is from genome assembly GCA_034769895.1 of Magicicada septendecula. NCBI lineage: Eukaryota > Metazoa > Arthropoda > Insecta > Hemiptera > Cicadidae > Magicicada > Magicicada septendecula. The sequence goes on from CM068367.1 coordinate 568,672,225, forward strand.
GCTCACGTCACTGAACTGACAAGACTTTATATAGGTAGCACAGAGATCCAGTATAGCTCTCCCTCCTTAGTGCATGCCGGCTTAATGCGTATCTCAAGTGTTCTTGAGTACACTAGAACCTACATGAGCGCGGCCTTGCCTGGGGCAACATCTGCCACACTGGACGGGGGGAAAAGCAGATAATGCTCTGGGTTGTTCGATAGGCTTATCGTTACAATATTTATATTACCTATTATGGTAATGCTACAAAAATAAACCTTGGTAAAGAAGTAAATGGCCCACCTGGATGTAGCAGAAAGTGGATATGTAGACGCAGGAAAAAGATAAATTGGATAAAAAAAACAAAAGCCTAAGTTTCAAAATGAAATAGATAAGAAAGGACAATTCTTATAGATAAAAATAAATAGGCAATTCTGTTCTCAGTTTCTTTGTTTATGTGCTCCGACATAATGGAATTATTCTGATAATTTTTGAATGAAACTTTGTGGAACACGGAAGTGATATATTTGGATCTACAGATATTAATGGGAGCTGGAAGATTTGTTTCCACTCAAAGAATAGACAGTTTGGAATAAAAAATGACAAAGGTTAAAAGAAGTGACTGATTGGTAGACAAATGATTTAATACTGGTCATCAATTAACGAAGCAGAGTAATACATATTGAAGAATTACTGCTTCATGACTTTTTTGCACTTTAACACTTTATTAAATCAGTTTTATGGTGAGTAAATATACGTTAAAACCGGGAAAGATGATAACGAAGAAGGAGCTGTTGTAGACTTATTCTTTAATCAACTGTTTGAAATGTTTCGTCAGTGTTACTGCACGATATAGTAGGATTCTTTACTATTTTGCTCTTTATTCTTACCTATGACCTGAAAATGTAATATATTTATTTCGTTTGCAAGTTCATGTCTATAGAGAATTAGTAAGTACCTTGCAAGTGTGTTTACCTTCATAATGTCTTGCAGATAAACTAGGCTATAACGCTGTGGTACGATTAGACTAGTGAAGTAAGTTCTTTCAGCCACAAACCGCCATGTACAGTATAATGGCATGCCATAGATATATTATAGATATATTTGTCATCTTGAATGAATTTGTAGCCAATCTTTCTGACACAGCATCTCTACGGTAGTGATGAATACATTCATTCTAACCAATCGCTTGAAATGTATTTCCAATATAATTATTATAGGTTTTTGCAAACACCATAAATATATAAACGTGAACTCCATAAATTTTGCTGTGGCAGTGAAATTATGTGAAGCGAAGTTTGTACTTTAAAAGTATATTTTGTAGTCTGAATGTGAAAGTATCTTAGTAATGCAAGCATTTCGTACTCTATTGTATAGGTAGAATGTCTAATTCTTTTTTTTTATTTTTACATTGTTCTTAAAGTTGTGTGTGTAAATTGTGTGTATTTTAAATACGCGTAGCTCATTAACACAGCAGCAAAGTATCATTATATTATGACAAAATGTATTGAAGAGCATTAGTGACGGAATTGTAGCACCACAGCTGTAACGGATGACTGCTGTATATTTTTAGCCCACCATTCAAATAATAATGACAATTTGTTAAAAGTGATGACGGGTTAGAGGTATACGTTTGTATGAAAAATGTTATTTTTCTCTCGGAAAATTCAATGTGTTCATTTTTTTAGGTGAATAAAAACATGACGCTAGGTATCAATGAATTCGTTATTTGAATGCAGAGATTGAAACAAACGTACGTTAACATTCATTCTGTCACAATAGCATGTTGATTTAGCTTGTATTCAAAAACGGCCACTTGTTATGTGCTCCAATGAATAAACGCACAGAAACACGTTTATAGAAAGACACAATATTTATTATCATTCGGAAAATTTCTTGATACCAATTAATATTACAGGTTATTTAACATATATAAAATGTATCATTAAGTTTCAGAAAAGTAATCTGTATCTTCAGCGTTTTCAATATACATTAACAAATAATCAACTGTATTAAAATTTAAGTTTTTAAAAAATAAATTTTAAACGAAACGAAATTGATTATTTGGTAGATTAATTGTCTACTGTGTCACATAAATGGTTATACATTAGCGACTATCTTTTATTATTTTAGCACACACACACACACGCACACACGCACACACACACACACACACATGTAGTACATATTTTGAATAATTTATATTTTATAATAAATAATTTACTAATTTTGAAAGTTTTGTTTTTTACGACTTTAAAACTTAAAGATCTTTATAAACGTTCACAGACTGTTGTTAATAAATTTTCAGTCTTAAAATCCAGCTATCAAAATGATTGTTTAGTACTAGAAAACTCTAAAATTTATTTCTTTTTGTACATTGTATGAAACATTCAGTGAATAGAGAACCTCTAATACTGATACCACAGGTAACAAAAACAATTCTGTTATTTTACAATGACTGTTCCGGTATTCTAAAAGTCTGTTATCCTTACAGTTCTATTTTCTATTGTTAAGAGGGTTACATTACAGTCACTGCGACGGCCCGAGCCAGAGGATTAAGTGGTATTTTATCCTGTTGAATTTAACTTTACTTGGTTTAAAAATATTAATTTTATTATTTAATCATAACAGCGCGATGATTATATAATATTATGTAATATTATAATGATCATATTACCCTCATATTATACTACTACTACTACTACTAATACTGCTACTACTACTACTACTACTACTACTACTAATACTGCTACTACTACTACTACTACTACTAATACTGCTACTACTACTACTACTATTAATAATAATAACATCATAGGCGTCATGCTCAACAGCAAAGAGAACTGGGACATGGTTGTGACCTTCGTGAGGATGGTCCTGCGGCAAAAGAAGCCTGAACTGGACCGTCTCACAGGTCGATGATATAGATAAAGCTGTAGAAGCCTTGTAGGCGCAATACGAGGTGCCACCCTGAAGCCATACGAATAGTTGTTCCAGGGGGGGTTCCCTGCCTGTAACGTGGAGGTTTTTTAGTGGGTGCGAGTCCCACACACCGGGAGACCAGTCGAGTGTCTCCTGATGTTGCATAATGCATTTTTCCTCCCCCGCAAAAAAAAAAAAAAAAAAAAAAAAAAAAAAACAATGAATGATGATTATTATTTATTCATAGGCCTAATTTAGCATTAAAGTAATTATTTCATTTTAGATAAGTGAAATTTCATTTTATTCATATAATACTAATAAACAAAATAAGTTATATAGACTGCGTCTAGGTAAACAGCCACTTTTTACAAAAATTACACAAAATACTCTAAATAAAGTGATGTTCCATAACTAAATTATTAATTTAAAATAAAACAAAATAGTAATAAAACAAATAAAATACTTTCCTAAATAAGATATGTACACTCAATCGTATAATCTCACATAAACAAAGACGAAAAGAACTTTTTTCTACAATTTAATAATTGTGGTAAAATGATACTAATATTCTGTGATTTGAAAATCCATTTATAACAGATTGAAATTTTCAGTCATCGCTCAGTTAATAGTCGAATGTAATGGACGTTCAAAAAATATTGAAGATATTTTATGTTACTTCAGAGAGTATCAAGAAAGCAAGGAAATACATTTTAAAGTAAAAACTTACAGATTACTCTATTTCATACATTAGTATAATGATTATAATATACATTTAAATTTATACGTAGGCCTACAAATAAGAATGTAAATATATATTGCAATTGACATTCTAATTACACATGCAATATAGTTGAGAATAAGAGAATATGATAGCACATAAAGGCACTGTGTGACTAAGTAGGATTTACAGGTTTGAACGTTTTGTTGGTTGAAAATGTTAGTTTTAAGTATTTTTAGACTTATGAAACAATTTTAATTTGTTTGAAATGGTACGGAACGTTGCTTGGACGAGTATGGAGTACGCGTGTGCAAGGGTACGTAATTATTTTACGGAATATTTATAAAAACACGTTAAATTAAATAATATTAGTGATATGGGAAATTTTTGTATGAGATTTATGACAGAATGTTTTTACTAAAAATATCTAACTGTTAACAATAGTTATTTTAAAAATTAGTAACTAAATGTATGCATGTTTTAAGTAAAAATGTTTTATGGCTACAATTCTAATTGTAAAAATTATCAGGTTTGTTGAAGAAGAATTGTTCTGTTTTGTAGCCTTCTTGAACAAGAATATTGGTCATCTGTAGAAAAATCATGAGTAGGGGTTACCGAAGAAAAAATCTGTTTATTAAAATTCAGTCAAGGATAATTATTTGAAACGACAATCAAGTATAACCGAACGAGGAAACCACTTCATGTGGGCAGTATGCCTCTTAGTAACTCTGCATGTCAAAAACGCGTTAAACTCGGCGAAGTGGAGTGGTATGCTAGACGCAATGCAACATACCCACATATCTGTTGCGGATAATTAGAGATTACCAAAGGGACAGGACATTACTTTATGATACTGCAGCAGGATACCGGATTAAAGAGATCACAGCAGGAGCAACTCAGGGATCAACTCTTACACAAGACTTGTGAAACGCTTCATATGATAGCATTCTTCGCATGGAAATGCTCGAAAATAAATTCTTAGTGGAGTGCGCTGATGATATAGCAGCGGTTATCATAACACGAGATATGGAACTGGCTCAGAAGAAATTAAGGTAGGTTATGCGACGAGTCAATCCCTGGATGATAGACCATGGGTTAAAACTGGCAGCTGACGAAACAGAGATCGTGCTAATTACAAAAAGGCGTCTCCCCAACATCTTGCCAAAGCAGGTCGGAGAAGAAACTGTGCAGACAAAAGCCGCATATTTAGTATCTGGGGATACTACTGGACACGAAGCTGACGTTTTGGCCACAAATAAAACGGGCAGCTGAAAAGGTTGCAACTGTGACCGCGCCGCTGAGTAGGAAATGGGCGCGAATGCCAGTGGGCCAAAACGTTCAAAGCGACAGTTACTTATGTGGGTTACGCTATCAATCCTACTTTATGGTGCGGAGATCTGGGATGATGCACTCAAACTCGATAAATACAGATGACGCATGTCAGCTGTGCAGCGGAGGGGCGCGCTCAGAGTCGCTTACTTCTACCTCACGGTTTCGGAGTTCGCGGTTCTTGTCATTACGGAAATAATTTCAATCGGTTTGCTGGCACAGAAGCGGAAACTGGTTTACAAGAAGAAGGCCAAAGTAGATACTGTCACAAAGAGGCCAGGGCCCGTATTATGGCTTAGTGGCAGGAAACATAGACTATTGATACGAAAGGAAGATGGAGACTGCTAGGCCCATAAAACAGTTAGCTGAATGGACTGACGCAAACATGGCGAAATTAATTATTTTATAACGCAGTTTCTAAGTGGCCACGGCCTATTCCGGGCTTACCAATATGGGATGGGGAAAGTAGGCAGACCAGACTGAATTTTCTGTAAACAGGAATTAGACGATGTGCCTCACACGTTTGTCACCTGAGGTAGATGGAAAGAGGAGAATAAAACCCAGGAAAATGTAGTGGGACAGATCTCACCCAAAAATATCGTCGGAATAATGATTCAGGGCAAATACCACTGGAATCAAGTAGCAGCCTACATAGATTAGGTTCTAAGGCAAAAGAAGGAAGCCGAAGTTGGTCTTGCTAGGGCCTCTGACATAATAGCAGAGAAACAGGTAACGTGGCAGATGAACGTCCACAGGACGAAGAAAAAATAGCACCACCTTAAAGTGTTGCGAAAGCTAAGTCCCGAGGTGGATTCATGCCGTAGGCAATAGGGTTTGTGGTTTTTGTGGGTGCGAATCCCACACACCGTAGAAGTTCGGACCCTCCTGTGGCAGACATTAGTTTTCCACAGCCTCCCTCGTAAAAAAAAATAAATAAAAAGTAACTTGAAACTGATATATTGGTTGGGAATCGTTAACGTGTATGCGCCGATGGTTATGACGATCTGTATGCTAATCGCGACTAACAAAAGTTAAAATTTCCCAGAGTTACTGCAAGTAATAATAGTGCTATTCCGCGTAAGTTCAAGATATATGATTAAGGTACATAAACAGTTTAAGCCAACTGGATAAAAAAATGTACTCCTAATACACTAATTTAGCAGTAACAGCGTCTGGTCGCCGTGAAAGTGTATAACCGTGCTCGTTAAAAAGCTCTACACGCCGGAAAGCGACCTTGAGGCCGGACAGAGTATATCAATCCACGTACTCATTCAGACACAAGATCATCCAGGATCAACCCGTCGTCTGAAGGATCTGCAGTTAACATTAAATAGAACTGAACCAATTTTATTTATGTACAATAAAACAACGAAAATTATTTCTGTCATATCAGTAAAGAATTTTCAGTAAGTAAGACAAAAAAAAAATATTAATTTTCTTTTATATTACTTTTTAAATAATTATTCAATTATTTTAAATACTAATTTATACAATTGCATATTAAGAAAATATTTTAGTTGTATTGCAAAGGACAACAGGGTCAGATTAATTTTTTTATAAAGTGTATTAAAAGCTCAGTAGGTTGTTATAAATGTATAGCATCAATAATAAATCCTCTTCATTCCGGTACAGTATACTCGACATTTATGTTTATGAGACGTCTATACATTGGAATACACAGACACACACACACATACAAATATACAATATTACTTCTTCAAGTGTTGAGAGTTGTTTATTTTATATATTGTACATGTAATATTATTTATTTATAAATATAATGGTAATGATAATAAATAATTAGTAATAATTACCAAATAGATATTATAATGATATAATTTAAGGTATATAATAAATAATTAATTTAACATAATAATATAAGTTAATATACATTAATAAAATATAATTACAATAATAACAATATAATTTATTTATTGCAGAAGTTACATTCTATACAATACTAATTGTACCTTTTACATTTAAATTTTACTTTTGTAAAAATACTAATTTACTTGCATGAAAGTTGAAGTATTACCACAAAATAACACACACACACATCCCTCTCCACTCCACACTGGAGGACTTACACGTCGTTAACACAAAAAATCTCGTCCTTTGTGCGTGTGTATTTGATAACTCTTTTATTTCATCGTTTCTCACGGTTAAGTGATATATTCATCTCTGTCTTAGCTTTTCGGAACACGAGGTTTTTAAATACTCTGCCAGTCTGTGAATATATTAATACATAAAACTAAAACATTCATCGTGTATTAAAGATAGGCTTAATTATTTCTGCCATAGTCACTCATGCAAATGGTCGTCGATGTCCCAGATGAATATTTTCCTATGTTAAAAACAAATTTGCCTTAACTTGTTTATTAGATTCAGAGATTTTATTTTAACCTAAGTGGTAAATATTAAGTTTATTGTACTTCCAGTACTGAATTCAGTCATTACGTGTGTTTTTGTATAACTAAGTGCGTACATAAAATTAACATGAAATCTAATCGAAGACTAAGTATTCAAAACTAATTTACAGCTTCAAAAACGAATTTGGAAACGTTAAAACTGTAATTTGAAAAATGAATTAATACTGTAATCCAGCGTTATAAAATACTTTCAATAAAGTGTGCTCCTGATTGTTTAAATCTATTTCATGTATGTATAAACATATGATGTATTTTTCTGTTCAAGATTAAAGAAATTCTTCAAGTAGGTTTACGCTTCAAAATTTCATTTTCCAAGTAATAATTTTTCTTACTCAAATTTTTGTTTCAGTTCCATAATGGTTTGAGCTATGTAATTTTAAGGTTTTTTACTTTGAAGCATTACTGATGACAATAATCTGTATTTAAGTTTTATCATACCAAGATTCACAGGATAGGCGAAACCAGATAGTGTGTTGTCACTAGTGTGGATATAATATTTTTCTGTACTAATGTGCGTGCAAATTTTGGAAAGAATTATTTAAACTTATTATATAACCTCAGTGTCACTTACTGAAAAAATAGCTGCTCGCGATTCTAAAAGTATCGCATGTGTAGCATTTATGAACAAAATTGCTAATGCTGAATGAGTGATGGACAGGGGGAGGGTCGAAATGCCTCTTACTCCACCAGACTTGGTCCGTCTTCAATTTACATAAACATAGACACCCATAATAATATTCATGCTTTTTCAATGGTCGTAAAAGTAACCTTCTCTCTAGCAAAATGTGCAAGCAGATAGGCGGGTGGTCACACACCCATCCAATTCCGACTACCAAAAGTTCTATTTCCAAATTATTTTAAAAGTCTGTTTAGAAATTTGCAAAGTTTTGTTTCTAACTTATTAAACAATTAGGTGTAAAAAATTTTGATAGCTGTTGTAACCCTTTGAAATGAAACGTTTTCGGATTTATTGGATCTCTACACAATTTTACATAATAGTACAATTTTATCATCACAACAACACGTGTTATTTTAAATTATACAAACAATTTAGGAGAAAAATATTTGCATTACTTTGTAATGGCTACTGCTTATATCGATGTTCTAAATGTAATATAAATTTTGATGTATGACATTAGCAATTTTTGTTGTCAAGCTCCAGTTCCTCCGTTTCAGTAAAGGACTCGAGAACGTTGGAAATACTGGAAACATCATCGTCATCATCATCATTGGGTTAACAGCCTCTTGTGGGCCATGGCCTTCTTCAGAAGATTTCGCCATTTTTCTCTATTCATAGCCACACTCCTTCAGTTTCTAATTTTAAGAGTACTGATGTCCTAACTTACCCCGTCCATTCATCTTAATTTTTGCCTTCCAACATTCCTTTTACCCTCTGCCTTTCATGAAATATCTAAATATTGGAACCGCCGTTCACTAAAACTACTAAGGAGTGTGGTAACAAAAACTGACAGCGTCAAAATGTAATATACTAACAACGTATATATAAATAAAGATATTTTGTGTGTCACAGGATACACATTTTTATATGTATTTTGTGAGTGTATGTGGATCCGAGTTCTTGCTAGACGCATGTTCTCGTTCTGTCTAAACAGGTTTCACCTTGACATACTATATGTTGTAAACTCCCTTATTGTTAATTAATCTGCGACAAGTCACAGACTCGTGTAGACAGTTTAAATTGGAGTCAGTGAGGAGGAAGGTTAATTTTGATAACTGAGTAAACACGACTCTGCAAAATTTAATCCATGTTACTGTAAATGTCACAGCGTGACACCTTTCAAATCAGATTATGCCTAATTTAAAAAGTATTAGTATATCACAATAATTGTAAATATATATCTAAGGACTATTGCCTATTTCCTAAGGACAATATATTGTGAGTATAGCCATCCAATTTTTAAAGCTAGGTAACTTCTAATATCCCGCACACGACGAATTATTTATTTACAACTGGAAAACAAGACGAGGCCAATGTTGTTCCTTGACAACGACACGCAAATTGTTTATACACAAAATTATTACCTCTCTACTCTCTCCGTTTCTCATTTCATAACATCCTCAGTCATATCTTCCTTTTTATACAAATTATATATAGGTCTATATATGTAAAATAGACTATATTGTGTACAAAATGTTAATATGAAGCCTTTTTCAATAAAGAGAAATAAATTTGTATGGATTATTAAGGAAAATACGAGTTTACAAGCTTTGAGGAATTATCAAATAAGTAACTTATATAAATAAAATAATTAATCTAAACAGTAAAACATATCAATATCAACGGGAAATGTGATCATACAAAATTGAAATGGTAATAACGACTTAAAAAAATTATAATTTAAATAATAAATATAAGAAATCTATTCTTCGCTTTTTTCGCGCATCAGTTCACTTAGATTTGTTATGAATGCTTGTTTGTCATTTTCCGTCAGTTTTGTTATTTAAGACTGACTTAATTTTACTGTTTAAAAGAATATGAATATTTTACTGACTTTAAAAATATGTCAGTGAAAATATAATATAAATTTTATTTGTAACAATCATATCTAGACAATGATAACGAACTTAACATCAAACGTAGACGAAAATTTAGAAACAAAAACTTAGAAAAATGGTTGTAAAGTACTAAATTGCTAAAGAAAAGTTTTTCAAACACGCAAATTTATTGGAATACCTATATTATAAGCATAATTATAGATTACTATGTAATATATTTTAATAACGCCATATTTTAGTAATCTATTGTATTATATCTACCGCTATATTATTTATAAGAATTATTATGGTATACAATTTTAGAAAAACAGCTCTACATGTCTACAACTGTTATGTTGAAAAACAGTTGTCTGAAAAAACGGGGACACACACATGTCGTTGAACGTTAACGACACAGATGATACTACTAAGATTTAGGCAGTTAACCTATGTTCGCGATACAAAACAAATTATAACTATCACACAACAATATGATTACATAAAAAAGTTAACACACTTGAGATTTTTTCTGTGAAGTATTGATTGCACAAAATTGAATTTCCCAAGGAATTAAAATTTTTACTCTCATGTCCCATTCAAATAAGGTTTGTTTGCGCAAACAAACGAATTTACTGAAATAAAGAATTTCACATACGAAATATTTATTCTTAATATATTTTATTAAGTAATGAATATATTATATTAAAAAATGTAGTTATATTCTCAAATTTGCAGTCTTTGGGTAACCTACAAACATAGTTATAAAACTGGCTTGGATTAAATTTTTGTTAAAATAGTTATGACATACTTATTAAAAATTTTAAATATATTTAACTGAAAGTACACAAATAAGCATAGCAATTATGTTTGTAATTGAAAATAAATATAAGTTTTTGTAATGTGAACAAAGTGTGAGTGTAGTACACTGCTAAAAATGAGATTAGGGAAATACCATCGTTACAGAACAAAAAACCGCTCATATAAATCGACATAGCAGAGCATGGTATATTACATACATAATAACATAGGTATATAAAATTATTCTGTCTATAGAATTAATCCACATTAATTCAAAATCCGCATACTGTCTTAAATCATTAAGTACAGTCTACTGATTCCACACGTACATTACACATTTTTTAAGTACTTGTTACTACCAAATATTTCTTAGCAGTCATAGAGTAATAGGCTAAACATTTTGTATTCTATTTAGTTAGAAATAAAGATTTATATTACTAATTACTAATAATTTGTTTGTATTAATATTATTTGTAATAATTTGTGTCAACTGATTGCTTTGTGATGTTCTAAACATGTAATATAAAACGTATAAAAGAACTACAGTTCACATGAAGTAGACGTGCCAGGGAGTTCTCTTTTACACGTAAAACTGTTGCAGCCTGTGCTCTGAGTTTCGTTAACGGAGGTGAAAAAAGGGTTCACACTGTTTGAAACAATTGCATTGATATACTATGCTCTCTTATTTACAAGTCAAAAAATTATTTCCAGGTGTCTTTAAAATAAGAGTTAGTACAGAAAATGTAAAATTAGAGCAAACTATATTTCAAGTCATATTAGTGTTCTTGTATAAATTTATAAAGCTATGTAAATATTGAATTATATAGTTTGATATATTATTTATGCCATCATCATCATCATCCTCACAACACGTCGTAGGAAAGGTACTGCCTGCCCCGCCTTCAAAAATTCTCCAGCCATATTATTTATATAATTCAATAATATAAAAATAAATTTAATGCGATATATGTAATAAATGACTGCGTTACTGAACAATGTGAAGCATATTTTTAACAAAAAAAAAAAAACTATTGACACAAGTTGCGAAGTGTTAGTCATTATTGTGTTTCGGAATCAATTAGGTTACAATATTTTTGAAAATGTAATGATCATTATTTATTCATCACTGCTAATTGGATATAATGTTCCTTATCAAACATTATCTCATGTATGGATATTGGTAGTCATCTGCCAAAGACGTCATACGAACAGGAAATTTTTAAAATTGTATTTCTATACTGTATAGGTTAATGCGACTTTGTTTCAGTGAAATTTCACCTAAGTTAGTTCAGCATTATTGAACGCCGTAGATTCATATGTTACTTGTAGTCTAACATATTCACTAATCTAACCTGTTCACTAACCTAGTCTTCAGGTCATTAGTAATCTTTTTAAAGTCATTGATACTTTTCTCCCCTCTTACTACATGTTTCCTAAACACCATTACATCATCTTCAAATCTCAAATTTCAAATATGTAACCCAAATACTGTATATCAAAGATGTCAAGTTTGTCTATACTTATTATTTCTTTTTCCCCTATTCGCAGTCACAAACACATCTCTGTCTGTCTGCCTATCTATCAGCGTCTTACTCTCTCTCACTCTCTCTCTCTCTCTCTCTCTCTCTCTCTCTCTCTCTCTCTCTCTCTCTCTCTCTCTCTCTCTCTCTCTCTCTCTCGCTGCCTCTCCTTAATACAAATCCAATAGTTTTGTTAATAAGATATATTTTGCTGAACTCCCTTTCTAGAAGTAACTTACCGTATACTAGATGCTGTTGGATATAGACTGTTGCATATGTCTTCGAGGGAATCTGTAGCCTATTACTCTTTGCCTAAACCTTCAATATATCTTTGTGTACACTGAATCAAAAGCTATTACGTAATAGGTAAATGACTTATAAAGTGTTCTCCTACTCACTGTAACATTCATACTGTAACGACGACGGAACAATGGAGGCTGTCGTTCTGTACGTTTCACAGGTAGACCAGCAGGTGCGCTTTTCTGCCAAAGCAGCTCTAAAGTACCCTCTAGAGTTTTCGAGTGCTTTTTAAGGACGCACATTATGAAATATTAGTCTGGAACGCTGCAGGCTAAACATAGGTGACAGCTGCAGCTTACAAGTCAGTTATAAGTGGCATTTACTGAAATGTTTTTCCAAGTATTGCGTCGAAGTGATTATTGTGGTATAATTACTGTGGAACTCTAATAGTTGACATTATTTTGCGTGTGGACAAATTTTAGTTGAATTATTGTACAAAGTGATTACGAATTTTTATATTGTGATTAATTAAAGCTGGTTATTAGAGACTCCACTGGTGTCTGTAATTTGTTTACACTGTACCATACGACGATCAGTGAGACCACCGGAACAATATGTTAGTCATGCTACGTTCCCTTTATACTACTAGTATATTCAGAACTGATTCTCCCCGTTATCAACATTGCCAAAAATTGTTGACGATCCAATTATCATGAAATATAAGTTATTTCTGAAAGCTAAGTAAAAGCTAACAATACCTACTAATGAGATAAGTATCATTACGATGGTCTACTTAATCGTCGTAGGTACAGTGGAAACAAAATCAAGACACCAATTAAGTCACAAATCCCAGTTTTAATTTTCACAGTTAAACAGTTCGTAATTAGCAACACAGTCTGTTACAACAAATCAAATAAAAACTGTTCACACGAAATAAAATATCGACTAAAATTAAACAAAATTGTATTACAATTATCCCCCCCGATTATTAAACACTTTACTAATAACCACTTGAACGCACACAGTAATGTCGCCCGATAATCACTTGTAATCGCCGGACAATAAACTCGAACCGCGCTGTAAATATATCGCAACTATACTGACTACTAAGGCCGCTGCCGCCTTGTATTTATAAATCCGCGCACAGACCAGAAAATTCCAAACTGCGTCTTAGCGCCAGTGTGTACGACGTAATTAATTGCGGCCTTGACACAGTCCGCGCGGTCGCGTGAATTCTGGCACCGTCTAGCAACTTGCGTCGAGAAGCACGTACACCATCGCATTACATTCTGGATCCCTCTGGAACGTTCGATAAACACGTAGATTGTTCTGTGATGTCGTAACAGTATGTTCCTAAAAAGTCATTAAAATATTTTAATTCAATTCCTACCAGTAATAGTAATACTTTCTCAAGATATTAAATTTTATGTACAGCCATATGTTAGAAACATCAATTTACAAGATTACTTATATAGGCCTAGTTTATACTTGAACTATTCTGTTTCGTCCGTGTGATTTGATAATGATTTGATGTTTTCCCATATTAACGTTGTAAAAATTTTACAACTTCTTTTCCTTCAGTCAACGTGGTTGGATTATGGAGTTCGACCTCTTGTAAATAAGAGAATAATGGTTTAGTGACACAATATAATTATGGTAAATGTACTAAATCCATTATACGTTTTATTTCCTTACGTTTGAAGTAGTGGTTAGTTTCAGGGCACTAAGACTACACTACGACTAAAGGAAAACGACAGGAGTAAAATTGTATTTTTTAGAAATGACAATGTCGTGTACAGAAGGGGAAACATACCATTTAAAAATATGGTGATACAAATTTAAGGTTGTTTAACCTTATTTACGTAAACAAGAATGTCGGCTCTACATACACAATGTTGTTTATTAAAAACGTTTATGTAGAACAAATTTTTGAAAACCGTTGAATAATCTTTATAAATAGGAAGAAATCACAGTGCGGAAACATAAGCTATATACTGTGATTTTGCTGATGATAAGCACTTTTAACAGCTGATAACGGAAACATGGGAAGTGAATATATGGCCACTGGAGACTAGGACCAGGTATATTTTTAGTGAGTGATAAGACCAAAATGTGTAGGAAATTTAAATGTTTATATATTTAAAAAAAGTGATAAGAATATAGCAGTAAGAGTGTTAACAAAAAACAGCTAAGAACGACTGTAGAAAACAAGCGTTAGTAAGGAGAATAATACATTCTACCTCATAATTAAAAACAGCAATATGTAGGAAAGCCATGTGGCATTTTAGAAATGGGATAAAGATAAAGTAGAACGTCTACTAACCAAAATCAACATAAATATGAAGAATGGTAGTTTTATTTAGACGACTGCAGATAATATAACTGGCTGAACAATATTAGAAGATAGATGGCAAAAATGTGTAGTTTTATATATGTATATATATATACATATATATATACGTATATATATATATATATATACACGTATATATATTGGGCTTTTCAAAAAGTTTACAGTTAACTTTTTCTACATGGTACATGGATCCTTGTAGAAAATCCAATATGGGACCTTAGCGCAAGGTTAAGAGATTTGGCAGACTGAGGTAAAATAAAATTATTAAAAATTACTTAACTTTAATTTCTTATTAGTAGCTCTTTGAATATTACGCTCGTAATATTGATATAGCACTTCCGTGAAATGTAAACCTTTCTACATTTTCAAGTATGCCTTCTCTTAAGGATACTTAAGAGTATTACTGTTGCGTTAGCTTTGTGTCTTCGAAAAACTTTCCCATTTCCCTTGTCTTGTACAACCAGGCTCAGTCTTATAACTCCTCATTGTGCCTCCTATCCCTTCTACCACGTACTTCTCGATCAGCCGGTTTTCCTTCGTTTTCCTTTACTTTGGTCTTTCCTCTATACATGTTTAAACAATCTCTATTGTATTTCATCTATTTCTTCACCCACAGCTAATGTTTCAAATCTTTGTTAAAAGTTTTTCTTTCTTGGGACTTCTGTTAATGTTTTTAAATCTCATTCTATTATTTCAACGTCTCCTGGGTTTTTAGCTTTACAAACTTGGATCGTATATTAATAATTCTGTGACAAAGAAACTTATTTTTTTAATTAGAATTCATACATATTCTTTAAGTCGGCGTGTTTATGCTGCAGAAAAATCATAAACACTCTCAAACACTTACGTTTTAAGAATATAAATATGATTAATTGCATTTAATATTTTATACTAAGAATTTGTGACACCTCTATAAAATGACTTCATAAAATTGAATTAACTATTTAAGGTGTTTATTAATATACTTCGTTAATCATGTAATTCATTGCGAGAACATCGTACCTACAGGATTAAAGTTGTATGTTGAAGTGATGGTGCCTCTGATATCGTCATAGTAACTCATTCTGATCAAACTTCGGAATTCAAACTTGTAAAACGTGATGTACAAAGTAGGTTAAAACAAATGTTTTCTCATCGACAAGAAGTAGTAACTGTACTTTATTAATTTACTATAAATAACTTTTTGAACGCATAGAGCAAACGCAGCTTAAAGCAAAAATATTTCAATGTTGTTACAATACCCGTTACTGTCGTTTGTACCTGATGTAAAATGTCTTTCAGTTCTTTTACTTTTCAACTGCCATTTCTTTACCTCTGTGTTTTACAGATTTTTGACCCACGTCTCCTTGCAAACTCATAAAACTGTCGATTGCATTAAATACACAGCAAACCATATAAGTTTAGGTTTTCTTTGCGTGTTGTTCACAATTCTACATGGAAGGTAATGTTTCAGATAGTTCTGAGGATGGAAAACATCATCCAAGGCAGAGACACGGACAAGCAATTACAAGTATATATGATTCTACTTATAATTAGCCCAATGAGTAAACAAAAAAAAATAAAGTATACTCTTAATAAATAAAGTCTCTAATCATTAATAAATATTTCAATACAGTTTCCAAGGTTCTAAATAGTTTAGATAAATATTGATAAGTTAATTTCAGTTCAATTACAATTTTTGTAACATATTAAAAATAATATTACAACTAGGGCTATAGTTACAAAAGTGTCTGAATACATTTTTTTCATTAAACTGATTTAATGTCGGATATGCATTGTGCTACTTTTATACTTAACCATATATACCTCTAGAATTGGCGCAATGGAACGTTCAAATTCGATAATAAAATGTTTAGTAGTCAACACAATCGTATCTATATTTTAAATAGTCAACAGTATTCATATTTAAAGTACTTGTGTTACAGTAATGCTAACTTAATTATTAATGAAATGAAAGATCTAATTAGAATTGGAAAATGAAAGTGGTTTACAAACTTTGGATATATGATTATATGAAAATTAATTAAAATGAATAAGCTTACGTGCATAAAATAATACATCTAATTTTTATTTATTACTTTTTGATACGGTACGGGCTGAATATATTATCTCATAGTGCTACTACAAGACATACAGTACACGTGATGACAATATATAATAATTTTATACGCTAAAGACTTTCAAATTAAAAAGTCTAGTTAGAAATGATACCTTCTGAACGGAACACCTGCTGTCAGAATAGCCGTATAGAACTTGATCCTAAAAATTTGTTAATCATAAAAGCTTGCAAGTTTGTGAATAAAGAATATAAGATGAATTTACTTTAAAATTTACTAATATCTGACTTTTTCAATGACATATATGAAAATCGGTATGGAGAACCACACATGACTTCCATGTTGTAATATTTAAGTTTAAAATAATTTACTTGGATTCGGTTCGGTAATTTCAAAAAAAATATCGCCCATCCTCAAACTACTTTCACTATTTATAGATATTTTTGTTATTATGAGGTAGTCGTTTAATATAATGTTATTTTCAGTCACTTTATCCATAAAAATGAGGTAGGCTTACTTTATTCTTATAAAGAAACCGAACTACGCAGATAATCATCCCTCCTACGAAGCGCTCCAAAGTCACTCATGGAACCTGAGCATCTTGCACAGGGTTCATTCCCTAAAGACGAAAAGTCTGTCTATGAACCGTTCCTCTGTAGACACGTGCAGTTACACTGCCCAGCGATCCACAGGAAGTAAATCGGTATCAACGCTGGACACTTTTTCGGCTTGCACGCATTGTGTTGGTGTGGGTTTCGGCACTTTCCATTTAAAAAGCGTGCAAATGTACGAAAATAAACATGAGTGAGGCCAGAAATAACGCGAATTGTGTGTGTGTGTGTGTGTGTGTGTGTGTGTGTGTGTGTGTGTGTGTGTCTTGCTTGCCTTTTTATTGCGGTAATCATAATAATAAAAAGGAAACGTAAACATTACATAATTCAGGTATGCTTGCCTGCCACGAACGCTATATTTTCTCTCACACATGATTTAAATTAAAATGAAAAAATATAGAATTTTGTTAAAGTGAAATGAAATGTTTCCATAGAAACTACTTCTTTGTTGTCAATAACGTATTACACATATAAAACTTATAAAATTTACTTCCTTCATCAGCAACTAATATTTTAATTTATATAAAAAATTACCCCTCCCCCTTCAACTACCCTTTTCAATTATAGATATTTCATCTAACTTTCTATAGTGACCTTCTTTTCAGGATACTTTATTTATCAAAATTAAGCATTTTACTCTTGTTAAAACGTAAAACGTTGCAGGTAAACTACCCCTTTCCCTTAACTAATCTTCACCAAAATCAATAGCCCTTGAGTGAAGGACATACAAAAAATTATTTATACATACAAAAAAAAAAAATACATACAATTCAGGACTATATACAAAAAATTATTTGATTCTGTTTGAATTTGCGGCTGTTATCGTTTGCCATAGAACAAATTCTACAGACAGACACACACAGACACTTTCGAAAAATGACTTTTTTTCATGTTTTGATAGTAGTACAATCAGAATCTGCCATTGTCTCGAACACGATTTTTTTAGCCGTGACCATCAAAATAAAGTAGAACGTCTACTAAACCAGAATCAACATAAATATGAAGAATGGTAGTTTTATCTAGACGACTGCAGATAATATAACTATTTTTATTTCCTTATGGAACATGGAAGTAAAAAAAAATTGAAAACGTCTACCTGAAACGTCGTGTAGTAAACACAAAAATGTAATTTCCTTTGCTTAAAACAAAATGAGAGAATATGGTTCATTTTCGTCATAGTCTTCTGTAGTATAATTTGTTTTCCTGCAAACACTTGTCTAAGAAATAATTTTTTTATGTAAAATATAATTCATTTTTGATATACAATTTTTTGGCAACATACTTTTGTCTAAATCTAAAAAATTATATGAGCACTCAACTTGTCAAAATGATTGTCGCTTTTATTGGTTAAAAATTCTACCTATGTACAGCTCAATATAAATTACCTCTAAATATTATTTACATGAATAAACTCAAGATATCGTTTAAGAATTTATTTCTACAGCTTCTTCCGGATAGATTGGACGACAATGATTTCTAGTGTGTTCAGTTAGGTGATAACAAAGGACACTACAACATCCCCACTTAATGATACATTAATTAGCGTTGGTAGTTAAAAATCTAGCGACTGTTGAGAGACCATCTCTACGAATAAGTTTTATAATTACTTGCCCCTGTATAATCATGGTAAAATTTACATACATGTTATAATGCTCTTTACATAACACCAAACATTATCGGTTACATACATTAAGAATTTGTAGCAGCAAAAACTCATTCAAGAATGGGGTTACTTGCAGTTACTTTATACTGCAATCGTTGTATCTTCTTGTATTTTTTGACCATTTAGTAGATACAAATGGTGTTTTCAACAAATAGAGATAAGTGGTGTTTTAATTCTGATTTCAGTATAAGATCAACTCAGTTTATTTTGACTAATAATGGCGATAGATAATAACGACTCTCTGATAAATCAAGTCGGACAATGCTGTCTAATTAATCTTGCAAAAGAACAAAATATAAAATTTTACAACATAACGCTATTCAAATAAACTTAAAAGAATGGTGTAGTAGCTAATAATTGTAAAATTAATTTAAATGTCGACACCACTTTCTTACCTTAACTTGTTTATATCACAAATTGCATTCCATTATTTAAGCATACATTTTAAATTATGTTAAACAAAGGGACATTAAATCTAAGTTCAATAAAATACTAAAACAGCGTGCCTTAAAAAAGACATTTGGTGTGGGTGATCTTTAATTACTTGAAGATTTTCTGAGTAAAACGTGTAAACAGCTTTTGCTTACTTAGTCTGTTGAACCAGAATGCGTCCTGTGGGAATTTGCAAGCTCACTGTGTTTACTAAAGGTATAACGTACCACACCGCTAAGTAAGTAAACTCCTTGTTACCACTGTCTATTGTCTCTCATATTTAGGCTATAGTTCGTCAAAAAATACACTTCTCAAATTACATAGTAATTTAGTAAGTAGTTTAAATTACTCTATGTTTAAATTTTTTAATTAATTTAATTCAAAACGGATCTGTCATATTCTGTTCCTTTTGTGCCTAATCCATCTTTAAACAGCTGATTCAATACACTCAGCTTTCTAGCGTAATTTTGTATTTGTTAGTATGTCTGATACGTGTTATGGTTCAGTTCATTATAATCAGGCACACAGTTCTTTACAGTCTTCTTTA
This sequence comes from Magicicada septendecula, assembly GCA_034769895.1. Classification (NCBI taxonomy): domain Eukaryota; kingdom Metazoa; phylum Arthropoda; class Insecta; order Hemiptera; family Cicadidae; genus Magicicada; species Magicicada septendecula. Next base: position 568,692,319 of record CM068367.1, read on the forward strand.
TTATTTATTATCTATACGCTAATCAGTTGTAGATGTGCAATACTAGTGTAAAGCCATCAATAATCTCTTGGTCCACGGTGTCTGCTCGGTAGCTAAGCATCGATTCAATCTCGTTAACTTATTCAATCTGCTTTTAAATTCGTTTCGTACAATTGGCACCAGAAAGGGAAAGCTTTAACATTTGTATTTACTTCCGTGTCAGTTGGACACATTTTAAATGCACACGGAAAGTAAACCTTATTTCAAAAACAACTTAAAAAACAATATGCAAATTTCTTAATAAGGATGTCAATTTACCTTAAAATTGATTAAATCTCTGATTTGTTTTAATTGAATTTCCAATCCTTTTCAAAATAGTTATTTTCTTGTTTTCTAGATAATGATAAGAGTAAAAAAGTAAATAAGCATCAGATGATGTGTCGTACAATACAACGAATACTAAGAAACAAAACAAGAACTGATATTAAAATGAAGTTCTAAAACTTAATGGCGATACCTGTTCTTACGTATGCTAGTGAAACATGGATGGTAACTGAGGAAGAAAAGCAGAATGTACAAACCGCAGAAAGTTAATTTTAAATTACTTTTAATTTACATACGTTTGTAAAGTCTATTCTATTGTAATACTTTCCTATTGTAAAATTGAATTACAAGTTACTTCCGTTCTGGGAACACGTGGTGACCCTGTATTTAACTGTCTTTGATAAAGTTAAAAGTAAATGTTACAGTAAAAAAAATAAATAAAAGTAAAGGTTGAGTTAAAAGTAAATGGATAAAATAAACTATAGAAAATTAATAAGAGCAACTAAAGTGTTGACAAAAATTGTGACAGTGTGTGTGTGGTGTCTGTGTTCCGAGGCGAGAGAGTGTAGGGGTGGCTGTATTCTCTGACGGCTAATCTGCAAATAAAAATGTTATATGGTCCCCGTACAGCCGGGAGAAAGGGATTGCGGAGATAGTGACATTTACACCGGTCACTTTCTGCAGAGCAGTGCAATAGGATGCTCCCCGAAGCTGTCAGGCCCAGATATACTCCTGCTACAGAACACCGAAAGACATCTGCCCGGAATGAGACTAGTTGGAACTTCTGAACACTTCAAGGACCACCACCAGCACTTATTGCACACTGGTCTACATGTTACCATTTGAGTTTTTCAGGAAGTACAGGTGGGAGCATTCCAATTATTAAACTTCAGTCAACAACAACTCCACCTGTTTTAAATCAACTGTAACTAAAATTGTATACTAACATTAAGTAACGCTCTTAAACAAAAAGGTAACAGAAGTCCAGCTGTTTCAAATAAAATTATAATTAAATACTTTACGATAACTTAAATTGATGTTGTTAAGGTAAATGATATTAGAATCCAATTGTTTGAAAGACTTGTAGCTAAATATTTTATGATAACTTAATTGAGGTTCTTAACGAAAATGGCACTAATAAAAATTGTTACTGGTTACAAGAGTATTTTATTGCAGGTCCTGTCACTCTGGGCTCCAGCACACTCTTCGCTTCCGCTAGGCTAAGTGGTGGTCTAGTTTTTAAATTTTACGTAACGGACTAAGTGGCCGTTACAAGGTTTCTACTGAAAATTCATATCAGAAACAAGTTGATAGTAGTATAGTCTCTAAAATGTTTTTCAAATGCTGTCTATGCAGTGGAGCTACTTCATTCTTCACTGCTAGTAGTGGTTAGTACTCCTCTCACGGGTCCGTGATACTAAATGATAAATGATCGTTTATAACAGTATTCACTTATACTCTTCAAGAATAATATAATGATTATTAAATTATACTCGATTATACCTTTATGTTCTTAAAACAACTGCAGTTTAAGAAGTTAACATTATTTATTATTGATACAACAGATTTCTCAGGTTTGTTATTAGTGAAAGGTGCTTCATCAGTGACATCAGCCTTTCACTGTCTAGATACTGTAAGTTTTTTTAATTATGTTCTTTTCTCTTTTCTTCTTTTTATATGCTTACGATGGTCTCAGTCAGTGTTGTTTACCGTTTCATTAAGTAACAGTTGAAGAATTGTTAAATATTTCTTCCTTCTGTTCTGCTGTGCATTTGGGCGTAACTACCATTATTTTTCTAGTGAGGTTTGATAATCATTTTGGTAAAAGAAAATGTTAACTATTTTTAAATCCTATCATAACTTGTTTTGTTTTTTAAAATTTTGTTACTTTGTTTCTGCTAATTTATATAGACCAACTCGGCACAACCTGTGTGTGTGTGTGTGTGTGTGTGTGTGTGTCACTGTGTTAATTTTTATTTTTGACAATTTAACGTCACTACTACTCGTTTTCAGTTGACAGACTATGAAAGGAAAGACTTCGTGGTGAAGCTTTAAATTCTATAGCAGAGAAAAAATTAGGCAAAGCTGATGATATAATAATTTCAGTTAGCATAAAGTTACTTCACGTTTCACCAAGAAAGGAAATAAAATCTTCTTAACAACTTACATATTAGTCAACGCACATCCATGTTGCACGATAGTTTTTTAGATAAAATTATTGACTGTTAAGAGATAGTAGTTTTCTCTAATAGTCACAGAAATTTACTTTACATTAGATCAACAATTACAGTTGATATTGCATTATAGGAGACGGGTAACATCACTGACTGACTGTAGTATTCTACTATAGATATTACAACAGACACAGGGGGTAAACCCGCATACAATGAATACGGTTACGATGACAATGTAGTCGATAACCAGCAGACAGGAACACCGTATGTGAGGGATGATATTACTGCTGCATCAATACACGACTACAACGAACACAAAGCGACGGTATTAAACTACCCTCGTTCAAGAAACAATGTATTAAAGAACGCAACACAACGACTTAACACAAACATAAGTTTGAACTTAGAGCGACACTGTTTGTGTAACAAAACTTAACCTCAGTCTCTGAATAGTTAATGATTGCCGGGCAAAGTTATTGACATCTGCAGCTAAAGATCACTGTTTTGCTGTCTGATTATCCTTATTGCTCTGTGCACTGAACAGCAGTCTATAGCAGTTTTCATTTGGCGTTCAATTAAATCTTTCTCCGTATGTCTTATTTACATTTATTATTATAGGTACATTAACTTTGAGTATTATTATATTCATTCCTTACACTATTATAGCCAATTATAAACAAAGGCCCAGAATTACTTTTACTGTTTCTCTTAAATAACTATATTTTTTCTTCTGAGATAAATAATTGTAAAAAAACTTTATTTTTGTTCGTGTTTCTCAGACTGTTGGTAGCATGTTTCATAGTATACGTTTGGAGCAAATACCTACTTCTGTACTGACAACAGTGTATACATGTCTACTCTATAATAAATTAATTTATATAATACTTATCTTTACGCATCCACTTTCACATGCAAACGCCAAAAACGCAAAGTGTTGTAAATGAACACAAGCGTCAAATATTCAGCTGGCATACGCCTCCTGAAATATTGAACGCCTTATCAACTGTAATAGTAGTGTCACGTTCTCCGTCATATTCAAGGACATTCAAATTTTTCAGTTTAACATACACAGTTTGTTTATTAAATAGTAGTTAACCCTCTAGTTTAAAGTTACTAACGCAGAAATGAAGCAGACAGGGAAAGAGGTGACCGAGTTAACTGAATATTGTAGTTTTCTCAAGTAATCACACACGTCAAAACACAGAGAGTTGTTTGGAACAGACTCGGAAGACCGAACATCGTAATTTTGTCAGAATTTCTTCTCAAGTCTCCGACGATACGTTGTGTGTAGATTATCTAAATTGCAGGCACTTACACCAGAACATGTGGTACTGCATGAATTCATTCTGTATCACATATATGCGCGCGCTCGCCCACACACACACACAAACACATTCGCGTGTATGTATAAACATACATAATATTTAGTTTATAATATATAAATATTATATTATGATTACGATTCAGAAGAACATGTGTCAGCTGTTTGAACTTTTAAGATATTTATTAATAAATACTGTAATTACAAAAAGGTGATAATGTTAACGGATGTTAACGGATACACATGATTTATTAAACATTCTCTGCATTACTTTCGACTTTAACATTACTTCCTAAATCGTGTCTGATAAGTAGACCTACATTTACACACGCTGTGGAACTTGAGTGTAATATTTGCAGCTTGTTTGGCCCAGGCGCATCTCACTTTATATAGGCTACCTCTACTTGGTATGAAACTTGCTTTATATCTCTACTTATTATTAAGCAATTAATCTTTGAGATACATTTTTTTCTATCTTTATATGTCAAAAGGCAACCAAGTTTTTTTATTAATCCTACTTGTAAGATGACCGTAAATACACCTAAGATACCTAATAAATAAGCCAAATGTGTAATAATAATTGTGTTTAAGCTAAATGTAAATAACTTGAGTTATTCCAATTTTAAACTGACAGGAGCTTTTCATATCCATGAAAGATTTCAGAATCCTAAACAGAACTACTAAATCTAACTGTCCTACAGACGAAATTTCCAAGGGAAGAGTCGAAACACAAAAAAACGTAAAAAAGCTTTTGTAATTATATACAGATTTGTCAAACCGAAGTTGAATAACATCTACCGGGGCTGTTTAACATTACTGTGAAAAAAATTATAAAGGAGTTGGGTATAGATGTGTAGGGAATTAAATAGAAGCAAGAAACAATAAGCAGATGCTTACCAGACGACATCGACTTAATTCAAAGGTCAAAGCGAGCATTCAGGAACACATACAAGGATTTAAAGAAAAATGTTACTATGTCGAGTTGGTAATTAATCTTAAACAACCCCCAGGCGTTGAAAATGAGTTTAAAGAGAATTATTCTAGCCATAACTGCAACAGCGGGTATGACATCGTCGAGGTTGTCAAAGATTTCAAGTAGCGGGAAAAGATTCAACTAGCAAAGTAAAAAAAAATATTTTATGACTCAGTAAATAAATATAATAAAATTATGAACCATAACGGAGCATTCTATAGGCTCAGATTCTGCCTTGAGTTGAAGATGGTTCAACAAATTTTAAAACTTGTAACATACATAAAAAAGTACAATCTACTGTTTTATACGTAGACGCAAAATTTCGACGTTTACAAAGAAGATTAGAGATTCTGTTCATATTTGTATTGAGAACAACGTTTGACCTAATAGGAGAGAGTGACGAATGGTGCATCAGGTTTAATCACAAATTGAGACAACGATACAAAGGACTTACCAAAAAACCCCAAAGTAGGATACTAGGCCTAACATGGGTAGGATATATAGAGTGAATGAGTGACACTCGTCTACTCCAAAAAATAATAAAGCAACAGATGGTGTATATCAGGCGAGGGAAAAAACCAAACACTCGCTGGAGAGACAGTGTTGAGAATCTCCTGGGGATGAGAAGCTTATAAGAGGCTGCATGGGATCTGGATTCATGGAGGCAAAGATTAAGAAATACAAGTTGTCAGGGGAAGACAAAATTTTTAAATAAAAGAAACTAATTTTTTACTTATTTCTTTGACCGAGAAAGTTAAAGACAGTGTATTTAATATACTTAGAATTTTCCATGTTGATATGGACAAAATGTCTTTCGTCCATTGTTATTACAAAATATATATACACATTGGCTAAACGTGTACAAGAAACAAACAGGAATAATCTGACGATCAGTTTACTTTAAAGGACGATTTGGTATTACAGTAGGTCAATGATCAGAGGTCTTACATCTGTATATGGTTTTCAAAGAGCTCTGGCAATGTGAAAAATTCTAATAAATGTAGCGGGAAGAATATAATGATATGTTTTATATGTTACTGGTAATTGCGTATGAATTGTCTAGTAGGAACTTTTGGTCATTAAAATAACAAAACACCGTAGTTCTGGACCCACAAACATGGCATCTGTTATTTTACGAGCCTTGAACCGTATAGTGTATATAAGTGATATTATGTAAGTACAAGCGTACAAATTAAATGTAAGGTTACATATAAGGTAACATTTTTTGGTAATAACACATGAAACGCAATAGAAAAAGTTTTGAATAATTTTATTTTAGACGTATAAGACCAGAATGTAATGTAACTAACATTATAAAAATTTCATCTCATTTGCCCTAGCTTAATACGCATAGCTCTTTCCACAATAAAAGATAGTTGTGTAAATTAGTAAAAAAAAAGTACAATGTGAAGTGCAGTTTCAGTTGAAAATACGTGTACAATCAGTGAAAATGATTGAGATGAGTATAATGTATCAAGTTCGTCTAGACTGAAGGATTTGTATGTTGACGAGTATGCGTGTATGTAGGACGCACGATATCCAATTATGATTTGTTAGACTTAAAAAAATATTCATTGTTGATTACTCACTTAACATTTGGCATTTACTATATTTTGTCAGATTTCTTTAAGTAAGTCAACACATAATGTTACCTTTTTATAGGACATTTCACAAAGAAATTATTGATAAATGCTGTCCAAAACTTAACGGTCAATAAAATGAATTTCTATTGGTTTGGAATTTTGTTAATCGTTGGTAGTACGTGTTTGCTACAGAAGTATTGCGTGTTATTTATAGTGAAGTAATCTCATTGTTTAGAAAGTTTGGGTATGCTTTCGTCGTAGGTGAGGACAGGTTGACTTGCGCACTTTCGAGTGAAATTACCGATTATCAAACACGGAACTGTAGTGAGTCTTTTATGAACTTAAATACTGCATAAGGAGATTTACTTTCTTCAACAGTTATATGTTACTTTAGCGAAGGAGAGATTAAAATTTGTGCGAACAAATTATTTAGAAATTATTAAAGGTCTGCATGCAATTGGAACAGATATATCTGTTCTCGTTGCAAATAAATAAATACATACGTACATATATAATATATATTTATATTAACCCCCCGACTTGATCGTGGTAAGGGCCCCAAAAAATCCACTGCAATTAATTCTCCCTTCGCTTCTTTCTGTATACTCTGCATCTCCACATAGGTATGCAGATTTGGTTGCTTAGCCGTCTGGCAATCATAACATTTCTTTAATTCTATTTTAATTTTCCTCCACATATTATTAATTGTAAAATCTTCTTTAAGGGATAAATAACACTTTATTGCCGATGCATGAGCTAAGCTCTCATGAGTTGGTTTGATTAGCTTATGTAACGTTTCATTAGACAACACAACTTTCCAATCATACTTTATTAATTTGAAAAGAATGTTGTTATGTATTTTATACTGAGCTGGTAGTTGAGATTGATTTTTTAAATTGCTCACTGTAACATCCCGATTTTGTTCGTCTGCTAAATTTTGTAGCATTCCTTTACTTCATTGCTAGCTTTGAATTTAATAGGTAAAAGACGTAGTTATTTGCCCTCCTTATCGTATCTCTCTTCGTATTCTTCTGAAACATAACGACTTAAAATACCTGCAACGCTATTATTCTTCCCTTTTCAGTATTTGATGGTGAATGAGTACTCCCCGATTGCTAAAATCCACCTTAAGAAACGAGAGTTGGTGCATATTGAACCTTCGGTTTAGTTAAGACAATAGATGTCTTACTTACCTTATACTGTCTTTCTCCTTCATTCATTTTACATTATGTTGAACACCCTTATAATTACATATTATCTTATTATTACTGATATAAATCTTAGCATCTAGCACATTCAATAAATCAATTCCTATAATACCATCATATATCAACTAATTCCTGAAAATCATTGGATTTTATGCAGCTAATTTTTCATATGTCACGGTTACATATGCTTGTTGTTTAACTTTTTCTCGTTTATTTGTAGCAGTTGTAATATTCATGCTATTTACAGGTAACATCGCAGTGTTCTTAAAATGATTTTTATTTTGATGAACCCAAGTAGCGTTTAGAACTGATAGCTGGCTACCGGTATCTACTAACATTTTAATTAGACAATTATTGTTATTGTTAAATAATGAAATTTGTCCCTTTTGGATCTCGCGTTAGAATCGCCGATTTATATTATTACGATTATTAATTATTATTTTTTTGTTTAATGCAAGTTTTCAGTTTTACTTATTATGAAGTCGTTGATTTAAAGTGTTCAAGATTAGTTGTAATTGTTTAAACTGTCCGTCGTTCTTCGAACGTTGAGTATGGGACAGAGGTTGGTTCTTCTTCACTAGTAGATATAATTCGGTTGCGTTGGTTTTCACTGGAATCAAAGACAATTTAGGATAACGGTACTGACTTTGAGTGTCGTCCTGGTTATCAGGTAGAGTGTATCAGCTCATCTAAAAACAAAATTAATTCAAAATCACTCGTGGCGCCGTCGTGTTACCAACCGTTGCATGTCATCTACCGAGCCTGCAAATGCCTATCTACGTGAAATATTTGGGCCAACTCTAATCGTTAGTTTAAACATAATTTATTTCTCGTTAAAGTCTGTGTATTAATTTCCTTGAAACCATTAACATAAGAAAGTCAGACTTCACAATTATTTTCTCATTTCGTAAAACTCTTCTTAATATCTCAGGGTGGTTAAGCTGCATACGTGGATACAACACTCCACGATGTTTTTGTTTACAATAATTTTAATCAACATGGGTTCTTTTAGCTTACAAGATACTAAATGTTAACACAACACAACAATTATAATTGTTTAATAGGAGAGTGGTCACCTCGGATAACTAAAATCTCAATTCATTAATAAAATTTCAACAGACGGCTTGCGTCAACTTCTAGGTTAGACCTGGCGTGTCTGGTATAATGCCAGTTAAGATAATTAAAATTCTAAATGATCAATCAACAAAGAAAATTCAAATTTCTAAAGTTCTAAACATCTTTAGCATATCCAAATATCGTTAGACTACTAGATGGGATATCCTATCTCAGGTATTTTTCTTAATTCTAACAACATATCAGTAGGTTATGAAATGGTTGTACACTGACTTAACCTACTAGATTCAGTAAAGCTTACTGTCCTTTTATAATTGGTTAACAATCATTTTATAATTAGAGTGAATAATATTCTTTCACTCTTATCCCTAGTCTAATTGTTAATTGACTTTACGAGGGTTAATGGCTCTTCAAAGTTCATTATATATCCTTAACTCTATATATTGTCAGGTTATGGTTCACTTCGTAAGTTTATAATAATAATATTAATTCACCATACTCCCTTTTCATTTATATGGCCGCGATTGCTGGGACTGTACACTAGCAATCGTATTCGCACTTTCACTAGATTTGATTAATTCGTTTATATAACTTTATTAATGCTTTTAGACATTTCGAGTTGTATTCACCCAAATATGACGTTCACTACACGCACAGGTTAGGTTAATTTACTTTTCTAGCGTCGAGAACTCTCGTTCTGTTTCCTGAGTCGATCGTACAAGAATGACGCTTAGCTCGGCGTCTCTTTTTTGGCCAAGCCTCGCTATTATTAATTTGATTGGTGGAAAGCTCGATGACACCTCACTGGCTTTTTCCGGTGGCGTCGCTCTTTGATGTCGAGAGTATGAAAAATATTTTCTTCCAATTCACACAAATATTTTAAATGCATTTAACTTTCTTATGGTACTTGGGAGGTCTAATTTAATCATCTCAATCGTTTGCAATTGTTCTTTAGGTCAATTGGATACCCCTCAAGCCATAATTCTGTTTATGTTTGATAATTTCTTATTTTCACAACTTATGCCTATTATAATATTTTTATTTAAACTACCTTACGTTTATGTTGTTTACAATTTAACTTCACTACTAATTATTTTTACTATTATTCAGTCTCTTTCTGCTTTTTAGTTAGATTATAATCAGTTATGGGTGAAAACACTTCGAAAATTGGTTATAAACCTTGCTGTACAGATATCATTATGTTTTAGATTTAGTTGATATAATTTATTGGTGGTATTTTATGAGTTAGTTACATTTCACACATATTCTTAAGTCTTCCCTTCAACTACTGGTCATCATTGTCTGACTTAATTGATGTCCTTTTTTGTGTATTTTTGTTATTGACATACTTAGTGTTTGGCACACCTTGGCCTTATTTTTTATTCTGCTATTAATCTTAGAATACATTGCTTATATCGATTACATTTTAATCACTACTTGGTGTCTTGTCTATGTTATGAGTTTACTACTGTTGGTTTAGTCTGATATTCTATTCAACATAATATTTAGTATCAGTCTCTAGGCTCCTTTTAGGCCTATTACCACCCAAGTTAATTTTAACAGTGGTTTGTTCATTGTTATTAGATTACTTCTAAATTAACTATTACAACTTCTGGTTATTATATTTAGTGGTTTTGATACAATTATTCCCTTGAATTATACTCTTTACTTTCACCTATAGTTCAGGCACTCTATGGTGTTACATCTTTTCTCTTAACTCTTAATTATTTTTAATTTAGTGATCATTCTCCTTTACAAAATAGTGATAGTAATTATTCTCAGGTGTTACAATCATTTTTTGATTGGATAGGTATATCACCTTTTTCTGTTAATTCAGTAAACTTCTTGCATCTGGTCTCAAGATACAAGTATGTCTATTTTATATTATCCTGATATATTTTTAAGCTAATTACAATTGTTTTACATTATATAAGTGACTGTGAACCTTGCTGGTTCTATTGACACAAATGTTCATCCCTTTTATACCTTATTGTTACAGTTTTTGAAAGATTTTTTAGGTAACTTCAGAATGTCTAATTTCTTGTTTGAATTTACACTAATTACAATAAAATTCTAATTATTCTATACATTATTTTTGTGTTAGTATTACCCTTTTAACATTTAGGTTCATTACCCCCCAACAGAAATTGGATTAATTTAGTTACTTAATTCTTTTATTTGAGGTGCATAATTCACATTGTGTGAGGTTATGGGTCCTATCTTGGTTTGACAACAATGTGTTTATTTTATTATGATTTCAATGTCTTCCATTTCACACTATTATAGTACTAATAATGTTATTTATTATTTTAGGTTTATTATACACCTTTTTGTCTTTATCACTTTCTTAAAACAGTATTCATTAATATCATTCTATAAGTTATATCCCTACATTTGCTCTTGTTACAAGACTGGTCTACACGGTTCATTTTAGTTATTCTTCCAGATACACAGTTAATTTATACTTTGACGAATTTTACTTCACTCTCCTGACTCTTATTCATTATATCATTCATTTATTTTATAAGTTTTTTTGTCAGCATAATTATTTAAATTAGTTTATCAGGCTTCATGATTTTTCTGTTCTTTACTCTGGGCTTTTCTTGTTATGATCCATTCATTTTGTCTTAATTCTTCTCGTGTTTAGTGTAGGATATATATTATTACTTCCTATTTTTGTATCTAGTTGGGTTTTGTAGTATTCTTCTTTGCTCCACTTATAGTTTCTTCTCTCTGTCTTTGTTTTTCTCATTTTTACCTAATCTATTGGGTTAGTTGTCAGTTAATTACGTTTCGTTTAAGTCATTGTTATTATTTCTTTGATCATCTTCATCAGTTTGTTAAAGATGTATTTTTATTCCTTTAAAATCAATTCCTACTTATCTTTGTTATTAACATTAAAGTTTGAATGTAGTATTTCTTATGATTTGTGATTGTTCGTTGTTGTTTGTTTTGGACCCTGGTGGTCGTGATATTATGTAACATTACAATATACACATTGTAACGTTACATAACCTTGTCCCAATAAACTAAGTCATAATAACATCAATGTCAGAAATGGGTAACCTATGGCTCGCTCAAAATTAAATTATATCACTCAACATGATAAACAATTCGAGTGATATATGGTGCAAAGTGAGTTCTAGTGTACCCATTGAGGTGAAAAATAAAAGTGAAAGTAACGTATTACCAAACTGTGCTGTAGGTTTGGAAATTATAAAACTATGAGAGTATGCTATGATAATACTAAAGGATCTTGTATTTTATTTTGTTGATTGTAATATTTATATTGTATGAACAACTAATTGTTATACAATTATGTTAGACATAAAAATCTAAATACCAAGAGATAATAAAAAATTAAAATAATCCTATGAAGGAAATGGCAACAGGAAGTAGTGCCGTGTAGGAATACTATGAGAGACTAAATAAATAATATATAAATTTATTTAAAGATAATAAAATTATCAAATACTTATATACAATGTCATAAGAAAATGAACCAAAACTTATTATGTAAACTAAATTAGTAAAGAAACCGGAATGGAAAGGAATTATTTTTCCATAAATAAAATATAAATTTATAATAATTACAAACTGCCTGTATAATAAAAATACTATGTGTTACTAAGAGTGATGAAAAATAACAAGTATTGTTAAGAGAAAAATTTTGAACTAAAACGGTAGTATAACCTCATCTCTTGAGTTATAACCTAGGGAACCAGTAATAATTGGATGTGCCAATTATACCGGCTGCCTTCGTTGTGAAGCACTGAAAATAATCACAACAAATAAACAATTTATATAGCAGGATATTAGGAAGGGGAGACTGTTGATTTATGCACTCATTTTACTCGGTACTTAGATGACATCTCTTTATTACATTTGGTGATTATGTTCTCTATTGAAAGTTCTCAAACAATATAGTTTACTATATGATTAAATATATAAATTACTACTTTACAAAGGGGCCTCAAAATATGATGTACATCTTATAGATTAATTCCACGGATCCGGGATTAAATATATCAAATGAATTATGGTCACCTTGCCATGTACAATATTGAAACTCTAACCATTTGAAGAATGGTTTTTTTTTTTTACTAATCTTCTAAAACAACAAAACTTTTAGTTTAAACTTTACCTTTTTGCTATAACTAGCGTTATTAGATTTTATACTACATGTTACCTAAAATGTCAGGTTTCTAAAGTCTTTAACGTTATTACATTTAAACATAAGTTTTCTAGTCTTTAATATGATAATTTAAAGTGTCTTTTTGGGTTTATAATTTTGTAACTCTTAACCATGGAAGACAAGCCTCCATGTCACCTGTGTGTTTCCTGAAGTTGCTGCAGAATTCGTCCTTCGGTCCTCCTGATGTTTCTTGAAGTTCAGTCGTTACCTTATCATACTGTGATGGTGAAGTTCTAGAAGTATGTGAAATCATTCCTGGTGTGGTACATTCATCTCAGGCGACTGTAGTTATTCTTAGTAATTCTTGTAGTTAGAATACATAGATAGAAAGTTTGTTGCACTGTTATACACTTCACATGATGATAGATTAGTTGACTATCACCTTCTAGGTTGTAATACTGTATTATTTACATAGTCCGTTAGTTTATAATATAGAGAGATGTCATCACCACACAAATTACTTATTTAAATAGTCATTGTATCAACCCTTTCACATTTTTATATATACACGTAGCGAAACAACGCTTTACGCTGCTTACGGCGTGAGCGCTCCATTACAAGTGGAAGAAAATAGTTAAGGGGAGCGTAGTAATCTCAAGACAATTACTAGGCAACATAAAAGTAGTTCCGTTTTTCTAATTTTAATTAAAGGACTACGGTTGATTAAATAATTAAATCATGATATTCTTAGTTGCAGAAGTTATCAAAGTACGTAACAATGGTCTTAATTAATTATTTAAATAATAACAAATTTACAATAATACTTAGTTTATTTAGGGGTCAGAAAACAAGTTAATTCTGGTCAGTTCTTGTTTATGCAGGAATAAATTAATAAGCTTTACCCTTTCTGTACAATTCCATTCCCTTTTAATTTTATTATTAGACTTATATTAAATATTATTATTATTAAATGATTGCCATAAGATTTAGTTTACAATGTGAGATTTTATTAAGAATTTAAAATTTCTCCGCCTATATATTATTAACTTAATTAATTAACATATTTTTATTAATGAAATCGTCACATACTCCGCCGCTTAAGCCAGAGACGCCGGTATAATTTTTTTTTGAATACACCGAGAGTATGTTTAGGGATTTCCGTGTGTAATTTCTCTCATCCTTTTCTCTCTGTATGTAATTATGAGTTACACACGTCAGTCTCGAATTGTTCATTCTTACTATCTACATATCATACTTTACAGACTAATTCTAATAGTACATAAAATTCACACATTATAAAACATATAGTTAACATTCTAAATTTTCTTAACACTACTACTTATGACTACTACCGGGTGTTTCTATAGTTGGGAGTTATTCTAGTGATAGAATTACTCATTAAGTAATTTGTTACTTAATTATTTCTCATATTTGCTGTCAGCTGACTTCTTACTTTGCTCTACTTTCGAAGAATAGGATTAAAGGGTGATCAGGCCTCGTACCTATCTATACCATTAGCTAGCTAAATGTTACTCTGGTACTCCTTTGCAGTTGAGTACAAAACATATACCTTTCTTTTTTCTTTACATTTATTTAACTTGCACTCTACCATTACCTTCTTCGTGATAATGTTTTATCTGAGAAATATGTGTCCTTCGTACATATTTTTGAGTAGAGGGTTCATACAGTGCTACGGTTACTGGAGTTAAATATTTGTGAATTTGATAAGGACCGCACCATCGGTATGATAGCTTGGAAGTGGTCTTATCGATTGCACTACTCGTAGGATGTGTTTTACACATAACTAAGTTACCGATTTGGTACTTTACTTCATTATTTTTATTTCGCTCGTGATATTTCCTTGATTTCGCTAAGTTTGTTCGTAAATTAGCGCGCGCTTCATTCCATATTTTCCTAATATTTTTATCCCTAATTTCAAGTGGTAACAATTCATGTATTTTCCACTTAGCGGATAATGGGTGGTTGGGTTTATACTTGAACAATAATTCGAATGGGGTAGACTTATGTCCTTCATGATATGCTGAATTAAAAGCGAATTGTATCCAGGATAAGTTCTGGTCCCAAGAAGTATGGTCGTTAGCATGGTAGGCAATTAAAGCAGATTTTAGGTTTCGCAAATACCTCTCAGCTATATTACCTTGCGGACGATACTCTGTAGTGGTAATATGGTTTATACCTAGTTTGAAACACATGTTCCTGAATTCCTTGGACTTAAACTGTGGTCCGTTATCCGACACTAGATGGACAGGAATACCGAATTCTTTAAATAATCTATGCTGTAAAATATTTACTGTGGTTGTAGCTAAGGCTCGCCGCATGGGGTACATCCAGACGAATTTGCTAAAAGAGTCTACACAAATTAGTAACATTGTATTTCCTGATTTGGAACGCGGATAGGGTCCTGAAAAGTCTAAATAAATTTTGGAGAACGGAGTAGCAGGAATCTCTGAGATTAACTGACTTATTTGGCTGTTTCTAGCGGGTTTGCTGAGTGCACACAACTTACACTTTTTTACAAAATTGGCGATCTCACTGTTCATATTTTCCCAGTGATATTCTTTACGAATTCGGTGTATAGTTTTATTTATTCCCATATGTGCTCCAATGGTGGAAGAGTGATAATATTCCATCAGCATAGGTTTAATAATATCAGGGGCAATTATTCGTAGATATTTTCCGTTCGCTATTTTACAACATAATACTCTCCTACTTAATATGTATTTCTCTGATTTATTTCCTTTTTCAAGTTGTTCAATAATTGGACTCAAACGTGGGTCTTGTATTTGATACTGGGCTAAATCCGTAAATGCAAGAGGAAATTCGGTAATTAAAGTATTAATAATCGGCGTTTCTCTACTCTTGTTTTCGTAATTATTACTACTAGGCTGGAACATACGTGACAGTGTATCGGCAACTACGTTTTGGGTGCCTCTAATATGTTGTACTTTGAATTTAAAACAATTTAATCTTAATACCCATCTTCCGATACGGCCTAATTGTTTTGGGTGATTTAGTAGCCAAGATAACGCTTGATTATCTGTTTCTAATAAAAACTCCTTATGTTCTAAAAATGGTTTGAACTTCTCAAAAGCGAAAACTATAGCTAAACATTCTAATTCGTATGCGGAGTATTTCTTTTCTTGCTCAGTTAGGGTGCGAGAAGCGTAACTAATAGGTAACCTTGAGTTATCTACTTCCTGATATATTACTGCACCTAGGGCGACACTAGAACTGTCTGTCTGCACTACAAATGGTTTTGTAAAGTCGGCTAATTGTAGTACGGGGGGTGATATTATGCTTTCTTTTAATTTCTCGAATGCGGTTTGGTGTTGCTCCTTCCATTCAAATTTAATTCCCTTCTTTCTTAAGGTATTTAGCGGTGCTGCAATTTCGGCTAGATGTGGGATGTACTTATGGAAATAATTTATCATTCCTAAAAATCGGGCTATTCCTTTCGCATCCCGCGGCGGTAAAAATTCTCTTATGGCACGGGTTCGCTCTGGGTCTATGCTTACCTTTCCGTTGGCTTTTACGATGTGACCTAAAAATGAGAATTGTGTCACAGCAAAATTTACTTTACTGGGATTTACGGTTAATCCAGCTTTCTCCAATCGGGTTAGTACTTCACGTAGATGATTAAGATGTTGCTCAATAGACTCACTGTAGATAACAATGTCATCTAGGTAGTGGTACACATATTTAAACTTTATGTCATGAAATAATTTTTCTAATAATCTGCTACATACAGAACTACCTTGGGATATACCAAAAGGTACCCTTGTAAATTGGTACAGGTTGAAAGGGACGGCAAAGGCGGTAAGACGTTTTGATTCTTCCGATAGAGGTATCTGATGAAATGCCTGATTTAAATCCATAATGGTAAAGATTTTTGCTTTAGTAAAATAATGAAATGCACTGTGGATGTCGGGAAGGGGTATAGATTCAAATTCTATCCGTTTATTTAGTTGTCTGTAGTCCACCACTAATCTATGTTTGTCGTTACTTTTGGGTACTAAAAACGCAGGTGATGAATAAGATGACGTAGAGGGTTCGATGACTCCTTGTTCTAACAATTTATTAATTTGGTTCCTCATCACTTCCATTTTCGGTGGTGATAATTTGTATGGGGCTAAACGAATTACTTTGTTGTCGCTCAAATTTATTTTGTACTCTATCAGATCCGTCAGTCCTAATTTTGGGGTGAGGACGTTGGAGAATTGTTTTATTAAAGTCTGTATGTTCCGTCTATCTTTACTTTTCAGATGACTTAATTCAGATTCGTGATGCTTTATATGTGTAGAAGTGGTGCTAGTACTTTCTCTGTTATTTGCATTATCATGCAAGTTATATTTCCGTGCACGATCGAATCCAAAGTAAAATATCTTCTCGTGAATGTCTAAAATTATTCCTGTTTTACTGATAAAATCAGCTCCCAATATTAATTGGGGCCTAATTCGTCGCATACCAACATTGGAAAATACCACGTTAGATTTTTAATTTTTACTTTAAACGTGATGATAAGTTTTATCATTAAGTTTTGCTTATTAGCTGTAGCGCATCTAATATTTACTGATTGACTGCGTTTAACTAAATTGTGTTTAAATAATTGATCGGCTAGCTCTTGACTAATTAAACTTCGCGTGGATCCGGAATCAATTAATCCGAGTGTGGATGTAACACCAATGTCAACTTGTATATACGGTAGTTCACACCTATTGTAATCACACTTACTAATAGCGTTACATTTATCGATAAATTTCCTAACATAGGGGTCTAATTTTCTTTTGTTATTATTATTAGTATTTTGTTTAAACTTGTGGTTTCTCAGGGGTTTACCTGTTTTCACGATGCTGCGGAAGACACAGGGTTTCGGATCTCCCTGCCTTACATGTTTTTTGGATAATGAGTTTTCTGGTGATACTGTTTCCCTTTACAGTTTCTACTGAGGTGTCCAGGTTTTCCGCAGTTATAGCATATATATTCTTTACGCGGGGTCTCACTGGTTTCGTGTCTAGGTGGTGGCTCTTTGGACTTACCGTGGCCATGAACATAGGTTGGTCGCCGAAATGGGCGTCGTTCTCGTAGACTTCTTGTATCTGAGGATAGGGCTTGCGTTTCCTTTCTATGTGGTGTTGTGGATACAGGTGCATGTCGATGCTGATCTGCATACCACACATTTGAAGAGTGCACACTACATTTTTCAAGGTCAGCGAAAGTGAGGGGTCTACTTATTAGAGCTAAACGGGAGCGTTCTTCAGGAGATAAGCCTACCAATATAGTATCGACTAATTGTTTTTCAGTCCAGTCGACTTGCAGTAGACGTGAAGATTCTCTGATATCTGCGATATAGTGGGCCAGTCTTTCTTGAGCTCTTTGTACTCGAAGTACGGTATTCCTTTTTATCTCCTCATATATTCCAGTGGGAATAAAATATTTGATTATATTTGTATGAAGTTCTTCTACCGGAAGATTCGAGTTTAATGATTCGAGCACGCGATCTCGTAAAGGTGGTTTACATTTGGGTAAGATGACCTGCAGTATTTGCCAATCGCTCAATTGTTGTAGATCTTTTATTTGCAGTAGATATCTGATAAAAGTCAATAGAGTCGTAATGCTTAAGCCATCGGTGTAAGGAATATCATTAATTATTTTCTCTACTGGGTGGGAAATCTTTCCGTAGAGGTCTACATTAAAATATACGTTAGGTATACTTTTCGAAGGATTGGTGTTTGCATTAGGATTTGTAATCGCATATTTACTAGTGCGAGTATGCTGAACATTTGGCGGTCGGGGTTTTGACATAGTGTGGGTATTTAATTCTCTACTAGGTAATTGTTCATGACTCTGTGGAATCTTCAATACGGTGGGTGATTCGGGGTTCGAGGTGGAGAGAGGGTGTTCTAAAGTAGGAGATTGAACTGGGGAGATATATAATTTTTGTAAGTAGTGCTCAATTTCCTCCATTCTCGATGAGTCTGATTTTCGTCGTAAGTCGTTGATAATTATGGGTAATTGGCTTAATGCCTCCTCCGCAAATTTCTGCACATCGGGGGGGGGGGTTACGGTGACGTCGGGCCAGCTTAATAAATTATTTAACCGGCGGGTTAAATGTTCTATACGTTGCGTAACGCGCAAAAATTCCGTAGGTGATTTCTTGTCCTCAAGGTTCTGAGATAATACTATCAGTTCCCTATATTTCGCATAACAGGTTTCTCGTTCGCCGTCATAATCGAGTTCACGCAATCTATCTAACTGCGAGGGTGTATCTGATCCGGTTTGGCGTAATGATTTTCGTAACTCCGACACGGTTACATTTACGTGTTTTAGACCTCGTAAAAGTGCCTCGTAGCATAGCTCATCTTTTAATAACAGATCAGGATTAAATTCGGCCATTTTTGTAACGTGAGCGGCTATAACTAATTATTCTACTATTTGCATTAATTGTTATACAACGCTTCCTTTTTTTTTTTACACAAAAATATAAAACTTTAAATCATTAAATCATTAAAACATTAAATCAATCGTGTTCTTACTCCTTTTTCTTTTTTTTACAAATAAACACATAATATGTTATGACAACCTTTATCGTTTTACTTTGAGAGAGAGAGAGAAATTTCACACATGCATGAATATGCGTACGACAAAAGATTCCCCCTTCGGTTACTAACACATGAACAGACACGCTTCTTATAACAATAGACCACACAAGGAGGGTGACTTATTTTCAACTCAACTAAACAATGACACTTTTAAACAAACGGCAGCAGGAAACTACCCGTCCGAGATTGTCGAGAATGTGGCACGTTTATGAATGGGACTTTTAACAAGTACCGACATGGTTTGTTTACATTGGATTATATGCTAATATTACGTTACACATATTATATTTACTAATAAAGTTATTTATACTATATTACTATATTATTAATTATTATTTTTTTATCTTATTTCAAACTCTGACACATATTGAAATACATGAGTGTATAGATCAACAGCTTTTGTGCGTGGGATATCGGGACGCAATTACTTCTTTCTTTTCTCTTACGCAAAATTAGCAAATTCGCAAAATAGCAGTAGAACAGCAAAAACAACAGCACAACAGCAGAGTGGCGCAAATTATAACCTCATCTCTTGAGTTATAACCTAGGGAACCAGTAATAATTGGATGTGCCAATTATACCGGCTGCCTTCGTTGTGAAGCACTGAAAATAATCACAACAAATAAACAATTTATATAGCAGGATATTAGGAAGGGGAGACTGTTGATTTATGCACTCATTTTACTCGGTACTTAGATGACATCTCTTTATTACATTTGGTGATTATGTTCTCTATTGAAAGTTCTCAAACAATATAGTTTACTATATGATTAAATATATAAATTACTACTTTACAAAGGGGCCTCAAAATATGATGTACATCTTATAGATTAATTCCACGGATCCGGGATTAAATATATCAAATGAATTATGGTCACCTTGCCATGTACAATATTGAAACTCTAACCATTTGAAGAATGGTTTTTTTTTTTACTAATCTTCTAAAACAACAAAACTTTTAGTTTAAACTTTACCTTTTTGCTATAACTAGCGTTATT
The DNA here is from genome assembly GCA_034769895.1 of Magicicada septendecula. Lineage (NCBI taxonomy): Eukaryota > Metazoa > Arthropoda > Insecta > Hemiptera > Cicadidae > Magicicada > Magicicada septendecula. The sequence continues at coordinate 568,712,708 of CM068367.1, forward strand.
AGATTTTATACTACATGTTACCTAAAATGTCAGGTTTCTAAAGTCTTTAACGTTATTACATTTAAACATAAGTTTTCTAGTCTTTAATATGATAATTTAAAGTGTCTTTTTGGGTTTATAATTTTGTAACTCTTAACCATGGAAGACAAGCCTCCATGTCACCTGTGTGTTTCCTGAAGTTGCTGCAGAATTCGTCCTTCGGTCCTCCTGATGTTTCTTGAAGTTCAGTCGTTACCTTATCATACTGTGATGGTGAAGTTCTAGAAGTATGTGAAATCATTCCTGGTGTGGTACATTCATCTCAGGCGACTGTAGTTATTCTTAGTAATTCTTGTAGTTAGAATACATAGATAGAAAGTTTGTTGCACTGTTATACACTTCACATGATGATAGATTAGTTGACTATCACCTTCTAGGTTGTAATACTGTATTATTTACATAGTCCGTTAGTTTATAATATAGAGAGATGTCATCACCACACAAATTACTTATTTAAATAGTCATTGTATCAACCCTTTCACATTTTTATATATACACGTAGCGAAACAACGCTTTACGCTGCTTACGGCGTGAGCGCTCCATTACAAGTGGAAGAAAATAGTTAAGGGGAGCGTAGTAATCTCAAGACAATTACTAGGCAACATAAAAGTAGTTCCGTTTTTCTAATTTTAATTAAAGGACTACGGTTGATTAAATAATTAAATCATGATATTCTTAGTTGCAGAAGTTATCAAAGTACGTAACAATGGTCTTAATTAATTATTTAAATAATAACAAATTTACAATAATACTTAGTTTATTTAGGGGTCAGAAAACAAGTTAATTCTGGTCAGTTCTTGTTTATGCAGGAATAAATTAATAAGCTTTACCCTTTCTGTACAATTCCATTCCCTTTTAATTTTATTATTAGACTTATATTAAATATTATTATTATTAAATGATTGCCATAAGATTTAGTTTACAATGTGAGATTTTATTAAGAATTTAAAATTTCTCCGCCTATATATTATTAACTTAATTAATTAACATATTTTTATTAATGAAATCGTCACAGTAGAGTTGAGAAATGATGCTACTACATTTATAATAAAAAATAACCTTTTCGGAACTTGAGAGGAGTACAAATTGATACAAAATTAACTAGCCGCATGAACGCTTCAAAATCATACATGATTTATCCAAATTAAATGGTTGTATTCATTAATAAACAGTGAAAGAAGACATTCTGATGAGCCAACATGGTTTCGGCCTAGTTCTAATTGACGTTTGAGAATTCACCAAACGGTAAGAAAATTATAACGCAAGACGGACCTCACCACAGAAAAAGCTTCAATCCAGTAAGAACCATACGGAGCGAGGTAATATAAACATTTTTTTGTCATAATTCAAGAAGAAAACACATTCCGAACGCTGAGATCGAAAATAAAATAGTCATCTAAACAGATGTTTTTAAAATAAACAAACGCACACTGCACTCTTACGGACATTCCAGTAACTACGTACTACACGGAAAAATAAACAAATTATTTAATAAATTTTTTCGGTATTTGTAAAGCGTAGTAATTATCCATTTCTGACACTCTCGTAACAAAAAGAACTTACCCTGAACCCTGGGGAATTATTAAGAATTATATATTAATTGATGTTTTTTTTTTAATAGTGTAAAATTATGAAACAAAACCATATATGTTTTTCTCTTTAGACTATTCCATGTTTACTCTGTTAAGTCGAGATTGTGTTTTATTGAAGGAAAGAGCAATTGTAATACTTGTGTTTTTTGGTGGCAGGAAACAAAAACCAATTATATAAATACATAATATTATTGGAAAATAATCTTAAATAATAAAGTGCTATAATTTCTTTGTAGTGGGTAGGTGTAATTAATTTCAGCACAAAAAACAGAAGAAATCCGAAATCGGCTAAACTGAGGGTAAATAATTGATACTTACTCTCTCTTCTTCATAAGGCTGAACAACTTCACTCTTTGACCCCAAATCACACACTCTCGATTTCTATTTAGATTGAGCAAAACAAAATAACAAAAAAGAGAAAAAATCCTTTATTTATACTTTATAAAAACGTCAGTTATTATAATTCATAAGTGGCGACTGCGGAGAGGCGGAAACATTGACACCTCTCATCTCAAAAAGCAGTACATTACAGAAGAGGAGAACCCAACATTTGGGGCTTGACTAAAGGTGTATGTTTCGCTAAAACCTCTCATTCAAAAAAGCGGTACGTTACAACATTAACAATAGGGCACTTTGTGTGAGCATGCTCCTCTCGGCTTATATCCTAGTCTGTACTAAGCAATTCGTCTCTTAGCTCGACTGGATAGATATTGTTTATTGTATACCGCCTTTTGTATTTTCTAAGTTATTGTTTTGAAGTCGAGGGTGAACTCGCCACTTCCTCTATACATTGTTTCTTTGATGCATTGTTTACTTTTACCGCGTTTACTCCCCTTTCATACGGCTTGGGAAACCGTTTGTTTGTATTGGGCCAAAGGTAACCTCCCTTTCAGCTTCTGTTATTATGCTGCGTTCGCCGTTCCACCTGTTCATCGCATTTCGCTCGTGGTGTCGTTGTCTGGCGCGGGTAATTTACAGTGGACTTATTTACCATGTACTGTATTGGTGATCTATTTACTGTGTGTTATGTTGTGGGTTTATTGTCATCACGGCTGTAATTACGGTTATAATTACCTTGTGGTTGATAATTGTGCTGAGTGTTTTCTCCGCGAGTAATATTCTCGGATTGAGTTACAAGTATTAAAAATTCTTCTATCGTTTTAATACTCTGTGTGTATACAGCAAGTTGGATATTTTTCTGAAAATGGTAGGATAGTTTAGATATTATCTCATACTCCGAAAACTTAGGTTTAAGATGTTTCATTCATTCAATCTGTGCGATTTTATATTGTCCCATACTTTGAGGATCGTGAATATTATATTTCCCATATTCTAGTTGATCACGTATTTGCCGTTGTGTATGAATATTCCAATATCTATTTTCGAATGCATCTCGGAATTGTTGATAATTTGTAACGTTATCACGTATTATCGTATACGATTGTGCTGCTGACTCTTTAAAATGTCGAGTAACAAAGGCTATTTTATCGTTATCACTAATGGCACTACCAATCCTTTCCATTTCCTTCTCGCAGTTGACCAAAAGCTCCATACTGTTCTCCCATTTTATTACCTGCAAACGTTAGCTTGATTCTATCTTCTACGGATGCTGCGTACATCATCATCGGTGCTGTACATTTCCGTAATTCCTCCCAAAGTTGATCCATTTTACTCTTCACGTGATCTTTATTATTGGACACCTCTCCGGAACAATCTTTCGCAGTCTTGGAAGTTTCTTCTATCTTGTTCTCTATTAAAAGTGTGCGCGATTCTATTTCATTTGTTTTACTAGTGGTCACTTGGAGCAGATCATAAACATCTTGTATTTTACTGTCTTGTTCATGCTTTATCACATTCATTTGTTCATTTACCCCGTTATTTATTTATTTATGAATGTCTGTTAAATCTTTCCTCTATTCTATACGTAATTCTTTATACTTATTCTCTAACCTAACAGAGTGTTCCTGCAGGGCTTTCCTAAACTTATTGTGTAATTCACTTATGCGCGTATCTGTGTCGCTAATTTTATCAGTTAACTGCATCGTACTACCTGTGATTTCATGTTTTAATTCGCTTAGTGTATTACTTAAATCTTCTTTTAAATCCTCCGTTTGTTTATATAGTTTCTAGCGTATCATTTAAACTTTCTGTTTGTTTATTCATATTCTGATTTAATTCTTCCATTTGTTTTCTATTATCTTCCTTTTGTTTTATACTTACTTCGTCTACCCAGGCACGCATCATATTTTGAAGTGCTTCCATATCAAAGCCTCCTGGTGCTGCCATGTAAAATTATTTCGTATTTATAATATTATATTTTAAAATAATTATTATTGGTGATACCCGGTTATGCTACGCTTTATTTATTACTTTAATTATTATTACTGATATATTATTATATTAATATTACGATTACACTTCATTTAAAAATTTATTACCTGTTGAGCGACAGTTGTGCTTTTATACTACACAACAATTCGAAATAACATTTAAATAACATTTATTATACTACTAGTTATTCCTTTCAATATATCTTTGCTTTTAACACATTTTTCTTTAGAGCATTCATTTAACAAAACAATTTTTTAAATCGTTAAATGATTATGTTCGAGGCCACACGTTCTTGGGCGACATTTTATATATAACGGTAAGAATCTCTCTCAATGTTCTTATGTTATATTTTAATGAGCGTGTAATCGTAATAAATAAGACTAGACAGTTTTATTAAAATTCATGTAATTTTTTATTAACAATTTCTGTTTTCGGTTTTAAACTCATTATTATTTTTACTTGCATATTACGTGCAATTTGCACTTTTATATTACAAATAATTCTCTTATCTATCTTACGATTCCAAATTATCATAATTTTTATGTGCTTATTACGCATAATTCTTAATACTACCTTACACACAAATATATTATATAATGTTTTAATCTAATATATTATTATCAATTTTTCTACTGCTGTCAACTAGCTCAATTATTATTTTATTTAATCTTTTGATTATCTAATTCTTTTTTTTCTTTATAACTACTAAATTCTCTTCATAACTGCAGCTGCGTTATTTACTGTTACTTCCTCTAACGAGGTTGTCATTTATTATTAATAATTATAGATTTTGAATTTACAGTTACTGCTAACTTTTATTGTTTAACAGTCTTCGCATATTATGATACTTAATGTATAAACACAACACATTTACAATATACAGTTATTTGAATCATCTCAGAATCTAATTGTCTATTCTTTTTCTTTGATATTTAAAGTCTTTTGATTTAGTCTCGGTTCCTTATGAATACACAGTTATTTGTCACCTTGTTATTTGTGTGGTGCATCTGAAGCGTGTCCTCTTCGTCCTGGATACGAATGACCCTTATTGTCGTGGAAGTCCTGGAGTCGGGTAGTCTTGGAGTCTTGTAGTCCCTCGTCACTGGATTCTCGTATTCTGCTTCATTAGATGCTCGTACTCTGCTGCATTGGCTGCTCGTACTCTGTATCACTGGATTCTCGTACTCTGCTGCATTAGCTGCTCTGGCTCTGCTGCATTAGCTGCTCGTACTCTGCTGCTTTAGCTGCTCCTACTTTGCTACATTGGGTGCTCTGGCTGTCGATCAACTCTAGACGCTCTAGTTGTTCGACATAGCCTCCGGCTGCTATGATGGTCGGACGAGTAAGAGAGCGATGATTGCGCATCCTCGTATTTATACCCAAGGCGCCGAAATCATGTCTCGACAATATTCTGCCTGTTCGCAATTGTCGAGCGCGTCACTTTTAATCCAGCTTTCTAATGACATTTCATTTGCTCGTCTTCGCGAAGTCTTTGACACATTATACGATATTCCTTCGACAGTCAATTTTTAGGCGTTCATCATGCACAAAACCGTTTTTCTTTATCTCAATTACTTTAATTACTATTAAATTTTAACTTCTTATCATTTCACTTTTTGTTCGTTTCGCACTACTTTTTATCTATGTGTTTGTGTTATTTTAACGCAAATTTTGGTGTCTTCAGTTTTCGCTACTATGCATACAAGCTTAGTAAATTAATTAAATACAATTAATTTATATCGTTATCGAAAGGGTGGCGCCTTCATGAATGAACCGGTCGTCACACACACATACACCTACTTGTGTATACACGTGCAGAGAGCAGCTGCTTTGCTCCCTGTCCTGATAGGCAAGTCAGGTGTTTCCATTATAATTTATATTTCAGTCAGAATGATTATTATTATTCAAATGAGTTATTTATATCTTCTAATTGCTTATTTAAAATGCTCAATGCAATGCACAGTACTCAACATAATTGTACTGTTGCAATATATATAGGCCTATATATTTAATTCGTCAATAAAATATCAGCTAAAATATCTTCGATATAAGGCATTTTAACATATTTTCATATGATCCGAATACGGCTGTAGCAGCAACAGTCATAATTTGTTATTATCTTTTTACTATTTAAAATATTTCAACTTAACATTTTTATCTATAATATATATATGTTAAAGGTTAATGATTATTTCTTGTATTTTCAGATAATGGGAAAATACAAATTAACTAATATGTTTTAGAAATTAGGCTAGTATTTTTTTCCATTTAGTGTAGTTGACTTTATAAAAGATAAAACAGCGTATGATAAAGGAGGACGGAACAGAGAGATCGATATATAGTTCACGTAAGTTCCACAGATGGATTTCCATTGAGATGATCTATCAAACCGAACTGAATATATATTTTCAGTAATTTATACAGTTTAAATTTATTATAAAAGGCAAAGTAATAATTTAGGTTTATAAGTTCCGATTATTCTAATATGGTTGTATACAACGGTTATGTACATAATCTGTAAACAATTTATAAAATTGTAAAACTAATTTTTGTTACTTTATATTTCAAAATTTATAATTGTACAAATTACAAATTTACAAATATACAAATTATTAGATATTTTTAAAACACATTTTATCAAATACATTTGAATGTAATGCTAGAAACTACAATTTTCTTTATGTATAACGTACCCTCAAAGGCTAGCCTAGAGTATGGCATGCTACTAACAAGGCTGTTAAGTCACTGGACAGCCAGCGGCGGAGTGTTGTTTAAGTGGTTAACGTGACGTCACGTCGCTTAACAACCACTTCCTCTGCCGCTGGCTTTCAGACACTGCCTCTTAAATGAAAATAATGCAAACTTAAATAAAACCTTTCTCCTTTCTTGGAGCTTTGATTTAGTTTATTGTTGGCTGAACTGAGTTCACAAAACATAATTATTATACAAGTGTTTCAGCTGTACCACTCATATTTTGTTAAGCACGTGTGACGGTAAAACTCTCAAAATAAATAATTTTATAAAATATATCTTACATATAACGAAACAGGTATCTTAAGCAGGAAGACTTGTTTTAAATTTGGTGACTTTCAGTCTACAGAGCTCACATTATACGTGTGTGTTGATTATAGATTATTTAATACTTTGACTATATAATGCCTTATAACGTCTTTTATAAAATACACAAAGCTTGCATAGCACAGGGGAACGATGTGCGCACTGAGGACTTGAAGGCGATGAGTTCATAAACGGGATTTCAGTAGAAGTAAACAAAAAGGATAATTGTTAGTAATAAATTCTAATAAAATTGAGGAACATAAACATTAAAGGACCGTTAGACAACGAAGATTTAGGATGCAATTTTATGAGGATATTCACAGATAAAATACTGGAATTAAGGAGAAAGATAATAGCAATTTAATTGAATGGTATAAGGTTTTTAATAGAGTAAATTGGTGAGAAGTTTGCGGAATCTGAGTCTGAATTGGGGAGACAGAAGTTTTGTTCAAAGACTATACAGGACAAAAAGTGAACGTAAGAGTACAAGACGAAGGAAAGGAAGAGTCCGAGTAGAGGTGTGAGACGGACAAAGTTTATAGACACAGGCAAATAGATCTGTGTAACATTTATAGAGACAAACTGAAGACCTCGAAGACATAATAGACAGTAATTATGTGTTTAGTTGGTAGCCAGAGGATAAATACTATTACTTTCGCATGTGACAAAACACTAATGATAACAAGTGAAAGGCAGTTCAGTGAATAGTAGACGTAATAAGTCAGACAGACAGGAAATACGAAATGAGAAAAATCGAAGTAAAAGGTTTTGTTAAGGAAGTCTTTTGAATATGAAATCAAACCGACAAGCTGAAATGAAGCAAAAAAGCGGGTCAGAACTTTAAAAATATATAGGAAGTATACTGAGGTGTAATGGAAGCTGAACAGAAGAATCGGAAGCAGAATTGCAAATAGAAATCTAAAATTTAGCAGATGTAATACTTATTGATTGCAAAAACGATACCGCTTACCTTAACACTTGGAAAGTGTTGTGACTTGGGGGGGGGGGCACGGAGTATTAATTGGTGAGGAAACACGAGCTCTAAGAAAAAGAGAAATAAAAATTTTTGAGTTTGAACGTGGGCATAGAGACCGATGCTAAAAATCTGGTGGAGGGACTCTGAGACAACGACGACATGTGTCGAGGAGAGATGATAAGGTCTGTAAGATAATTCTGACAATAGAAAGAGGGAAGGCAAAGTGGATAATGACGTATTAAAATGTTATTATAAACGGAGAACAGTAACTGAATATTGGGAGGTACTGAAGGCAAGAGAGGTAGATAAAGGAAAAGGAAGGCAACTGTTCGAACGTCTTAACAACGGTCGGGGATAGGGAGAGCTGAAGGTCACTGCATAAGATCGACAGGAATGTCGTGTGTGATTCTTTGTTACCATTTGTTAACATTCCCACTGAAGAATAAGTAATCACTTGTGGGTTAGTAATCTCACTCGTAAACTTTTGTGGTTTCCGTTAATAACTATACTGTTTTCCGGACCGGATAACACATGTGTTTTATTTCTCTTAAAACCAGACGTTTTGCCTACACTACGAGACATCTTGGATTGACTAAGACAAAGCGGAATCTTGACCCGTCCTCATTTATATATTAAGTCTCGCCCGTAATGATACACACAAGCCAGTACAGCCATAAAAAAGTAGAGTTAATTGTTTTGGAAATTGCACATTTAAGCAAAGGTACATTTTACAATTTTTACAGCACAAATGTTGTCAGTTATTTCAATACAGGGATCCTGTCACCTTTTTTAAAACAGGTTTGTAATCTCCTGGCAACGTGTAGCTATTGTCTCTGCTGTTTGTATTCTTGTAAATGTCTAGGACCTCTCCTATCACCAGTGTAAAATAGTTCTTCGATCTTCGATATTACAGTAGTTTATTTTATACCCGCGAAGAAGGAAAACAGAGAAATAAACAAGAGCTAAGCACAACTATGAGAAAGAAAATCAAATATTCATTAAATATGTAACTTTCGACATTTTCACTCTATTAATTAAAAATATTTGAAGAGTAAATAGTTATAATAAGCTATTTTCTTGTGATTTCGTTTTTAATTTTACTGTATTGAAACAACGATTTTTATGTATAAGTATTAATATGGTAACAGTAGCCAATCACATATATAGATCTATATATATATATAAATCAATTGCCGTGCGTTAGTCTCGAAAATGGCTCCACCGATTTGAATAATTTTTTTTTGTTTTGTTCGCCTCAATACTGGGGTGGTTTAGGAAAAAAAACATTAGGAAAAACCCAAAGGAACAGCCGAAAAATAGAAAAAATCTATATTGGTAATTGTTACTTCGGATTACTTTCAACAGATGGCGTTCGTGGCGGACCTATTGTTTTACAGCTGCGCCATGCATAATCTATGCGTAACTGTTATTCATTCCGTGCGGTTGTGTGAAATCTATTACATTTCAAATCGTTTTTTCGCAAAAAAAGGTAGTGGATTTTGAGAATAGATTTGGTTAAAGCGAATTTAATTACATTTTGCGAACATTCATTTTGATCAGCCATTCTATTAAGGTAAATTGACTTTGCAGGATTAGACATAACCACAAATTCATTCAAATGTGTTTTAGCGAGACTCGAGGAATTAGTTTGAGAATTTCAATATTGTAAAGTTCTCAAGGTAAGTTCGACAGATTTGAGTGACTGTGAAAACAATTCCGTGTTGTTTAACAGTGTTCATTAAAATAAATTGACTTTGCAGGCTTAGACATAACCACTAATTCATTCAAATGTGTTTTAGCGAGACTCGAGGAATTAGTTTGTGGATTACTTTCAATAGATGGCGTTCGTGGCGGACCTATTGTTTTACAGCTGCGCCATGCATAATCTATGCATAACTGTTGTTCATTCCGTGCGGTTGTGTGAAATCTCTTACATTTCAAATCGTTTTTTCGTAAAAAAAGGTAGTAGATTTTGAGAATAGATTTGGTTAAAGCGAATTTAATTACATTTTGCGAACATTCATTTTGATTCAATTAAGGTAAATTGACTTTGCAGGCTGACATAACCACAAATTCATTCAAGTGTGTTTTAGCGAGACTCGAGGAATTAATTTGAGGATTTCAATATTGTAAAGTTCTCAAGGTAAGTTCGACAGAGTGACTGTGAAAACAATTCCCTGTCGTTTTACAGTGTTCATTACAATGCCAAGGAGAGGACGAGGTGACAGGTCGTCGAAGTCAGTCAAATGCGCGGCGAGCTACTTCACGTGCAAACCGCACTGATGACCAGCGAGCGACGGATAATGAAAATAGTCGTATTGGCATGTCCGAATTACGCTCGAGAGCGACTGAAAATGAACGACAAGCGAATAGATTCAGAATGCAACGAGTTCGTGCACATCAAACACAACGCCAGCGAGCACGACACAATGAACATGACCGATTGCGCCGATGCGGTGCTCCTGTGAACCTGGAACGAGCGGCATTCCATTACGATCCGGAAATCGATTACGGTGCGGAAAGATCAGTAACGATTGGAGAAATGTCAGTCGTTTGTCCGCATTGTAAGGCGTTGAAATTCAGCGGTGAATCTCCTGGGTTGTGTTGTGCGGGTGGAAAAGTGAAATTGCCACAATTGGTCCCGCCACCAGAGCCATTACGCTCATTAGTTTCTGGAACGGGAAGTGATTCTACCCATTTCCTGGCCAACATCCAAAAATACAACAGTTGTTTCCAAATGAAGTCGTTTGGCGCAACGCATATTGTACGGGACAATTTCATGCCCACTTTCAAAATTCAAAGGCAAATATATCATTTAGTAGGAGCGCTGTTACCACCACCGGATGCGGACCATCAATTCTTCCAAATTTATTTCATGGGCAATTCGGATGCGGAAGTTAATCAGCGTTGTGCTCACAATCCGATAACGAAGCGAGCCATTGTCAGAGAATTGCAAACGTTTCTTCATCAGAACAACGAATTGATCATATTGTTCAAAATTGCGTTGGATCGGATGCCATCCGACAGCCATAATATCGTCATCAGGGCTGACAAAACGCCTGCGGGTGAGCACGCAAGAAGGTTCAATTCGCCGACAATCGACGAAGTGGCTGTTGTTATTGTCGGAGAAAATTTTCAATCTAGAGATATCGTGCTTCATCGTCGGAACAATGAATTAAACGCGTGTCCGAAACGCACAGGACTTACGATGCGCTACAATATCCATTGATCTTTTGGCAGGGCGAGGACGGATACCATTTCAACATCAAAATGGTTAATCAACTAACAGGCGCTGAAACCAATACAAAATTAAGTGCTATGAATTTTTATTCATACAGACTTATGATCCGTGAAGGTGAAATAAATCACATTTTGAAGTGTCGCCGTCTTTTCCATCAGTTCGCGGTTGACATGTATGTCAAAATTGAGACTGAGCGATTGACATATATTCGTTTGAACCAAAAGCAGCTCCGGTCTGAAGAATACATTCATCTCCGCGATGCGATTAATGCCGACGGCGATGCAAACAACGTGGGAAGAATGACAATTTTGCCGGCCACTTACATTGGAAGCCCGCGCCACATGCACGAGTACGCGCAAGATGGGATGTCGTATGTTGCACAATATGGCCGCCCAGACCTATTCATAACATTCACCTGTAACCCTCAATGGATCGAAATCAAGAAGGAACTGCTACCCAGCCAAACACCAGTTGACAGACATGACATCACTGCCAGAGTTTTTAAACAAAAATTAAAATCTCTGATGGATTTCATCATAAAGCACTGTGTGTATGGCCAAGTTCGTTGTTGGATGTACTCCGTTAAATGGCAAAAACGTGGTCTGCCTGATGCGCACATTTTGGTTTGGTTAGTTGACAAAATCAGGCCGGATGAAATCGATTCAATTATCTCAGACGAAATCCCGGATGAAGCTGTTGATCCGAAATTGCATGCAGTGGTGACTAAGAATATGATCCATGGACCTTGAGGAGTTTTCAACAACGACTCGCCCTGTATGATCGATGGTAAGTGTTACAAGCGATACCCGAGAGACCTGATTGCTGACACCATCACAGGCAATGACAGATACCCATTGTATCGTCGGCGATCAGTTGCGGACAATGGGCGATCTGCAGTTCTGAAGGTCAAAGGACAAGATGTTAATGTGGACAATCGTTGGATTGTGCCATATTCGCCGATATTGTCCAAGGCTTTTGAGGCTCACATCAATGTGGAATACTGTAACTCCGTCAAGTCGATCAAGTACATATGCAAATATGTGAACAAAGGCAGCGATATGGCTCTTTTCGCTGTGACAAATGCAAACGACGAAGTATCTCAGTATCAGATGGGTCGCTATGTCAGCAGCAACGAGGCGATTTGGCGCATCTTTTCCTTTGCGATCCACGAAAGACACCCTACAGTTGTACATTTGGCAGCACATCTGGAAAACGGACAACGAGTGTATTTCAATCCAGAGAACGCAGCGGACAGAGCGGCACGGCCACCGTCGACAACATTGACAAGCTTCTTCTCGGTTTGTCAAGCAGATTTTTTTGCTCGCACTTTGCTGTATGCTGAAATGCCACGCTACTACACATGGAACGCATCATCGAAATCGTTTCAGCGGCGGAAACAAGGAACACCAGTTGAAGGACATCCAAATGTATTTGCCTCAGACGCTCTGGGTCGCATCTACACTGTGCATCCAAATAACGACGAATGTTACTATCTTCGATTGTTGTTGGTGAATGTTCGTGGTCCGACGTCGTTTCAACAACTGAGAACCGTTAATGGGCATCTGTGTGCGACTTACCGTGAGGCGTGTCAACTCTTACACTTGCTCGAGAACGATTCGCATTGGGACAATACGCTCAAAGATTCCGTCATATCTTCATCACCGCATCAAATTCGCACATTGTTTGCGATTATCATATCCACATGTTTCCCTTCAAATCCGAACGATTTGTGGGTCAAATATAAGGACGACATGTCTGAAGATGTTTTGCATCGTGTGCGTCGCCAAACTTTAAATCCGCCATTGCAAATGACTGCAGAAATTCACAATGACACATTGATCATGATAGAAAACATGTGTTTATTGATGGCGAATAAAGTGTTGTCCTATTTGGGCATGATATCACCCAATCGTCCAATGCAAGATGCATTTAACCACGAGTTACAAAGAGAACAACAATACGACACCGAAGCATTAGCCGAAGCAGTTCGTACAAATGTTTCGCAATTGAATCAACAACAAAAGACTGCGTACGACTCTTTGATAGAAGCTGTGAACAATGGAACTGGTGGAATTTACTTCCTGGATGCTCCCGGAGGGACTGGAAAAACGTTTCTAATTTCATTGCTTTTGGCGAGGATTCGATCGCAGAATGAAGTTGTCCTAGCATTAGCTTCATCTGGAATAGCAGCGACTTTGTTAGAAGGCGGGCGAACTGCACATTCTGCCTTGAAATTGCCACTGAACATGCAAATCAACGAGACATCAGCTTGCAACATCGCCAAAAACAGCGCAATGGCGAAGATTCTACAGATATGCAAATTGATCGTTTGGGACGAATGCACGATGGCCCACAAGAGGTCACTGGAGGCGCTGGACAGAACGTTGAAAGATCTTCGTGACAATAAAAACATTTTTGGTGGAGCCATTATTCTGTTGTCCGGTGATTTTCGTCAGACTCTTCCAGTTATTCCACGATCAACTGTAGCTGACGAACTAAACGCGTGCTTGAAATCATCAAATTTGTGGCGGCATGTGAAGACATTCCGATTGACGACTAACATGCGAGTGTTTTTGCAACAAGATCGAAATGCAGATGTGTTTTCGAAGCAATTGTTGGACATTGGTAATGGAAAAATCGCAGTTGACATCTCGACCGGATTCATCACATTGCCCACTGATTTCTGTCAGTTGACCGAATCGAAGGAGGAGCTAATTGGGCGTGTTTTTCCGAACGTAGCGCAGAACTTCAAAAACCATAATTGGCTGAGCGAACGAGCCATATTGGCAGCGAAAAACAAAGATGTCGATGATCTCAACGCGTCCATTCAAAATTTCATTCCGGGACAGTTGTTTTCCTTCAAATCGGTTGACACAGTTATCAACCAGGATGAGGTAGTCAACTATCCCACAGAATTTTTGAATTCGCTAGAATTGCCTGGATTACCACCTCACAATTTGCAATTGAAAGTAGGCTCAGTCATCATCATGTTGTGTAACATCAATCAACCTCGACTATGCAATGGAACGAGACTGGCTGTGAAAAAGCTTATGAACAACGTCATCGAGGCGACGATTATCAAGGGAAAGTACAAAGGAGAGGATGTTTTGATTCCGCGCATCCCGATGATTCCAACGGACTTGCCATTCGATTTTAAACGGCTGCAATTCCCCGTGCGTCTGGCCTTCGCGATGACCATCAACAAATCACAAGGCCAGTCGTTGGAAGTTTGCGGAATTAACTTGGAGTTTCCGTGTTTCGCGCATGGACAATTGTATGCGCGTGTTCGCGTGTCGGAAAGCCATCATCTTTGTTTATTTACGCGCCGGAACACAAAACGAAAAACGTAGTTTACCAGAAAGCTTTGCACTGAATGTTAACTGCATTTATCTTTCATGTAAATAAGAGACATTGAATTCATTTGAATTACAAACGAGTTTCATTTAATAACCAATCAAAACTCAAACCGTACACGATGCGGCTAATATTATCGATCTCAATGAATTGGAGCTGGAAGGTTGATTAGGATTGATAATCGCTTATGTAGAGTTACAATCAAATCAATTTTAGGTGGTACGAAGTTCACCGGGTCATCTAGTGTAACAATAAATATGTCAGTCAGTTTAAGATTGACTGACAAGTTTTACAAAATTTTTGAGAGTTAGTAAAGAACTATAGGAGTTAAGAAAACCTAAAATTAGTAACGTTTTGCACAAAATATAAACAATAGGAATGGTTTACAGTGGTGTATACACATTATTGTAAACATTAATAAAGAGTTTTCTATTTAACGACATATAAAGTTTTAACGGGCTATTAAAACATACAAATTGTTACAAAATTTGTTAATTTTAACAAGGCGTAATTAGAAAACCTAAATAAATATTTACGCCAGGTTTTAAGCAGTGAGCATAATCTAGTAACGGTGTTATATGTAGCTGTTGCTTGATACCCGTTAATATAAAAAATCGGTATGGAGAACCATACACGACTTCAATGTTCTAAGATTTATATTTAAAATCATTTACGAAATGAAATGTTTCCATAAAAACTACTTCTTTCTACTTACTGATTCACCCTTAACCACAGTACTGTGGTCACTAACGTATACCACCACACGTTATCGCACTCGATTTTCATTGATGATGGCAGTCGACGGCACTGCCGAAACGTCTGGTTTTGCAGAAAACATTGGACTACGGCCAAACAGCCAGGGAAGGAATTTTAACAACAAAGTACTACTTTGTTGCCGATAACGTAGTACAATTATAAAAATTATCCCTTCCCCCTTCAACTATAATTTTCATTTATAGAAAATTAGCCCCACCCCGTTCAACTAGCTTCTTTATTTATAGATATTTCATCTACGTTTCTACAGTGGATTATTAAGATGTTCTTATCAGGATACTTTATTTATCAAAATTAAGTACTTTACTCTTGTTACAACAAAAAATGTTTCAGGTAAACTGCCCTTTCCCCGTAACCGATCTTCACCAAAATCAATAGGCCTTGAGTTTTCTACAACGCAGGCGCATATGCAAAAATTATTTCATTCTGTTTGAATTTACGGCAGTTATCATTCGTCATGAAAAATTTTCTCTTGTTACAACATAAAATGTTGCAGGTAAACTAACCCTTTCCCTTAACCGATCTTCACCAAAATCAACAGGCCATGAGTCCTCTACAATTCAGGGATGCATGCAAAACATTATTTGATTCTGTTTGAATGTGCGGCTGTTATCGTTCGTCATAGAAACCATTACTCTTGTTAAAACATTATAAGTGGCAGGTAAACTACCCCTTTCCCTTAACCGATCTTCACCAAAATCAATAGGCCATGAGGTCTCTATAACTCAGGCACAATTTAAAAAATTATTTGATTCTGTTTGAATTTACGGCAGTTATCGTTCTTCATGGAAAACGTTCTCTTGTTACAACATAAAATGTTGCAGGTAAACTACCCCTTTCCCTTAACCGATCTTCAACAAAGTAAACAGACCTTGAGCTATCTACAATTGAGGAAGGTATGCACAAAAGTATTTGATTCTGTTTAAATGTGCGGCAGTTATCGTTCGTCATAGAAACAATTACTCTTGTTAAAACATAAAATGTGGCCGGTAAACTACCCCTTTCCCTTAACCGATCTTCACCAAAATCAACAAGCCTTCAGTCTTTTATAATTGATGAACATATGCAAAAAATATTTGATTCTCTTTGAATGTGCGGCAGTTATCGTTCGTCAAAAAAAAATTACTCTTGGTAAAACATAAAATGTTGCTGGTAAACTACCCATTCTCCTTAACCGATTTTCACCAAAATCAACAAACATTGAGTGCTCTATTGCTCAGGAAGGTATGCAAAACATTATTTGTTTCTGATTGAATTAACGGCAGTTATCATTCGTCACAGAAAAAATTATCCATGTTAAAACATAAAACGTTGCTGGTAAACTACCCCTTTCCCTAAACCGATCTTCACCAAAAACAATGGGTCTTAAGAACTATACAATTCAGGGCTGTATGCAAAAGATTATTTGATTCTGTTTGAATTTGCGGCTGTTATCGTTTGCCATAGAAAATACCCTTGTTAAATCATAAAACGTTGCCGGTAAACTACCCCTTTCCCTTAACCGATCTTCACCAAAAACAGTAGATCTTGAGAACTCTACAATTCAGAGTTGCATGCAAAAAAATATTTGATTATGTTTGAATTTGCGGCTGTTATCGTTTGCCATAGAAAATACCCTTGTTAAAACATAAAATGTTGCAGGTAAACTACCCCTTTTCCTTAACCGATCTTCACTAAAAACAACAGATCTTGAGAACTCTACAATTCAGGGCTGCATGCAAAACATTATTTCATTCTGTTTGAATTTGCGGCTGTTATCGTTTGCCATTAAAAAATCTACAGACAAAGACACACACACAGACACTTTTCGAAAAATGACTTTTTTTCATGTTTTGAGTGTAGTACAATCAGAATCTGCAATAATCTCGAACACGATTTTTTTTGCCATCACCATACTTCCATTTCCTTAAGGAACATGGAAGTAAAAAGAGAATTAATAAGATTCGGAATAAACGTAAAGAAATTAACATAATCGTTAGTAATGTTACTGAAAAGCATGATAACGCATTAACCAACGGACAGAAAGAAGTGAGTCCTAGAGTTCTAAACTTCAACTAAATTGTCAATTCCTCTGAAATGGGGATATTTCATTTTCTAGAGTTAAAGTTAGCATCCTGAATAAAAATGAACAGCTGACCTCATTGTAGTGTTTTCCACATATTTGTGTTTGATTTAATGCGGAGAAGTAATATTTATCAACAATTTTGTGTTTATTACATTGAATTGAAGTGATCACTGTCAGATAAGTTGACTAAAAGTTGGCTTCATTATTATAAAATTATTATCTTTGGTAATAATGAATTTAAACATTTAATTTCAACAAATTACTTAGTTTATAGGTTATAAAATACAAATGCATGCTTTCCACATGTGCTCTTGGTTAGGTTTATTAATGTGAAGCTTCAAAACTCAGATACCCATTTGGGGATCATCTCACTTCCCATGTAAAAGCACTTAGTTCCCTTTTCCTATTAGTTTGATACAATTTTTTCAGAGATGGCAGACCAATAGTTTTTAACCCTTACTGAAATTGAAGCAATAATAAATGACCCAGAATTCCTTCTTTCTGTTGATGCGTAATCGCACATCGATATTGTACAGTTGCCACCCGATACAGTTCATGAAGTATCTGATTTAGAAGATGTCGATGAAAATGATTTGGATGATTGTCTCCCTAAAGATATACCAGGGAAACTTGATATTCATTTCACTGAGACAGATGCAACTCACGATTCTAGTGAAAGAAATGCAATGACACCTCAAAAGAAATAAGAAAATCTTCAAATATATCATATTTACAGGAACCATGTTCTTCAAGACAGATTATAAAATCAATGGCAATTGCACGTTCAGAGAGATATACAAAAAAATAAAGGCCAAAGTAACCGTAAAAACCCTAAAAGGCCAAGTATCCGTAAAGCAAAACTCACTGGCAGAAAAAAGATCCTAATTTCATTGTAACATTGCCCTCAGGAGAGTATATCGTAGAGCATAGAGAAAAACTATAATAAGAGCTTGTTAAAAAGACTCCTGTCGAGGTTTTTGAAACATTATTTGATGAAAACATAATGCAACATATCGTAGAACAGAGCATGCATTATGCTAGACAGAACAATCGTCATGATTTTATTTTCACCTCTGATTGCTTGAGAAATTTTCTTAGATTTTTATTATTAACAGGATATCACTCCCTTACTCGAGAAAAAATATATTGGAGTGAAGATGAAGATCTATCGATTGATTGTGTCAGAAAATATTTTTCAAGAAATAGGTCTCTTGAAATCAAACGCAACATTCATTTCAATTAAAATTTGAAAGTACCTGAAAATAGAGGAGTGAAGTGCTTCAAGATAACCCCCTTGTATGAAATGCTAAATAGTAACTTCATGAAGTTTGATGCGTTTTCGCAAGAACTGAGCGTTGACGAACAAATGGTTCGGTACTATGGACATAATTTTTTTTAAACAATTTATCAAAGGGAAGCCAATAAGATTTGGTTTTAAACAATGGGCTCTGTGCTGCAATGAAACTGGGTACTGTTTGCATACTGAACTGTATGAGGGATAGCAAGACGGAATCCTGTCACAACCCACCACATTGGGAGCTTCAGTTGTTTTGAGGAAAGTGTCTTTAGTGGATAACCCACAAAACCATGCTTTCTATTTTGATAACTTTTTTACAACCCATGAATTGATGAAGAGTCTAACAGAGAAGGGAATATGTGCAACAGGCACATCACAGCTAAGAAGAATGAACAACTGTCCTGTAAAGGATGACAAAGTGACGGCTAAGCAGGAAAGAGCTACCTATGATTACTCTTTTGATGAACAAAACAAAATATTTGCGGTGACATGGAAAGACAATTACACAGTAAAAGTCATGTCCAACAATGAAGGACTTCATCCAATGTAAAAAGTATCTCGCTAGTCAAAGAACGAAAAGAAAAGTGTAACAATTGACCAGCCATACTGCATTTCAACTTATAACAAATGTATGGATGGAGTTGACAAGATGGACTGGATGATAAATAAGTACCGGATCAAAACCAGAGGCAAAAAGTGGTATTATCCAGTTTTTACCTATTTGGTTGACATGGGATTGTTAAATGCCTACATACTATACACGATGACAAACGAGAAAGTGCTTCTGGTTGATTTCAGAAGATCCATTGCTCGAGCTTATATGGCTAAGTCAGCTATATCTGATCCAAAAAATGCAGAAAGAACTTCTTTCCCTAAGAAGGCTACAAACCGTATGCTGGAAGCTGTAAGGCTGGACCCCGTAGGACACTTCCTTGTAAGAACAGATGGAGGTAAACAAAGGAAATGTGGTGTTTGCATAAGTAATGTTAGAAAACAATGTCACAAGTGCGACATTGGCCTTCATGTTGACTGTTTCCAGACTTGGCATAAAAAAATAAGCTTATAATAACTATGTTATTGAGATTTATAATACTTAATTATTTTTCTTGAACAAGATTTATGTTTAAAAATCTTTATGTATAGTAAAATGAAATAAAACTCTTATTGAGATTTCCAAGAGTTGTGATCAATTCTACCCTAGAACAGCCATGATCCCCATTTGGGACTTTTTAAAAAATCTTAATTTTTTCCCCCAAATTTATTTTTTTACAAAATATAATTTGGACGTTCTATTTATAACTTTTTACCACAAAATATAAGAAAAAATAAAACTAAAAATTGTCACTTAATGGGTTCAAGGGAGTTTTAACAATCAAAAAAAAGTAATGATGCGAAATAATTTGACGTACTTTAAGTAATTTCAGCAAAGTAACATCTTTTAACTAACTGCCAGTCCATTTCGTAGCCAGTATTATGTTGATCGAAATCACCATATACTTGAGGAAGAGAAATAGTAGTTTATATGTTTTTATGAGCTGATAAGTTTATGAGAAAAATATGTGTTTCCAATTTTGCCACAAAGCTTCTAAAATTATTTATCTGAACAATTAATAGTACTTTATTACGTATACGAGGCTTATGAACTTAGTACAAACTTTATTTTAGGGTATCACCTGTAATAGCAAACGTAAATAACCTTAATAATTTGTTATTGCCAAACGAAGGTCAAGATTCTGATAGCCTTATTCCTCTACAGCTGTTGCGAAACACATAGCAGTAATCAGCTCGGTAATTATTACAGGCGGTATTAACGTAAAGAAGCTTCAAATTATATTTTTGAATTCTGCAAGAAATTTTTTTCTAATGAGGAAAGTGCACTGCGAATCGTCAGAATACCTCCGATAGGTCTTGTGGTTTGTGGGACTCATAAATACTAAAAGAAGCTCTTGTTTTCAGCCAGCGGAGCCATCTCAGGAGTAGGCGTACTGTTCGTACTTCAGGGTGGAGCTTTATATCTTGCCTACTAGGCTCCTACATCTTGCTGTTCTTCTTTACCTTGTGAGTCGGTCTAAAGCAGGATTCTTCAGTCACAGAATCGTCCTTACATAGATCCGTTACCATGTCACAGGCCTTTCTGCTCCTGAACATATCGCCTATGATCTTATCGGGCGTCGTATGGCCAATCTCCACCTCTAGCCTTCGTCTCTTTCAAACCAACCGATCACACTCGAAGAACATGTGCTGGCCATCGTCGAAGCCTGAGTCATGAAATACACACGACGGGTCTTCCACCTTTCCCATACTCCACAGGTACGGAAAGGAGTATCCGTGAACTGCAAGGAATTAAGAAAGAAAGTAGTTTACCTCACCTCGGTTGCGATCCACCCAATCAGCCAAGGTTCGCTACCGTCCGTATGGCAGAATCTCCTGATCCCACCTTACCTCCTACTAGTCCACCGCATGGAGAAATTTTCCTGCCCACCGTTCTTGCGTCTACGACTTCAAATTCTTCCTTGGTCTCGTAGACACTCTTTCTCTCTTCAGCCATCAGGTCTATTGACATTAGTCCGCCTATGACCAGCACTGCGGACTCCGAAACAGTTCTATAGGAGCTGGTGCTCCACTTCTTTACACCAAAGCCATCTGCTTACGCTACTTCTCTTTTTTTAGAACGTCGGCCCAAACTTTGCACCCGTAAAGAAGTACGCAATTGGTGACCGAATCGCCGTCTCCCGGCATTGGATCTCCGACAACCGCCATCACGCTGATTAGCGGCTCAACGACTTCATCAGACTAAACGTTTGCTTAGTTTAAAGTGGGAATAGGGTTACTGTTTGCTTCTAACGCTGATTTACAATGTTTAGAAGCCTATACTTTGGTTATGCTAGAAGATATTTATAGGCTCTATGTAAAGGTAATGTCATCAGCGATAGTTGCTTTCCTGTTCTTACTCCTACTTAATATGCTTCTTCAACCTCTACGATTTCTATGGAGGTAACTGCTTGAGTAATCCTATCATTGCCTCCCAGACAAAGTCAGTAAACCAGAGTTTCAGAGAAAACTCAATCCAATCTGCCCTCTCAGAAGTTTGAGATTGGCTTCATCGTTTCCACTCTTATCTAAATATTTTGTAATTTTGTACGATTTATTTTTTCGTCCATGCCCATGAGCTCAACTTGTATGTTAGACTCTCCCAAAGTCCTTTGTACGCTTTTTATTAACTGAGGAGACTCAACATATTATTGCAAGACTGCTGGCTGTGGACTGTGGGTTCAATCACTGTAAGAAACCCTACGGAAATAACCGATTTTCTAATGTTTGCTCAGCTCTGGGCCCGTGTGTGTGGCCCGTCGTAATACTTTGTTGAGGAGAATGACTTTTGTGTATCAGTGAGTGTGTTATCCTACATGTAGTAGGTGATATTAATAAATTTAGGATTGATGATGTTTTTAAATATAATAACGAAAGGTAATGTAGGTTATTAATAATGAAATCTAATAACAGTAGTGGTCAGAAAAGTTACATAACTAATTATTTTGAAAATAACAAAATGAGTCGTAACGGATAACGAACATAAGTATTCTAATTTTGCGCTGTGTAAGGAGGCGCAAAACGGAAAGTGTATAACGAAAGACACTAATGAGGAACTTAATAGGATTAGAATCTATCTGAAACCTAATGAATTTTCTAAATGCAATTGTGTAATATATTAGACTCTAAAATTTAGCCAATCATACATAGTCAATAATACAGTGTGCTATTGTTTTATTGCCCGTGATCTGATGTCACGAAATGAACTATAATTTCAAGTTCGATACGTTCCAGAGAAAAGGAATTACTATTTTAGTGTAGAACTTACATAAAACAGTACAGTAGAATAACAAAAGGCACATTTTGGATACTTGAACCAAAATTTTCCGTTCGGTACTCTGGCACGTATTTCCTATTCAGGAAAATTTATTGGTCAGTGGTGACATTTTAATATTTAAGTTCAATTTCAGCACTTAAAGACTGAATACGTTACACAAATGCAGACCTACTGAGTGAATACTCAGTGATATAAACAGTAATGTAGACTTATGTAGACTTGTGAACTGCAACAGACCCATATTAAGATTTTACAGTAAAATAGTCTTGTCTTTGTACATACAATGATTTCGATTCAAATGTAAATGAGTGATTATTTTGTAAATAACAAGAATCAATAGGCTGTTCTTATTTTATACATGCTACTTAAAATAGTGTCTTGTTAGCGAGAAATCATTTGTCCACTTTATATGTATTAGTTTTTCAGCAAGCAGACGGAAGTCCAAATGATTGCAGTACACAGTACTATTACAAAAGAAAACCGTCTTTTTAGTTACACTAGTAGAAAGGTGCATTATTTGACGAAACTGTTCATTCCCGTGAAGGAGAAGTAGTACCACTGTAGGTACTAATGCGTAACGTTTTCTAAACATTCAGCTATTTTAACTAATAACAAGTAATATTTGCAAGGGTAGTATAAATCCACATGTGAGTATTCAACCAAGAGTGGTAGCCTAAATATTCATCTGAAGCTGAACTATGGCAATACATAAGAGTTTATTAAAAGCTTATACTTTTTCCTTAAAGATAATAATTAATATATGTATCACACTTAGCTGTTTACACATACAGCTGTACACAACATATGCATAGTATATAACAAACGTTTCTTTGTCATGGGACTTCAATACACTTTTACCAGTATCAGTAGGCTATTATGTAAACTTATGAAATAATATATAGCTCAGCCCTCTTTATTGATGAGCTAGATA
Organism: Magicicada septendecula; assembly: GCA_034769895.1. Classification (NCBI taxonomy): domain Eukaryota; kingdom Metazoa; phylum Arthropoda; class Insecta; order Hemiptera; family Cicadidae; genus Magicicada; species Magicicada septendecula. The sequence continues at coordinate 568,736,233 of CM068367.1, forward strand.
TTAAAAAAAATACATATTGGGTCCAGTTTTCCTTTCTTCCTTTAAAAAATAGAATATAATAACTCTTTTTAATTACATTGATTCGAAGTGGAATTAAAAGCCATCTAGCCGTTGTTAATTATAAATTCTTCACACACTGGTGGCACTAATACATATTACTTACAGACAGAAAATAATGTTGTTAATGACGTTATATTAAATATATGTACAAAGCACACGGACGCACAAACCTAACGTTCTAGCTACGGTATCCTCAGGGTAGTATTAGTCATAAGAAAACATGGAATCGTGTTACTGCCATTAAGAAAATATAGCTCGAGTCAATGCTTATAATTCATATCTAACTGCTTAAGATTACAAATCACAAATGTTGTGCACATTAAGAATGTCAATAACATAGATTAGATTACGGATATGACCATAAAGATTTTTGTAATTTCAATTTGAAATAATTAAAATAGAAAGCAATGTACTGTATTAATTTAACTCAGGGAATTTAAATTCGGCACTACAACGAATTTATCGACAATACAACTATTTTCATCCCAGTTCAATGTGCACACTAATATTAATATGGTAACCATTTATTATGCTTAAAACGGTTATTGATGCTGTTACGACGGTCTACTGCTCGTCGTATGATACGGTGGAAAGTAAAATACAAGACACCAATTAAGTCACTAATCACCAGCTTTAATTATCACAATTAAACAGTTTGTAATCAACAAGACAGTCTCTTACAACAAATCAAATTACAAATTGTTTACACGCAATAAAAATGTCAACTAATATAAAACCCAATTGTATTACAAATGTCCCGCACAAATATAAAACACATAACAATTCGCCACAAACTTCGAACCGCACGTGGATATATCGCAACTCAAACCGAAACTAAGTGCCGCTGAATCATTGTATTTATACCCTGCTCAGACTCGAGAACATTCCATATACTACCCATCAGCGCTACACTAGGACGTAATTGATTGCGGCTATGATACAGTGCGCGCGGCTGGAGACGTCTAGAAAACTCTCGCGAACGCATGTTCAGACCACGTACGCACACAACATTACAGCCGGATTCCACTGGAACATCCGAGAAACACGTAGATTGTTCTGTAATGTAGTAACAATACTTAAAAAATTGATCAAGCCATGGAACGGCATACCTTTATTTTTTAAATGTAATTTATTAAACTTTATTCACGTTGATTGTCCTTTCTCATATTACTACTGTTCTTCTTCTCGCAATTTTAGTTACGGGTTTGGAAATGATTGATATTATTATTTTTAAATTATCATAACTACTCTATTGTTACTGTTATTTTTATCATTGCCTTTAACTTTATTATAGATTTTGTTAATATTATTACTACTATAACTATATTAATTTTAATAGTAATTTTAATAATTTTTATTTCAATTACTCTTGTATATGAAGACAACACACAGAACATGTATATGAACAAATCAAATTACAAATTGTTCACACGCAATAAAAATGTCAACTAATATAAAACACAATTGTATTACAAATGTCCCGCACAAATTTAAAATGATTGATAATGTATATTATAAATAATTATTTTTCGTATTGTTTAAATTAGCAGCCATCCTTACTATTTCTTTTATGAATTTGCTAACTGCTATAATTTTTTATTGTTCGACTAAGCTTTTCGTCATTACTGACATCTTCAGGTCTTAAACAACAAGACTTCGTTGTTTAAACAACAAGACACCATTGTTCGTCTTAAACAACAAGACATCAGGTCTTCGTTGTTTAAGACCTGAAGATGTCAGTAATGACGAAAAGCTTAGTCGAACAATAAAAAATTATAGCAGTTAGCAAATTCATAAAAGAAATAAATAAAAAAAATAATTATTTGTTTATCTGTATATGAACGAAACAGACGTTTGTTGTATTCAATAGGTGAAATTAAATGAGTGTTACTTTAAAAAATTGCTAACCAAATAAACGTGTGTTTATGACTGTTACTTTTGCTGTAGTTAATAACTTTCTGCAGGAACACATAAATAGTGGCGATAAAATTTAGTAAAACAAAAGCAACCTTGTTTCATAAGATATGGTGTGAACCCCATAATGGCTGCGGTAGCATTTTCTCGATAATCTTAACAAAAATATTCTAAATAAAATTTAAAAAAAGACAGTCTGTAAAAAAGCGAACCTCATGAAAATACTTTGACCGATGTTGGGCTTGTTCACAATGCTTATAGGAAGCTAACGTATTGGGACGGTTACTCATATCGTAATGACACTCACCATCCTAGGTAAAACAGTGTCTCGGTAAAGCCGCTGGTGGATCAAATGAAACATACATGTGAGTTTCAGCCAACAAAGAAAATCAAACAACCCCTACGATTCCTGAAGGAAGACCGAGATCCGCTTTCCTCGTCTAAAGTTCTATGCTCTTGCGGAAAAGTCTACACCCATGCGTTGTCGCACTGATACTGTACCATCTTACTCGAAGAGACCCAGGTTCTTTTCTTGACTCGTGGCTCTTCTCTGGGTGATTGAAATACATCAGCACGCCAGCAGCAGCATGGTTAAGCAAGAAAAATGGATTTCGTGGAGTAAATGTTAGTTGAAGAAACTGAGTCTTGCTAAGATACCCTAAGATACCCAAGTAAAGAGTGAAACAATAGGAAATCAGTTGTAAATACTAATTAATAGTCAAACTTTATAATAGAAGTGTTTCTGCGGGTATCCACGCCTTATCCTTAGTCCCACGTAGGCAGTTGAGATATCAGTTCCCGCTTCACTGAAGATGTTTGTCGTGGTTACAGCTGGAACGTCTGTTACCCTTAAAGGAAACCCTGCATCATGGCCTAACAGAGGAGAAGTTTTAATCATATTGACACTGGCAGTCAGGTTTAGTTCTCTTATTAAATTATCATACGCTTTATATGTAAAAGCTGCAGAAGCGTATCTTCAAAATACAAAATAAAACAAATTAAGGTTAAAGAATAAAGATTAAAGAATATACATTAAACAATACAAAAAAACCTGTTTATATACCCACAAGTCCAATATACGTATCTGTGGGATACACGGATTTGAAAGAAATTGGGAAAAGTTACAATTGCTTCTCAAGTGCTATTTCCTAGAGCGGAAGCTACCAGGTGTATTGACCCTTTCTACACCACAATAAAGAGACGTCAGTCTGGATCTAAACCAATGAAATTGCAACACGTCCAGTAGGTAAAATTAGGTCAAATACCAATGTAAAATCGTTTCTTAGATTCCGCACAATTCCTTAAAATCGTACATTATATCATACAATAATACACTTACTTGCTTGTTATACTATGTTACATGTAATACTAAAATTACATTACATAACTACTATGAGAACTTTGGTAAAAGGTGAAGATAAGGTAACACTGAAACTCAAAACTATTTGGGATTATCTTTAAAATGGGACATTTTAATTTCAGTAACCTGCGACACTGTGTAAACTACTGAAATTTATTTATTCAAGTATTTTGAGAAAGTGTTTCATTTTTTATTTTATTGAGAAAGTATTCAAGTATTTTAGTGCTTGTGTGAATAAGTAAAATATTACTAAACATATGTTACAGAAATCTAAATATTAAAGTTATATGACTATTTTCTTCTTGCATTTACAAAACTAAGTTCTGAGACCGTACAAATTATTATCCCCTGACAATTTAATTTTTGAGGAAATATGTAAAGTTATGTTTTTTGAAAAGTTGGTTTTTCATTATACTAAGAGGTAGCGTTTTATTTTAGTTGTATATATTTAAATTTAGAGTGCATAGAATTTCCAGACTTTTATTTTAGGAAATTCATAGATAAAGCTAATGTACTTTAGACGAAAGTATTTTAATATATTTTTAAACAAAATTATAACTTCAGAACTAAGTCCTTTACGACATTAACGTCAAGATAAACAATAAAAGCATCATGAGATTATTATAAAATGGCCAATATCTAGAACCGCAGACTTATCTTAATAATTTTAATGGATATAATGGCAATATTAAATAGATGTTGAGAATGTTTCGGAGGTAGCGGGTATTTGAAATTGGGTATTGGTAGCTGAGATAGAGACAGTACTAATTACACATTTAGATAATACTACGTAACAAAAACTACTCGTTTAAAAGAACATTTTATAAATACTTATTTTTAATCATTTATAAGTGCTTGCTATTTAATTATTAACATTATAACTTTATAATATTACAAGCAGTAAATGTTTGGATGCTAAAATTATGCAGTTTGCTTCTATCCTACTTACAAGGTTCATTATTATGCAACAGAATAATTTAGGATCGAGAGAGCTGGGAGAGGTAGAACCTTTGCTCTGGTTTGACTGGGCACTGGTCCTCACAAGTCCCAGGGTTGGAGGAGGTAATGGCGTCCAATGGGGCCCCTAGCTTCTTTCCAATCAAGACTGTACTGCGTGGTGAAGGGTCACATCCTATTACAGGTGACCCTGTTTTCGCAGAACAGTCGGATCTAGACCGGAAAGTCGATAAATATTCCTAGTGAAGAGCGGCAAAAGCCACTAGTATCAAGTTAAGGCGTAAGGGAAATGATCCTGGACTGGCTTCACTTTGGAATATTACACGCAAAAATCTTGGCAAATTTAGTTGGCTGTAATACTGCTACATCGGGTTATGCAGTGCCCTCCTCTGGGTAGATGTGACTGAAGCCGTGGTACTAAAAATTACTACTAATACTAATTACTAAAAAATACTAAAAATGGCCTTAGAACTACATCAAAAGTATAATTACATAGAAATAGAAGAAATTTTGTACGATTTTGGTGAGCGGTATATGAAGATGAAATTGAAAGAAAGAAATAAGAAGTTGAAAACTAAATTAGAATGTTTAAAAGAAATGAATGATATGAGAATGAAAAAACCAGATCTAGCAGATTTGAAGTTATCCGAGAGAATAGTTAATTTAACAGAGATGGTATTCAATAATGAAGAAAAGAAATTATTAGAAAAAAGCATAAAATATGCACCGCCAAAGAATTTGAATAAAGAAGGTTTATTAATAGAATGTGAAAGTATAATAAGCAAAGAAAAAGAGAAGAAAATGAAAAAACAATTCAGATTTGTAATTAGTAACATTGTGGGAACATTAGAAGAAAAGAACAGAAAACAAGGAGGAAATAGTATGGCTGTTAAGAGAAACATAAAACAGTTAAAAAGTAGAATAAAACAAAATAATATTATGGTAACAAAAGCGGACAAAGGTAACTCCGTAGTGCTAATAGATAAAGAAGAGTATAAAAAGAATGGAAATGAATTTATAAAAAGTAATAATTATGAAGAGATTAAATGTGATTATACTAATAAATTTCAAAGTATGGTGAAGAAATTAATAAAAAATTCCACTATGCTTAAGAATAAAATAAAACTAACATGTAGACGATATCTTGTTAATACTGGAGGGCGATGATGAAGAATTAAAAGTACTTTTTGAATAGGTTAACAAATTAGAAGAGAGTATAAAATTTAAAATGGAAGTAGGAAACACGGAAATAAATTTCCTAGATTTAAACATAAGAATAACAAAAGAAAAGAAAAGAAAATTTGACATTTTTAGGAAAAGCACATATACGGATGTTATAATACCAAATGATTCATACCATCCAATACAGTATAAAATGGCACCGATAAATAATTTCTGTCATAGAATAAACATTGTATAGAAGATGAGGAAAACAGAAAGAAAAAAATAGAAAGAATAAAAATAATTGTAAAAAACAACAAGTATAATACGAATGTAGCCCCGCCCCCTTCGTCAGGGGGCGGGGCTAGATAGGTCCGGTAAAACGGTATATAAGAAGTGAACGGTTTCATATTTCTCTGTTGGTAAATGACCTGAAGATAGCTTGACTGCCGAAAGCGCTCGTCAATACCAAAGACAACATAGTGGTTTGTATAAAATTATTAGTAGAAATAATAGTTTTATCATATGTAATTGCTAAGGTACCTTATCCTTCAAAGTTAAATACTCGTACTTTACTTATTACCTCATTGACTATTTTACAGTGGATTAATATGACTTTATTTTGGGGCACTTATTTATCAAAATGAACTACTTTACTCTTCTTAAAATACAAAACAATGCAGGTAAATTACCCCTCTGCCTTTAATCGAACAACCCCATTTTTTATATTTACACTTTCATTGAGTAATAGTTTCATTATATGTAATTACTAAGGTATCTTATCCTTCAAAATGAAGTAGTTTATTCAACATGGAAAGGGTTTTTTCAAAAAAATTTCCCCCTCTCTCTTCAAATATCCTTTTTATTTATAGATATTTCATGTACCTTTTTACAGTAGATTAATATATCCTTCTTTTCAAGATACTTAATTTATCAAAATTATCTACTTTACTCGTGTTAAAACGTAAAACGTTGCAGGTAAACTACCCTTCTCCCTTAACCGATCTTCACCAATATCGACAGGCTTTGAGTACTCTACAACTCTGACACATATACAAAAAATTATTAGATTTTGTTTGAATTTGCGACAGTTATCGTTCGCCATAGAAAAAATATAATATATTGAGACCCAAATAACCGTCGAGAACCATTTCGCACTGCTAAACTTTTTGTGCATTATGCTGTGAAATAGCTTCCTTTGGAATAATCAGTCCTCACATCTGTGAGGGTGAGAATGGGAATACCATTACTGTCACATCAGAGCAATATGTCCAAATTATTAACGAGTTTTTGTCTCCCCAAATCGCAGAAAAGCCTGAAATCACACAAAACACTATGGGGAGCAACAATCCACAGGACTAGGCGATCAATGGATGCAGATTACCTTCAGGAGTGGCAATATTCCGTGGCCCGCGAGATTTATTCTTTGGCCAGCGTGCCATTTATTCTACTGGGGATATTTTGAGAGTAAGGTGTACAATGATCCACCCCCATGAAACATCGAAATACTCAAATTTGGTGTAATTTCTGTTCACATGTTACACCGTGTATTGGAAAACGTAAAAACTCGACTTCAAAAGTGTGTGAGTTGAAATTGTCAACACATTCGGGACATAGTGTTCAAAAACTTGTAGTTTCTGCGTTTAGTTAAATGCTATTAGCTATACTTCCAATCAGAGTACATGTTAATTTTAAAATTTTTATAATAGTAAAGCTTTTGGAAAAGAAAAAAATATTTTTTTTTCATTGTTGTAATTGTTAATAACAATAACTTGTTCGTTTCTAAGCAATTTACAGAGATTAAATGAAATTATTTAGTATAATTCAAACAACGATAACAGATGTGTCCTGTCGGTGTCTCTACAGATAAATTGAGCTTGTGGCTTCTTTACCCACTGTAAAATACTCCAGGTAATGGAATTTTTGCTATTCTGAATGTTACGATTAGGATACGGGCATCACACTCACACACACCCGTTTGACGGACACATGTCCTGCGTTGCAGACTGCGTGTTGGGAGTCAGTGCAAGCAAGCGCCTTGCATTGACTTCAACACGCACTCTGGTAAGCGCGCATGTGTTGCCCGTGCGTAAAGACTCACACGGTACTGCTGAGCCGACACATGTCCTGCGATGCAGTCTGTGTGTTGGGTGTCAGTGCAAGCAAGCGCCTTACGTTGACTCCAGGACGCACTCTGGTACGTCGCACGCATGTGCGCTCGCGGTGTACACACATGCTTTGTTGTTTTAATCGTGGCAATCACAGTAGTAAAATTTTGCATCTGGAGTATGTTCGCAATGGGCAAATTCAGCCAGGGTTGAATTTATTGTAGAGACAAGATACAAAACATGTTACATGTTCTCGACTACTATTCAACGAAATAAATATATGCATTTCTGGTGGATTAACACGTACACTATGTTGGACTTATAATAAATATATTAACAGAAACTACAGATTTTAGTTTTCTTGTTACTTCATTTAATGTATTTCTGTAATTAATAGTTTCCATATTCTTTAATAAATTTATAAAATTTCGTTAATATATTTGTTTAATTTTCTGTTGCTAAAATTAACTCAGATTTTAGAAAAATATAATATTCTACTGATTCAGAAGCCTATGCATTATCTCTGGTAGCATTATTTCTCCCTATTTTCAAACATCTTAGGTTAATAATATACTATATAAAGACACAAGAGATGTGTAGGTTTGTCGTTAACTAGCACTTAACAAGCCTCCAGCAAATTAAAAAACAAAAAATGAAAAAAAAAACAGAAAGCTAACTAAAGGTAAAAACTTTATAATAAAAAACAAATTTCTAGAAACAAGTTAATGCATAGTGATAATAAACGGAAAATTCTAAAATGACCTATGTCGCCAATAAGTTTTAAACAGTGCCAAGAGGATATTTGTATATCCTGGACATACCTGATTACAGGGATTCTAGCGGTCACTGATAGTTACAGATATTGTACGACGCTTGTACAAGAGTTAATTTGGTTTACCTGCAATTTTATAATCGTAATATCTCTAATGTCTTGACTTATGTATTACGTTTCAGACAGAATTCATAAACTTTATGAACTACGGTAATTGTAAAACAATGACATAGATCTACTGAAGCCGTAACTATATTTTTAATCAACAGCATTACAATATAAGAGACAGTGTAAATATTAATTTATTAAAAAATGTATTAAAATTATTTAAAAAATTCCTTTTCACAAATCACACATTCATTCAAATTGTTTAGCTTGAACACATAACTCACAAAATAACTATAAAAACGCATATTTCAGTGGGTATGATATGTAAAATTGCTTGCAGATATCGAATTAAATAGGTAGTTTGAAAGTTTTACTGAAGTGTTTCCAACTTTTATGGTTCATCAGTAAACCCTCAATTTCCACAATGACTCGAAGGAATTACAAAAACTATCTAGTCAATAACCCCTTTCTTTCAGTATCTCATCACAATCAGTTAGACTGCTTGAAACCGTTTCTTTCCGTAACAAAATATTCTAAAATCCATAGGCCTATTAGAAACTTAAAATGGTAAAATGCTGGAAGTCATGCCGAAAAATTGGATCTACTGGTAACATGTACAAAGTCTAGTCTTACGATTTGACAACAATAGACAAGTTACGCCACGAGGAATTAGAGTGACTTTATTTTCAAAGATCCTCCCTTATCATCACGAACTCGATTCAATGGATTTTATTCACGTTTTCTTCTGTTTTGGAATTTAGTTTATTTATAAATACATAGTAAGATAGGCCTACATATGAACATGCTAATAATGCATATTTTATCACATAAGTATCACTTGTGTATCATCTACAGCCGCTTATTATTAATCACTTAATAATATCATCAGCTATTTTATTAAGTCAGCTTTTTAGTTCCCAAATTACAGTTGTGTACACATTTTTTCCGCATTGTCTAGTTAGCCGTTTTATTAAATGAATTACTGGAATCCTCATCTGATTCCATAAGCAGCTTTATACTGACTTTGATTAAGAGTTGGTTATTCAAGAAAGTATCATTTAGTTACCAACTGACTACTTTTGAAATCAGAACTGACTCTTAGTTTTCAAAATTGCGAACTCGTTGTCCGTAGTACTCTCTTTTAGAGGGTATGATTGTTTATTACCTACTCGTTTTATTACAGTTATTTGTAGTAAGGTGTTTAAATCCTGCTTTTTTATGTTATATTGCTATAATAAAAACCGTAGAAATGGTTAATTAAATTTTTTTCTTGTAACGTTTTATAAAACGCACAGTGAGATCGAGATACTGAACGGAGATGACCAGTCGGGTGGACGATAAACACGTCGGCATTGACCTTTAGTGTAGGTCATTACTTTCTTTGCTCTAATCGCAGTCTGTGCAGTGGCTTGTACAGTAATATACGATAGAGAGATGTTCCATTAAGGGAATGGAGTTACAAGTTTAGAGATACGCTCTATATCTAAATCTCAGAACAGTAAAATTTTATTGCAATAAATACAGCGTTTTAGTATTAGCGGATTATTTGCATACACTTGTTATTATATTATTTTATACACTTCATATTTAGCTGACAAACATTATGGCTTAAGAAAAGAATGTTCATGTTACATGAGTATAACATTGGAAAAATAAAATAAAATTGTATCACGTAATTTAAAGTTTTTATCTTCGTTTCATACTGCATTTTTATAACAGATAATATGTTGACACGTTCTATTAAGGAATATTTTGCTTGAGTCTACTTCAGTGACCAAATACACTTCAGTGAACAATATTTCTTTTACAACACACTTTGCAGTATCATAAAAATATGGTTTATATTAAACCTGGTGCAATATATTAATTATTGAACTTTTAAAAAATATTTTTGTAACCTTTCGCGAACCGAGTCAATTATAATTTTAGTTAAAACTATGAAGGTCTTATGCTGTGGTGTGATGTTATAAGCTATGTCTTTGTTACTGTCTGACGTTTCGACAGCTATAGGGGGTCATCATCATCAGAGTAGGGATCGGTGGCAGGATGGCAAAGAAAATATTGTTGGGAACATGACGACCGCTAGATCTGTCGAAATGTCGGGGAGTAACAAAGACATCGCTTTACACCAGACCACGGCTTAAGAGCTCGGTAGTTTTTACAAGCAATATATTATATACAACATCCTTCCAATTTTGTTTAATATTTTATGATTTTAATGTGGCTAAATATATAGCCTTCTTAAATTATATACCTGTATATAAAATTACATACTTCCATTTTTGTAAAGTTTCAAAATATTTTGAATTGTCTCTATCAAGTAATTTACTGGTTTACTAATTTTCATGTATTAGTTAATAGTTTCTTGCACGAAGTAGTAACGCTGTAAGAATTACAGTGAAACTATAACTTGTCACTGGACAAAAGGCTTGTCACATGACAAATGGCGCCAATCGTACAACTCTTCGCTATTTTGGGTGACCCGAAAAAGGACCGTGTAGCGAAACGCTGTAATGTTTGTTCCGCCCGAGCCGCGCTGTTCGTGGCGTACTGCAGTCGTCCTCTTCTTTTGGCATCGGTGTGTAGAGTCCACTGCCGGCCCAGCGAAGTCCATCGCTGGTGCGTTACAAGGCGAAGAATGCGAAGAATGTTCTACTCTTCGGCTGTTCCTTCCGGCTGGCTCCGCGTCGATGTCATACGATAGAGGAGAGGAGATGAATCTAGCGGCGCTGTTTTTATGCCTTGACTGGGATCCATGATTTGGCTCGCTGCGACACGTCATGTGCCACGCGCCGTAAGGTGTTCGCGGCTGTTACCGGTATGTGAGTTCAGCTTATAACTATGCGTATGTAATATGGCTGTTAATTTTCTCAATAATTGTTAGCTTACTAATTTTACAAGATTTGACTATATAATAATTTTGTGTGTGTGTTTTGTCTTATATCACAAAAACAAAACTCAAAAACACTGATCAGAACTCGTTATCATAATCAGCATACCAAGTTAACACACGTTTATAATGTCATGTTCTAACCTTGGATATTTAGTTGGCACAAAGACGGCCATGAAACTGCTATGGCCATAAATCCCGTTCCCGACAACGAAGCACAATGCCGTATGGGACAGAACTCTGTAACCTTCAAAAGAAGTGAGAAATAAATAGAGAGAGAGGGAGAGAGAGAGATTGAAAGAGAGAGATAATAAAAGAGAGGGAGCGTGGAGAAACAACGTGTGCAAAGCTGTAAACAAGTGATGGCGTGTGGGAAATACTGTTTCACATTAAAGATTATCAGAACTGAAAAACGTTCGTTTACCTCAATAAGCGACAAAGCAATCACACGGTGTCGCTATGTGTTGTACTAGAATCGGCAGTGGAAAATATGATTAATATTAATGTCTAGTTTTAAGTTCACACAGCTTTACACTTCGAAATTAATTATATCTTTCTTTAAATATAATTATTCTTTAGAGAGGCCGAGGTAACAATTCGTCTGTTTCCTCTATTCTGCCAGTCATTCTATTGTGACCAGAATTATTGTCACTGTCAACATCACTGTTTATGTTATTGTCACATCATCCTGATGTGACTTTATATGTTTCAGAAACATCCGAATATACAAAAAAACATGTTAAATAGTAGTCCCCTGCGTCTTCGACTTTCTTGCAGTAGCCTACCAGTCAATTTCTATAACAACATCAATACGTACTTAATTACTTCGATATATTCTGTAATATTAAGCCTCCTAAGATTGTTGTAATTCCTCATGCAACATTTAATCTTCGCCAAAACAAGTTTAGTAACGTATGGGCATGGGAAAGGACTTACAACATTGCAAATCTGACTTATAAAAAATTAACCAACATTGTTAAAAAATAAAATTGGTTAAAACAATACAGTCAGTAAATCTGCCAAATGTGGTAAACCTAAATTCTAATCCAAACGGATATCAATCTGCACTGTGAGTAGGGCCTGAGATAAGAACGGGTACCAAACACGGCTACAAATATTTCAAAAACATCGTATTCACACAAATACACTCTATCAAAGCCGTTTCTCTTAACTTTACGTTAGAGAGATAACCATCGTTCAACTGTAACAATTACTGATTATAAACTAATTTAAATCACAAAACTGTTTCTGGTTACGAAATTTTAACTCATAATTTGCGTAAGATCGAAGATTGGCGGTTTTAAATGTTTCATCACAGTAACTCTTTGTTTTACATCGCACTTTTCTTGAATAAGTATTTGGCCAAAAAAAAAGCTTTAAAAATTATGTTTCTTATTACTAGTTAAATTTAACATTTTATTATAGCGAGAATTATACGTATTACTTTTTTGTGTTAAATAAACACGAGCTCAGTTACGTGGTTATAAGGATGTAACTTTGCAGCACAGAAAGACACTAACACACATATGCACACGCTTGTACACATAAATACATACAGGCATGTATATATATGGTAGATACATGTGACAGTGAAGTACGACGGGAAGACATTCGTTCATTAATATGGATAATTAATTTTGGAGCCATTCATATTGGATTGATAATTCCGAATTATAATGATTATGATTACAGTGACGACGGCGACATATACTGATGACGACGACATAGGTATATGTATATTGATGATTAATATGACTGATGGCATTTGGATAAAATAGGAGGTAACAATAGAAACTAGAGCCCAGTTATTCATATAAAATTACAAAAATTACAAAAGTAGACAATATTTTATGATACCCACTTGCTAGGCAACAAAAAATCTTATTTTTCTAGAAAGTTAACAATGTATCATTATTAGTACGGGATTTCGGCACACCTATATTACATAATGCCTTGGGTTCGCAGGGATAATCGTTTCTTCTGACACATTCGTCAACAATCAATCCAGTGTAGGCCTACTGTTTGAGACAAGTACAGTACTATTCATTTGTTGTCGTTTTATTATTATTGTTTAAAGTATTTGGCATTATGTCTTGATATAGACTTCCATTTAGTAAATTTACAATAATCCTATCAATTTGTTACAATCTTCACTCTGCACGTATTCACTCTATACTGAGTATTGTTATTTCCTATTATATTGGTGTTCTCTTTCTTTTCACATGTTATCTTTCTCTGTGTTGTTATCAGGTCAATTTGTTGAGCGTACTTTACTAGCATAATTTAATGTATTTCTAACGATTTCTGTAACAGTATAACGCGTTAATTAAAACATGCCATGATTAACGCAGTAAGATAAGCATGGAAAACGGACGTGTGGCAGTACCCAGCACGATCACTGAAATATATTTGTAAGATTTGCTGAATATATCAATGATTTTTTCTAGTTATTAGAGTTGCCGTAAGTTTAAATTGTTACTTTAGTTATTATTATTTTGATAAAGCTCTTGTTATAATTAGCTCTTAATTCTTATTATTTGTTCATTGTGTCAATTAAACAGATTATCTGCTTTTATGATTAGTGATCTTTTAGTGTTTTATACCTTTTTTCTTCTCTAGTTTTTCTTTATTTCTCTAGTTACTGATGATTATTCTGATCAATTTATTAAGCTATATATAGTCTTCTATTCCTTTTTTATTTGTTCTCATTTCTTTTTATCTATTAAAAGGATTAGTTATTTTATCAATTTACGCTTTAAATCGTTTTATGACACATTACTTGTAAATTAACAATTAAGATTTTATTTATTTTTTTCTACCACGCACTTTTTAATCTGCTTAAGGGGACCAGGTCGTGAAAAATTACAAAAATATCGACTTTAGTTTTTAGTATTTTTAGTATTAAACAATTCTCTTTTTTCTTCCTGTTTAAAATAATACATATATTCTTATACGAAACATTTTTTTTCATATCTTCTTATATTTTTGTTTCATGTGAAATCACCCAGTGCGATGGCATTGCCTGTTTCAAACAAACATTTCAGTATTTTATAATAATATTATTAGCTGTAAAATGAGGAATCTGGAAGCAAATAAGTGTGTTCCGGAAAAAAGTAAGGAAAACAGAGTAAAGAAAAGCAGCTGAAAAGGCAGACAGATGAGAGTAATGAATAAGTGTATAGTGCAGATTCATTTTAAATTAAAACACTACAAAACTTTAAACGCAGTTTTCCGTAACTCCATATTTTGATGTTTAGGTATACATAACTTGTGCTGGGGGTGTTTGGGAAACCTACAAACCGTTAGTATTTCTTTATCCGCCCATTGCATTTCTCATCAGACTGTGCAACCAAGAATAAGTTCCATTTCTGCAACTGCAATTCTTCGCTGCAAACGCATATTGATTAAAAGTATTTATTATGATTCTTCGTCTAAGCACCTAACTTGCACCAAGGTGTTATTACGCGGATAGTACCTACCATAAGGTCTTCCATCTATTTTATGATTTTACCCGAAATTACAGTAATACGCTTATTATCCAGTTAATCTATTACACTGTGCAGTCGCATTAACGTTATGTTAGTCATGTCATTTTTATTTCGAGACCAGTTTTGTACGAGTTTCGGTAGATTATTCATTGATTTTTCTACTTGAACTATATATTATTACCCCTGTGATGCAGACAACTTGCATGCCATATGTCTAAAAGCGATCTTCACAAGGTCGGCTAATGTTCCAGTTCCGAAACACTGTAAAAGTGTCTACGCCTTCCAGATGCTGGTCGATTATTCTACCGGCATCTAAAACAATCTCGCGAGTCGTCATGGCTAGGGATCATGCGTGTTTTTTTAACAGCGACTTCGTGTTTAGTGATAAATTTGAAGTATTGTGAATGCTAACATCTATACTGGTGACTTCTCTTATTTTTGAGATAGTGTTGATCAGGAGATATTAATTGTTTGCCATAATAGTATGTGTTGGACAATTTTAAACTTGGAGAACTATATACATGAGTGTCTTAGTTTATAGAAACTACTATTAAAGTTGAGCGCAACGATTACTCTGGTGTATAATTATTTAAATTCCACTGCTTAAAGATAAAGATTGATGCGAGCGATAGCTGTTACATTATTAACATCACGTTATTTACAGATCTTTGATTTGAAAAATAGGTGTCAAATATTTAATTCATTTGTCAGAGTGTTCGCAAAAGATGGTGCCAAACGTTTGAAAATGATTCTCAACTTATTAAACTGAAGGAAAAATTTTCTATAAACATATGTCGAAAAATACTTTTTGAACATTGAGGAACATTTTGTATACTCATTTGAATCACCTGATATACCGTACACATTAGCATGCATAATTTAAATTAGCCTATTCCGTTAATATAATCTTTTATATATTTGTTTTCTCATTCAAAAACTTGATTTAGTCACTCGGATTTTGAAATAATTAACAAACCTATTTTAAATATCATGTAGTTTCCTTTGCATGCTTTCTTATTCCTTGACAAACATTGTTACCAATTAAAGGGACAACATTAATTAAAACTGTCTTGAACTTAAACTAGATGTCCTGTAAACTAGCTTAGCGCAATTGCTGAAGCGTTTAAAATGTTTATGTGGTTTTCAGAACCTGAGACGTCTGTTTTTAGTGTGTTAAATGATGTTGTGTTAGTCGTTTTTTAATTAAATCTTTTTAATACAAAAATCTCTTTAATTTGTTTGTTCTGTTGAATTTTTTATGATTTCTGTTCAGAAATGACATGAATTCTTTTAATTATTGTTGTCATTTTCATTGTGTGTTACGATTCTTACGATTTAGTAATAGAGAGGAGTACTACAGCGCTAGGAATAATTGCGGAAATAGACAGTTGCCTGGAGACTAATAACTTGGGAAATTACATCATACAAAACATAATATTTTGTAATATATAAGAGATATTCTGGTGACGTGCACTAAGGAAAGACAGTTTATACGAAGCTTCTACCCTTTTTTCTTTGTCCAGATAAAAATTTCTGGTAGAGCCTAGTTTTATTAGACACAGTAATTTTTGTCTTTCAACAAATAGTGATTTCTTGACAAATGACATTCTAGTGGCAAAACCACATTTTTTTAATTGGTAATAACACAGAAACAGTACACTGCAGTAAGTGGATTCGCTTTTGCTTGGTAAAAGTGGTTTCGTATTCATCATACTGAAGATTTTATAACTGTTTCTTAGATACATAAGTAAACTGATTTGGACTGAGAGCTTTAATTGTGCGATCTCAACAGCAATAATAGAGTAAATACTTTGTTTGTTTGAGTATTTAAAGGTAATCAGCAACTTTTAGTTCGGCAAATATTCAACACGTTTATTACCATTTAAGAGATGAAGCAAAGAGATTTCAACAGTTTCGTCTACGTTAGCGCTCACTGTAATTTATCATTCTGTTCAGAAATAGATTTGTTACCGTACAGACAACTCTGACATGACATTTAAGTTTGTGCAGGTCACAAAACAGTTGTTAGTTACTTCTGCTGCCAAGTAAAGAAATTAACTTAGACGCCTACATCACATTGAAAGTCAATATGATCATTTTTGCTAAAATAAATGAATGCGACATATTTACGGACTCATATAATAGCCTTATTTTTCAGATTTTGTAAGATTAAATTGTATTTACACTAAAGTTACGTTGGATTAAATACCAAATATTTAATTTGATTTTACATTAGTAAACAGGAAACAAATATAACATTTTTAAAGAATAAGAGAGTATTTTACGCCATTGAAATTATTATAGCTGGAATTAATAAAGAATTAATCTTATTATGCTAAGAATTAAAATGGAAATAGGAATGATATATTTAGCTTTTACTTATGGAAATTTATGAGTACATTAAACGATAACAAATCATGAACCTTACGCCAGATACCCCAGGAACCACTACAGAATTAGAAAATTCTTGATATAATCCTAGTAGATTTTAAATCAATTTGGAAGCACGTATAAACGCATGTCTACATTAATATTTTAAGTGTCTCTTTAAGTGCCGAGCTGAAAATGTCAGAAAAGTTGTTAAATGAACTATGGAAACGGCTTTCTAGATAACATTAAGCTAGAAACGACTTACTTTTTCGCAATGCCTATCATAGTAAATACATAAAACGAGAAATTAAAAATACAAGTTATTAATTTTCATTACAAAGACAAAAACTATAAAATTTAAGATGAAAAAAATAAGTTGATATGTTAAATAAATATGTTATAAAAATTGTGTCCATGAACTACTAACGCCCATTTATTCTGAGTACATAAGGAAATGCAATAAGTGATGTTTAATTAATTCAGCTGTTTTACTAACTGAAATTTGAAATCTGAATCACAGTACTTCATGTTACAGCACCACGCATTACTGAATTACCCACCTGTTTGAATCAGTTTCTAACATTCCACGCTGATTCTATAAGTTGTTTGATAATATTTTTATAAGTTTTCTCTGGTAAAATAGTTAATTAAGAAATTTCAAGATTGTAAGCGTTAAATGTAATTTTGTTAACGTAAATGATATGACGGCTTAAATTTACTAATTCTACTACTAGCAAACATCAAACGTTTGCCGATGATAAAGCAATACTGGCTAGTCATGCAGATCCTGGCATTGCTGCGAGAATGCTTCAACAACACTTGTATCAAATTCAACGTTGGACGAAATCATGGCGCATCCTGATCACTGAAACAAAGTCTCTCCATGTCACTTTCACTAAGTGCAGAGGAGCGTCACCTCAAGTCTCTTTTAATGGCCATTACCTACCACAAGCGGACAATGTTAAATATCTGGGCATTCATTTGGATAAAGGCTTGACATGGAAGACGCATATTTTCAACAACAAAAAACAACTTGGCCATAAGCTCAGCAAATACTATTGGCTGACTGGACGTAACTCACCTCTGTCCCTTAGCAACAAATTACTCCTTTACAAAGTGGCATTCAAACCAATCTGGACCTACGGCATACAGCTGTGGGGGTCGGCATCAACGTCTAATATAGAGATTCTAGAACGATTCCAGGCAAAAGTTCTACGGATTATAAGAAATGCACCCTGGTTTATACCAAATAGAGAAATCCTCTGTGACTTAAAAGTGTCATCTGTTAAAGATGAAGTGAGTAAGTGCAGTGAAAAGTATTTAAGTAAACTAGAACTACACCCTAATATTCTTGCAATAAATTTGCTAGACAATAGTGAAGAGACTCATAGACTAAAGAGACAGAAAATACTAGACCTACCATCTAGATTTCAGCACCCATAATCTTTTTGTAACCTACTTTTAAGTAATAACTGAGCTTGTTATCACAGGATAACAGCTCCACATGGTCAACACCTATTTTTTTTCTCATACAAAAGATTTGCTTATAGTATGTTATTTTTTATGTTATACTGATTGCAAATAGTTGAAAAAAAAAAATCAGACATCATGAGTTTCTGAAGATAGTTTAATGATAAAGGCGTTTCAGCATATAGACTGAAAAATATTCCAGATTAGCAGGTTACAAAGAATAAATTCTACGCTAGCATTTTACTTGCTATTTAGCTGAAATAATAAAAAAGATTGTACAATCTAAAAATGTATAACACTACTATTTGGGTGAGCTATGAGTATTCAAGGTAGGAACAATGTTGCTAACGTTTGTGTTAAAAGTAAACCAAGTTAAATTCTAACCGCGTTAAGTATATTCTAACTTAAACTAACGAACTTCGTGCTTTAACACAAGATAGAGTTTTCCTTTTACTTGTAAGTTAAGTCGTTTTCTGAGTGAAAATTTCAAGCCGCTATCACTACTTTAAATAAATGGAACGAAAAGAAGCACATACGGTGAAGATCGTTTACAGACTACTTGCATATTCTGTAGTAGCTTATTTACGGCTCTACAACTTTGTAAACAAATGTTTCTTCTCTTTCCTTGACGTAGATACAAACTTAAGTGTGACGTGACGCAAATAACGGAATTGTATTCTGTACATTCTTGGGCGTTTATAGAATTTTCATTACTCGGGCTTTAACAAACTTTTCTCCAACTTTCCCCGATATTCAACATAAATAATATTTCCTTTTTCTCGTCTATACGTTCTGGTAAAACGAGAAAATAGGTTTTCCTTACTCAATAATGTTTTAATGTTTACGCCACTTACGCGACCTATATAGGCTATTAGATTAAATTTTTAAAATTTTGTTCCACTTGTACGTACGTCTCAATCAAGAGTGTATGAGTATTTCATTTTATGGAAGAGTATTACTGTATAACGTTTTACAATTGTTACAAACCAAAACACACAAATGCTACATTTTAACGTTTTTGTGTATTTTCTTAATGAACGGACAAAGTTTTAAGCATCTTTGATTATTCAGATTAGGTATAGTTATTTATTTTATACAAATTATGCTAATTCGTAGAATAAATTATTAAAGGAGTTATATAGGTTTATTTTTAAAGAAATATATGTTTATTTGTGTAATCAATAATATTTTGTTTAACAGATAAAAATGTGATAATAATGTTTGAACAGAGTTATCACCAGAAGTGTACTAAATTGGAATATGCCAAACTTTATCTAACAATGGATGCCAAGAGCAAATAATATGTGTGATTTATTTAGACAGAAAATTATGTCTTCAGAAACACTGTTGTTTTCGTGATAACAAGGTTTAACAAATTTCTTATTGCAAAAAAACAATTGCAGCCGAATATAGGCCTATAATAGATAGAAGTAAATTTAATAACTACGCCCATACGTCGAGAGATCAAAGTAATTGGAACTGAAAAATAATAAAGTATTTATTTAATAGTTGTTTATTAAACAACATTTTAAGGGTATAATTAATGAACAAAAATATATAATTAAAAATATTTAAATGTGTATTAGACCTGTTATATTTCACAGTAAAGTGCATTAGAAAATTGAATCCAAATTTAATTTGGGATGTAATAAACCTTGTATTCAAATACTTTGTAGTAAATGAACAGTATAACCTTCTTTTTACATTCAAAAGTAAAAACATCTTCAGTTGACTTCTGTTGAATATTTAGCTGATTAAAAGTTATGCAAAAAACGAATTGAAAAATGAATAATATATCAAAAAGTTACGTTGACGTCTTTGTTAACTCGCTCTTAGTATGTCGTGAGGATCGTCACAATTCTGTTGGCTGCACTTCTGTACCTGATACTCTGCGCTCTTTGAAACCGACTAAATGAATTTTAAAAATATAAATCAATACACAATTTTTCAGACGATTGTAGACTTCATACAATTTAACAGAGTTTTGTAATTCGAAATAACCTTCAAGTGACGCAATTAGGCTGAAAGTTGAAAAACCTATAGTATTATATTTTCGGAACACACAAACCAAAAAGAAATATGTACTTTCGTATATTTTTATTGTTAGTTAAAACATTCACACGCTATACGTTTTATAAAAGAAACAATTATAAAATAAACAGAACTTAAATATAGTAATAATCACAATACTGAAACTCACAGTCCCACTTGTCATTTATACATATTCCAACAAAACAACTATAAGGCACAGTATTAAAAAGACAATAATAATAGTCTTTTATCTGGAGCAAGGTATATATTTTAGACAAATTTAAAATGGTCAGTGATTGAAAAAAAATTGTTTATTCTAATTTATTAATGTCTGTAAATGATTTGAAAGTGTTTTTTTCTTAAATGTCTATATTTACTTGGTAGTTGAATTCCTTTTATGACACCGTTGAACCGTTGTACTGCCTCCTCACGCGGGTTTCACTGTTGACTCTGCTACCTCTCGCTGCCTGCTGAAATCTGCTGCTCCGATAACACGTGGAGACTCCGCTAACACGCACGTACGCCAATACACCGATAGCGTTTATCTCTTTACTCAGGGCTCGATAATGGATTTTAATTTAAATTAATGCAATTTCGGTGTATTTTATGTACACCTTCCCGAGTCTTGATGTGTCCTCCCGTTCACACAGATGTATTCCGGTAAATACACCTCACCCTATGAGGATATTTTGACTGTCGCGAGAATAGCACTATTTAAATTAATAATTTTATTTTATTATTTGAGTTGTAGTACCCAATAGGATGTTAGCAAACGGGCAACTCGTTGTTAAGATTCCGTACTCGTAACTCTTATGTATAACGTATATTAATACGAAAAACTCGCACAGAGAACGTCTGTTAAGGTCGAGCTGGTAGGTGGAACTGACTGAAACTTCCTTCGCGGAGACCAAATCTGAATGAAAATAGGGGCCTCTGATTGGTCAAAACCCCTAGCACGTGATTGATAGGTTAAATTGATAGACAGAAGTCCTGAACAAATTTGCGGAACCACAATCACACACAATAAAACCAATTTAAAGTACCAGAACCCAACAGAAAGCCACAATAACAACCAACTAACACACATGTACTTCACCAGACACAAAATCCGGAAGGCTGACGATGGGTAGAAAATGGTACCTGAAACATGTTCCTAATAAGGAAAGAAATATCTTGAGATAAATTCACTATAAAAATAAAATTTTATATATATATATACAGGGTGATTCACGAAGAAACGAAAATACTTCGGAAGATGAATCTACATCGAAAAACAAGAAAAAAAGTTCATATAAACATAGGTCCGGAAATGCTTCGTTAGCGAGTTACGGCTAGCGAAAGATTTCGCCCGGGTTTCGGTTCCCCCGGGTAAATGAAGACTTTCTGAAATTCTGGGAAGGGGCGAACTCTGTTGTTTCTTACAGCTTTTGACCTGAACAATCGAATAAAACAGGTCGCAGAACTGTATCTCCCATACGTTTCATGATATCCGACGTAAAACAGAAAACTCTTTGCCTAAAAACAAATTTTGGAAAATTGGAAACAATTGGAATTTTGTGTTGATTTTTATTGACTTTATTTACACCATTTTTCATAGAATTCAATTCTTTACAAGTTTTGTTTTTAACTTTTATGCATTTATTAGTCATTTAACAAAGTTATTGTACTTCTAACCTAAAAACACGTTTTTTAGGTTAGAAGTACAATAACCTTGTTAAATGACTAATAAATGCATTAAAGTTAAAAACAAAACTTGTAACGAATTTAATTATGAGAAAAATGGTGTAAATAAAGTCAATAAAAATCAACAACATATTCCAATTGTTTTCAATTTTCCAAAATTTGTTTTTAGGCAAAGGTGTTTCTGTTTTATGTCGGATATCATGAAACTTATGGGAGATACAGTTCTGCGACCTGTTTTATTCGATTTTCAGGTCAAAAACCATAAGAAACAACAGAATTTGCCCCTTCCCAGCATTTCAGAAAGTCTTCATTTACCCGGGGGAACCTAAACTCGGGCGAAATCTTTCGCTAGCCGTAACTCGCTAACGAAGCATTTCCAGACCTATGTTTATATGAACGTTTTTTCTTATTTTTCGATATAGATTCATCTCCCGAAGTATTTCCGTTTCTTCGTGAATCACCCTGTATATATATATATATATATATATATATATATATATATATATATATTACTATAATACTTATAACTAATTTACCTCAAGATATACTTTTTTCCTTTAGGAACATGTTTCGGGAGATCTTGTTCTCCCATCTTCAGC
The DNA here is from genome assembly GCA_034769895.1 of Magicicada septendecula. Classification (NCBI taxonomy): domain Eukaryota; kingdom Metazoa; phylum Arthropoda; class Insecta; order Hemiptera; family Cicadidae; genus Magicicada; species Magicicada septendecula. The sequence continues at coordinate 568,759,204 of CM068367.1, forward strand.
CTTCGCCATCTTGTTTCTGGTGAAGTATTTGTGTGTTGGCTTCTGGATGTTATTAAGGTAGTTTGTTGGTCTTTGGTCCTTCAAAGTTGCATTATTGTGTGTGGTTGTGGTATCTGTTTTTGTATTTTGTGTATTTTCGATGTTGAGTGCTTTGAATATTGTGTCATGTTTTGTATTGATTTGTATTTGTTCTGGTATTAATTTGTTTTGTGTTTTATGTTTGTAAATCTGTAAATTTTCCCAAATGTTCATTATGGTGCCTTTGTGTGGTATATGTTTTATTAGTGTTACATTGGTTATGTCTGGGAATTCATGTCCTGTGTTTATTGCATGTGTGGCTAAATTGGATTTATATATATTTGGTTTTTTGTATGCTTTTAGGTGTTCAAAATAACGTTTTTTCAGCTGTTTTTTTGTTTGTCCTATATAACATTTATTGCAATCTTGGCATTCAATTTTGTATATACCGTTGGTTGTTGTATTATCTTTGTTGTGTGAGCTATTTAGATTTTGTAATTTATTTTTATTAGTTTTGTATGCTATTTTTATATCTGTGTTTTTAAATAGTTTTGTTAGTTTTGTCATTTTATTATTTATATATGTGAATGTGGCCCATTTTTTGTTGTTGTTATTATTTATGTGTTGTTCAGTTTGATTAATTCTTAATTGTTCATTTCTTATTTTTTATTTGATTTTATTTTCTATTTTGATCATAGTATTTTTATTGTATCCATTTGCATAACCAAATTGGTATATTATATTTCTTTCTTTGTCAGTTTCTTGTTTGTTTAGGGGTATTTTGTACATTCTGTTAAATAACGAATAAAATGCTGCCATTTTATGTTGTGGTGGGTGGTCAGAATGGTTAGGTATAATGATGTTAGTGGAAGTTGGTTTTCTATATATTGCATATTGTATGTGTTTGTTGTATCTTGTGATGGTTATGTCTAAATAGTTGATTTTGTTATGTTTTTCTTTTTCTTCTGTGAATTGTATTTTGGGATGTATGTTATTGATTTGTTTCAGTATGTTCTCTGCATTTGCGTTTTTGTTATTTGATACATATAGTCCATCATCTAACATAACAAAATCAACTATTTAGGCATAACCATCACAAGATACAACAAACACATACAATATGCAATATATAGAAAACCAACTTCCACTAACATCATTATACCTAACCATTCTGACCACCCACCACAACATAAAATGGCAGCATTTTATTCGTTATTTAACAGAATGTACAAAATACCCCTAAACAAACAAGAAACTGACAAAGAAAGAAATATAATATACCAAATTGGTTTTGCAAATGGATACAATAAAAATACTATGATCAAAATAGAAAATAAAATCAAATACAAAATAAAAACTGAACAATTAAGAATTAATCAAACTGAACAACACATAAATAATAACAACAACAAAAAATGGGCCACATTCACATATATAAATAATAAAATGACAAAACTAACAAAACTATTTAAAAACACAGATATAAAAATAGCATACAAAACTAATAAAAATAAATTACAAAATCTAAATAGCTCACACAACAAAGATAATACAACAACCAACGGTATATACAAAATTGAATGCCAAGATTGCAATAAATGTTATATAGGACAAACAAAAAAACAGCTGAAAAAACGTTATTTTGAACACCTAAAAGCATACAAAAAACCAAATATATATAAATCCAATTTAGCCACACATGCAATAAACACAGGACATGAATTCCCAGACATAACCAATGTAACACTAATAAAACATATACCACACAAAGGCACCATAATGAACATTTGGGAAAATTTACAGATTTACAAACATAAAACACAAAACAAATTAATACCAGAACAAATACAAATCAATACAAAACATGACACAATATTCAAAGCACTCAACATCGAAAATACACAAAATACAAAAACAGATACCACAACCACACACAATAATGCAACTTTGAAGGACCAAAGACCAACAAACTACCTTAATAACATCCAGAAGCCAACACACAAATACTTCACCAGAAACAAGATGGCGAAGGCTGAAGATGGGAGAACAAGATCTCCCGAAACATGTTCCTAAAGGAAAAAAGTATATCTTGAGGTAAATTAGTTATAAGTATTATAGTATTATATACATCAAGAAACGGACTGTAGCAGAAAGTGATTGAAATATATATATATATATATATATATATATATATATATATATATATATATAGTAACGAATAGATCTGATCGTACCTGCAAAATGTATACACCAGTTTTGTATGTGTTATTATAATTAGTGCGTTCGCCTCGCACCGGGTCGTTACAGTAATGTTGTGGCTAGCGATGTTCGTAGCGTTGATGTAATCACCTGTATAATACGGCAGTAACCTTACCTGTTATTTATAGGGGTGTGATAATCCCGGGTGGCGCCAAGTCGTTTTATAAAACAACTAAAATTATTGTTAGACGAGTTATCAACGTTGCGGTATTGGGCATTCGAATAATTCCCGCTCGCACGGCCGTCACAATCGTCGCTACTGCTGCGTGAATGACAACTTGTTCGCTGCTCGTACAATTTATTCTTAACTAAACACAAGTAATTTATATATAGCGCTCCCTATGAAATGATAACGACGGTTACTCCCTGTAATAGTTATTTTTTGAGAGGTGATAATTGAAAACATTCACATTGACAATAATACAATAATAAATTTGCACCGACTGATTACATGAGATTCTTGCCTCTGGGTTTTGGCGAAGTGATTTAGGAACCATTGCTGCTTACGTTAAAATGTATTACAAATATTTTTGGTTCCCCAAATCGTGGATTCTTGTGACTATGAGTTAAAGAACTCCAATGGTTACAATAAAAATATATATTACCTTATTCTACGTGTACTTAAATAATAATGTGTGCTGTTACAATCTGTTCTGTTGTGTCGTAAAAGTGTTTTGTAAGTTCGTGTTTAAATCATAGGTTATATTCAACGTTAACAAGTTTAATTAAGTGTTATTTTGCTTAAATATTCTATGAAAGAGAAATATTGGTTCTGTAGTGAGGTAAATTTACCTTTTAAAAATATTTAAAGTGATTAGGGTTTTTGGAAAATAATTAATTTGATTGTACTTAACACCTCAGCGTCTCGGTGTCTTAATCGGGTAGGATGTGGCTGCATAAGTTCAGTTTTCATGGATTTTGGGGCTTCAAAGGATTGAGCGTCTTTTTCGTCATGGGTCTAGATGTTCTTTTCAAGTATATTTTCCGTTTAATTGGCCTTGGGTCTTGAATTGGCTGCTACAAACGGTCGTCTGCTTCTCAAGCTATCATGGTTAGCAACGTTCAATACTTGTTTGCATTATTTTCACTGAAAAAACGTTCTTCCAAATATTGGCATCTGTATTCGCTTAATGACGCTTCGCTTCTCTCTTAATTCCAACGGTAATTTCGTCTTCAACTGCCGTTTCCATGGTAACTGTATGATTTTTGATTGGTTGATTTTGAGAAGATGTATTGTTATCAAAATTCGAATTCTTCGTATATCTTCTGATTGCTGTTATTCCTCCATCTTCCTTCCTGGTTATTAAATATTGTCACTATAGTATTTATTTCCTTTCATAGATTATTTTGATACCCCACAAGTTTGGGTAATTTTAGATTTTATGTTTTTACAATTATGTTAATGCCTGTTAATTACATTTCTTTTTGTATAAAAATGCTTATTACAATATTTTGTGTTACAAATGATTTACAATTTATTCTTGGTGATTCCTTCACCTCAGATTTTCTAAATTCTTATTCAACTTGTTATAATTTTTGGTTGTTTGGTTCTGACAGTTATGCCTTTCCTAGGCCTGAGTAACCATTATAGTATTTTACTTATTCCATTTAAATCATATTTTGGTTCAGCCTAATGGGCTTTACTTTTTTATTTTTATTGGTTGTGTTGTATTTTGAGTCTGTTGGTGTGTTGATTACAGGGCAATATTGCTTTCTCTATTTTAATCTTTAAAACATAACATTAGGCTTATGGACTGCAAATTTCATTCAGCCATATCCTATTCATAACATTAACATGAACAATTCTTTATAAGTTATTAGAGTTATTATTTTGAGTGAGAAATATCATCACTTCCTTCCAACTTATCATTATTTGCTAATTTTTTTGTTTACAATACATATTATTTTTATTGTGATAAACAATATCACTTTTAATAAATTTATAGCAGTCCCTTATAACATAGGTGTCTTTGTTCTGTCTGATTTCTTAATCTTTAAACAATTTTTACATTCTCTCCATGTCAACACCTTCAATTTATTCTTTCCTGGAATCCTCCCTTTTTACTTACTATCGGCTATAATTAAACTTAACTCTATTAAACATCTTTCCTTAAATAATAATGTCATCATCACTTTCTAGTGTTTATCCTATCTTATTCTACAATTCACAATTAATACTATTTTTCACCAGCTATTTATTCACTGTTATTTTTCCACTTTTAAACCTTTAGTGTTTTTCACAGATTTATGAAGGGTCTACTTTCTTCATTATTCACTATTTCTTATAATAGTTATATTCTAAATCTTACCCTATTCCCACTTATATCTCACCTTCACTTTTAAATTATCTGTGGTTAATTATAATTTAACTAGCGTATCTTATCACTTCACTTTGGGGTTTTTACACATACACTATTGCACCGTATCACTGTTTATACTATGTGTTTTTTAGTGGGTGATCCCTATACTTATTTCTCTTTCATTACAATATATCCTTAATACTAATAACAATTAATTAATAACAATTAATACTTAATAATTAATAACAATTTTATTTGTGGTTTAGGTTGCTTTTTTATCACCTTGATCCTTAATCGTTTTTAATAGTGTTTCTTCTCTAGATCATTTTGTCCATTAATGGGTAGTAACCGTTACTTTTTCCTTTCTCAGGATAACCATTGTTTTGGTTCCAATATTTTTCTTGAGTGCTTTATTTCTCCTTCTCCTATGCTTTATTACTCGTTTTGTGAATCATTAATGGTTTTCACTTCTACCTATCTCCCTCCTTCTTCATTTTCATTATTTGATTAATACTTTGGTTTCTCCATCCTTTTCTTTGGGTATTTTGGGGTCGTTTAATCCCATGAATTTGTTTCCTTTTTGTTTGGGTTTATCACTTTCTTCTCTTATTCTTGTTGATTATTTGTGTAGTTCCCTTCTTCATTTGTTTCCTGTTGTTGGGTCAATCACTTGGGTTAGGTCAAAGTCGTCGTTTGTCGAGTCATGTTCTTTATATTGTATTTGAATTAATCAGTTTATTTGATATGAAGTATTTTTACATTTATAAATATAGTTTTTATCCCTGGTACTGGGTTGGCTTATTTGTGTTGTAACTGTATATATATATATATATATATATATATATATATATATATATATTGTAGCATGACAGAAAATCCACATTGTTCTAATTTAAAAAAAATAATAATGTATAAAATAAAAATAAAAAGACCTCAAGGAAAACTACTATAAAAATTAATCAAGGACCACAGTAAAGTGAAATCATAGTTCGAAGAGATAAAATAAATTAAAACCAACCATGATATATATAGGCCTAATAAATTATAGGAAAATAATGATAGTCCAATGTGTAAAGTAATTATACCCAGGTAGTATAGGAGCAGGTCAGGAAATACCCAGGATAAACAAACCTCTATAATAAAAGGACAACTTTTGGAAAAAACATATTATAAAATTAGAAACCCCCAAAAAAGATGAAAATATATAAGAAAAGTACAATTCAATAAAATAAGAGCAAATGTAAAGTATGTGTAAGTAAAAGTTCTAGATATAAAATTAAAAATGTACCAGTGCAATTTATTTTTATAATAAAAAGCAAATCCTGATGATCTCATATAAGTGATATTCTTTATCATACAATACCAGATAAAATGACAAAAAATAATAAGAGTATGCAATAAATAGTGACGTGAGCAAGGGGAAATCCCTAAACTGAAACCAAAAACAGCAAAGGGCTGCATAAAATTTAATTTTAATAAATAATTTAAATGAAAAAACAGTTGTGTTGTGTTGATGTTAACAGTTCATTGAACTCAAGACTTGAATGTTTGAGATTGAGTCTATTTTTTTGTTATAGAATATATTTATTATGTTTCAAGGATACCAATTAATAATAAACATTACTGTAATTAAATAAGGGTAATTTAGTTAAGATGTTGTAAGAATTGTATGTCAGAGTGGGTATTAGCAAGCTGAAATAATAATAAACATTGTATTTGAACTAACATAAAATGTAGCCCAAATGGTAAATATCACCCACATTATAATTAGTAAATAAGTTAATGAAATTAATTAAATCGATGAAAATTGTTTAGTGTAAATTAATAACTGTGTACTATAGCTGTAACAATACTTTGTAAATGTGTTGAAGGAATGTATAAAATATTATTAGAAAAAAAAATGCAAGTGTAATAACACTGTAGTCTAAGGAAAAGCCTAAATTTAAGATAATATTCAAATTATTTAACCAAATCATAAAATTACTGAGAATTAAAGAAATCAACCTATAATAAGTAAATCAATGATCTTGTTCAATGTTAATTAGAATCTAACAGAAATTGTAAACCATTTAATGTGACAGGAAGTACAGTTTAAAGCCTACATTCAAATATACTGTAAATATGACTTTTTGAGTTAAAAAATACTGTAAAGTATATCATGTGTGGTATTAAATAACGCAGAATTAAATAAGGATATTGATTATGTAATTAGTATTTAATAAGAATAAGTAATAAGCAAAATGTAATTAATCATATAATGTAAAAGTCAATTATTTTAGTTCAACATATCATTTAGGCGGAAATACCAGATGATTAAAACAATGTCAATTTAATATTAAATCAGCCAGGACCTTTTGTATGAAGAAGAAAGAGAGTTAGTTGATTGTTAAACGTTGAGATGCACACATCGGGACGATCTCACACAAATTAATTATTTAAAAAAGATAGAAGGAAATTTTTGGATATGAACTAAACCTATAAAAAATAAACCAGAGAAAATTAAAAATATGAATCAACATTGAGTTCCAATGGAATAAATCAAATTAAGCTATTTATGAAGATTGGAAGGCGTAATACAGATATTAGAACATATAAACGTTAATTCAGAATTTTATCGATACGGAATTTGCCATTGTAAACCTTATAAACTATATGGAACAAGAACACATTTGAACACTGATTGCCGAGCCAAATAACTGACCACTAATCCAGGATAATTACACTGTTACGAAGAGAAATTAATCACTACTACTTGGATGAGGAACACCTAGAGAATAAATATTTATTTGAAGAAATTCCGTTGTGAAGACTTCGTACATACGCAGCACGGGGGCGGCCATTTTGACGACTAGACTCCAAGCAACAGCTGAGATGGCGTCAGACTATGCAGAGCAGTTGGTTCGAAAAAATTAAATATTACTAACATTTGTATATTAATTATTATTTCTATTTTATAATTAAGAATTTTTTATTGTAAGTGTTGTACTTTTCAGTTTGTCCTTTCTCTATTTAAATAACAGCTAAAAGAACCTGTAATTACATATTAATAATTTATGTAACGAAATCAATTGCCCTGAGATATGAGTTTGCGAGCTGTCGATTAACAGATCGATTAAAAATCGATTAGCCTCTATAACCTTAATAAATTCATTGAATATTATAATTTTGAGTTTTATTTATTAGTAAACATATAGATAGAAGAATTTCAGATAATATTTGCTAACTGGACTCCAAGAAAAGAAGAGAATAACATCATTGAAGGAGTACACTCATTGAATAACGGAAGACCACTAATCGATTATTACATTTTATAATCTAGTTAACGCGGAAAAACAATTCTTGTTATTCGAACATATTAAATTAACTAAATTAATCATTCAAGGAATTAAGAACAAATAAATAAATTAATAAATAACACATAATTAATAAATTAATAAATCATAACAAATAAAAAAAATATATATAGAAATTTGAAAATTTTATTTTCAACAGAATTTTTTTTTATAAATTTTTGTAACTACGAAAATCAAATTATAAGGTTTGTTACAATATATATATATATATATATATATATATATATATCATTTTCTATATAAGTAACTCGATGTTTCTTGCAGTAATTATATAATTTGTGATGTTTTCAATTTGTTTCTTCTGCAAGTAGATAATATTGTATATTCTTTTTAACACCTAAAAAGAATTTTTATGTGTTAAAAAGAATATACAATATTATCTACTTGCAGAAGAAACAAATTGAAAACATCACAAATTATATATATATATATAGTTGTCTTGATTACCACACACACACAGATTACATACACACAGAAAACCACAGTTACACCAACATAGACACTAATCTTGAAATTCTACATTACATACCCAAAGGTCAAAAACTCAACACAACTGAACAATACGAAATATATAAACACCACACAACACAACCAAACAACATACTCAACGATCAATTACAATATAAATCACATACACTTTTTGACACAATTATACAGAAAACAAACAATAAATTGAATCCCCGCGCCAATCCCCTTCCGCCACACACCACCCCCACTTCACCTTCCACACAACCGTTACAAAATGCTGGCAGTCTGTTACCAAAGCTGAAGAAGGCGGATACTAAGCCGAAACGCGTCCGATAAAATAGTAAGTTTTTCACATGAAAAAAGTTCATTTTTAGTTAAATATATATATATATATATGTACGATATTATTTTGACAGTCTGAAGGTAAAACGACTTTCTTACAGTATAATTTGATAGCCTCTGGTGAGCTCTATAGCAGCGTAGCATGCAGAATTGCTAACGAGAAATAATTAATAGTAAAATGACTTACCGTAATCTCACGAATGGGTTGATACTGACACTCAGGCAGGATAGACTGGTTGGGAAGAGGACGGGTTACATGCAAGGGATTTCTACCTGCCGAAGAGTCCGGCTCGTGGATGTTAACACTACGATGGTTGGCGTACGACAAAAGCTTCAGGTCCAGTCCATGCATGGACTCTACAAACGCCATAGTGCCAACTTCGAAAAAATGAAAATTATTGACCGGTTCGATCCGAAATATCGAACACCGGCCCCCGTTGACCGCAATGGGTCAACAACCAACTACACCAAAAGAAATGGCCAGAATACATTACAAAAAATTTGGTTTTTAGTAAGCAGGAACACTCTCTGAAAAATTACCCTCCAACATAGGAGGGGGTCACACGCAAACACAAGAAAATTCAAACATACAGAAAAACATGCAAAACATGCAATTAATTAGAGAAAAGGATGCCGAATAACTCCGCCGCGGGCGCATCGACAAGCCGAAAAGTTCTGGTAGAGCAGACAAAACCCAACAACATACAATAAACAAAGGCCCAGCCAAACACAACGTAAAACTCAGCAAATCAACTTAGTTAAGATTCCCTAGGTTTTTTTACATTTTTTTCCCTTTTTTGTTCCCTTTATTCTTTTTTTATCATTTTTTTTACTTATTTTTGTTGTGTTTTTGTTGTTGATTTGTTGAGCATCCATAGCTCCCAATAGACTGGCACAACGTCATGCCACAAACATTCCACAATGTAAACTTCAATGCGGACAACAGCTGGAAGGAATCACCTGGGAAATCCCAGAAAAGTGTCAAGTAAGTCCACAACACAAACATTAAAACTAATTCTGCTCACCCGAAAACAAGACAAACCCAATCAAGAAGATATAGGCAACCTGTATAATTTGATAGCAAGTCGTTCAAAAAAACCTGTGGAAGTTTTAACTGAAGGGCGACGAACAACCCCGTCGCTCCCCGGAAACACAGCTGAAACTCGGCCAAGAGGCCACATCAGGGGAGGAGAATTCTGTTCCTCCATAACCACCAGGTCCCCAACCATTAAGTTTCCGGACTTAGACGACCACTTCGATCTGGCATGAAGTGCCGTCAAGTATTCCAAACGCCACCTTTTCCAAAATGCTTGGAGCAAAGCAGCAATTTGTTTGTAATGACGGACGGTCCCTTCATTTAACGAGATTTCAGCTTCCGGGGGCGCGGTAATGGGGCGGCCAACCTGAAAATGACCAGGCGTTAGAGCCTGGTAATCACTTGGATCTGAAGATAGGGCAGTTAAAGGACGGGAATTTAAGATTGCCTCAATACGAATGCATAAAGACGAAAATTCTGCTACAGTCAACGACCTGGTCCCAATCATGCGTTTCATGTGAAACTTGGCCGACTGGACAGCCCGTTCCCACAAGCCACCCTGATGAGGGGCAGACGGAGGGATAAACTTAAACTCAATGTTGTTGTTAACAGCAAAAGCTGTTATCAGAGCTGACATGTCAGGATTGGAAAGAACATTTTTGAGCTCCCGTTTAAGTTCGGAGCGCGACCCCACAAAATTCCTGCCACAATCCGAATACAGTGTTTTAGGAGCACCACGACGACTAATAAACCGCCTCAACACATCAATAAACTGTGGCGTTGAAAGATCCATAGCTTCTTCAAAGTGAACTGCTTTAGTGGCTAAGCAAATGAAAATGCATAGATAAGCTTTGACTATAGGTGCCTTCCGAAAAGCGTAAGCCCGTACCAAAAAGGGGCCAGCATAATCCATGCCGGAAGAATAAAATGGAGGTGCCGGATTAACCCTAGAAGTTGGCAGATCCCCCATTAACGGGTTGGTGGGGCGAGGACACGCCCTGAAACAAGGAAGACATTTCCAAATTATGGTTCTTATGACCTGACGTGCGGACAAAATCCAATAATTTTGAGCAAGCTGAAATTGAACTTGCAAGGGCCCAGCATGACCTAACCACACATGGGTGTGATGAATTAGCAACCCTACTAGGTGGTGATGCTTGGGCAGTAAAACCGGAAAACGATTTCTAGTTACCGTAGAGTTGGTCAAGCGACCGCGTACTAGAATGAGGCCAAAATTTTCTATAAACGGGACCAGGCGCTGAATGCGGACCGGGAGCCGCTTACCTAAACGAAGAGCCGCGAGCTCCTGTCCAAACACGCTGCGCTGAATGAAGCGTAAAATATACTTAACAGCCAACCTCTTCCAACCCACGGCTGTGGAAGCTTCAATCCGCGAAGGCATAGCCCACCATAAGATAACTGAGGTAACCCCCACCACTAATAATGGTGTTAAGGATCACCAATGTAACAATGACATAGCATACGTGACTGCCAAAATAAACGGTGTGGCCACCACATTGATGATCGACACGGGTGCAAATGTCTCGTTAATGGATAGCACAGGAGTCAACCGCATACAGGAAGAAAGTAAATCCGTAATACCAACCCTACCGATTAACAATATAATGTTAGTGGGAGCGACTGGACGACAGAATAAAACTGTCAAGAAACAGGTCAATCTTGAAGTGATCAATCATGGAGTCAAGATCCCAATGGTATTTTTGGTAGCTAATGGATTACCATTTCGCAGTTTAATTGGCTGCGACATCCTGCGGAAATATTCAGCAATTATTGACATGAGTAGAGCAAAATCTCTCACTCTCTAACACACATATAGTGAAAATATCCATGAAATTTATGTAAATCCATCAATAAATATGGTTCCATATTTTTGAGCAGGTTCATGTGTGACGGGTATATTCTGTGGCGTAAACAATGGAGTCCTGTGACAACTTACAATAAATTCTCTTTCGTTGCTAGTATTCCCGAAAAACTGATTTTCTGTACGAGATACTACACACCTTTCGACTTCCACATTCTATCGAGTTCGAAATTTCCATTCGATCCCAAATATCGTTGTTCAATGTTTACAGTACTTTTTTAAGTACATTTAGGGCTATCTTATTTTTTATTTCTTCTGGGGTCCAATTTGGCATTCTATGTAGTCGTATCTGACTGTTCTTTCAAAAGAACTGTACAAAGTTAATTACCATTTTTAATACATCAATAAATTTCTCTAACACGCTTACTTCCATTTCTAATTCGGAAATAATTGTCTTCGGCTTAAAATATTGGTCCTCTTTACTATGTTAGTGTATCACGATTTCTGTTCTATTCTTTGTTATACTTTTAAGCTATTACGCCCTACTTATTGCTTCTAATATGTTATCGGATTAATCGAAGAATTGCGAATATTTCTGGTAGCCTTTCGACTTTAGCAATTATTGATTTCAGAAGTTAAAACGTGCACTTTTATTATACTCAGGAGTGATTTTAATAAAGTCATTCATTCATATTATTGCAGATAAAGATTATTGACTTTGTTCCAGAATTAATTCCAGACTTACGATGTTGATACAACTAAATTTCATAGATATTAATAACCACTCAATTTTAAATCGTATTAAATATTATTCCCATTGAAACTTAACTTTTACATTTAATAAATAATAAATATGGTTCTGCTTGCACAGATTATAGCCCGACTGTAATTGTTATGAGTGCTATATATTTACTGCGAAAATGCACAGCTGAAAACAGCTTTCTGAAAGCAACTACTATACCAATAGAGTACTAAGTATGTAGTGTAAAACTCCTGCTACACTACAGAATTACATTGTTGATTATGTATGAGTATATGCGACCGATAAGATACGTAATGCTAAAAGGAACATTGCAAAATTCAGCAGCTGAAGAAAAAAACAGTCTGCTAGATTACAAACGCTTGTAGCAGATTCGTAAAACGAACGCAATAAAATGTAACTATAAAGGTGTTGTTTTTAAGTGAGGGTGAATAAACAAATGTCTTACAGTTTTGAGGTTTTCACTAATGGATGTTAAAAATGGATAATAATACAAACGAATTGTGGAAGCCAACGAATGTGCCGGACGCGGATGTTTCCAAAGCGTTAGCTAGTATCAATCTAATTATGACAGACACATATTACATATTAAAACGCTCATCTTTTAACTTAATCCAAGACTGTTATTTAATTACCGTTTTTCTGATTCTTAGGAAAACCTTGATGTCTATTATTGTTTCCATCGGAAGTAATTGTTTTACATAAAGACGCTTATATTATGAACATACCTATTCACAATCTAGTAATAGTTACATACTTTTTCTCAGTGTTTTGCTGTATTAACCTATTATAATTGGTTGCCAATACTGCAGTAGCTATTGTTAATGCGGTACAAACCTCAGTTCTCTTATGCACATTTATTTTAAAATGACCTTTAAACAATTCTCTCCAAGTTCATTAACCACTGCCTCTTTTATTAATTTCTTACGTTAAATAAATCATTAACTCTGTTGAAGGTCTCACATATGATAGTAAAACTTAACTTATATCAACCAATCTTTCCTATTATACACTTCACTTACACGCAAAACACACACACCATGTTTAAACGTACGTATGTATTTCTCATGGTTCCAAATTAACTAATTCTACCATCTTTGGTAATCACGTATACGGTTAAAACGTTTATAACATGACACTAGAAAGGTAATTTGTCATTTAGAAAAAGAAACAGTCACTCAGTCCCAATAGAGACAGTTTTAAAGTGATAAAACTGCATTTATATCAATATAGAAGTGTGAGTTGATGGATTGCTCTTCAAATAACGGTTTGATACTGTCCATAAAAATAACAAGACATTACTGAAACCACCAACACACATGTTGACACACACATAAAACAAGCATAAAACAATATTCGTATTCATTATAGAATTTAAATTCTATTAAATTATTTTTAAACGATTATATTACAATTATTAAATTGTATTGACTTATTTTATTAAACATAAATTATTTTATTAAGTAAATTGAAAATAATTTTACAGAAATTTAGTAGAACATCATAACTTCAAACCATGTAGACAGAAAAATATAAATTAAGAGACATCCACTGAGTAATGAAAAGATACTCAAACGAATTATTGCAAGCGACTCATCTTCCGGACTATAATTAAGCCGATAGGTTTGGGCTAATCCCTGTGGAGCTACGCAAAACTATCAAATCGGAGAGAAATATACGTAAACAAAATAAATTCCTTCATGCTATTATGAATACCAATTGGTACGTAATTAACAAAAATCTGTTTCAAGATTTCCACATCAAATCGGTAAATCAAATTATTAGATAGAAAGCTGTCAACTACTAAAAGAAAGTGCACGATCATGTAAACGAGGAAGTGCTACAATGGTTGCAAAATAAAAAGTTATAAACAACTTAAATTAGTTGAGGAACACAAAATAGTGTGAACAATAATCGTGTGACTTTTAAACAACAAATGTTTACTGTAAGGAAAACAGAAGTGACTGAATCCCTAGTTTCACACGCGCTTGCTTAAACAACACCAAGTAAAGGTTGTTGTAAATAGCAATAATTTATCAAGCATAAGATTAGACTAACAATATGACTATATGCAAAAAGTCGTGCAAATTTAGTTAACAGATGAAATTCCTTTTTAATCGCGTCTTAAGAAAGTGATACGAGTGTTATATATAGGAAAAGTAAAGTTATCGTTTGCAGTAAGTAAAGTTCTAGTATCATTCTAGTTGCGTAATTTTTAATTAATTTATTCGCGGATTTACAGGCCTGTATATCACGCATGTTAACATTAGCTTAATTTATTGTCTAAATAATAATCCAATATATCTTGAAACGTCATCGTGAACGTACATCAATGAACGTCGCTTGTTTCATTTTTTTTAATGTGTAAATTTTATTGAAATATATTTTACGTACAGAAAGCCATTTTTGAATTGTTTCTATTTACTTTTTAAATAAAATGTAAATAAAAATCATAAAAATATCTTTGAATCTAATTTAAATTATACATGTTTTACGCATACTTCACATTTATATTTTTTGTAGAAATTAAAGTCATGCATGAATACAAATGTTTCGCCACTGTAAAGAATATTCTGTTGTCAATCCCCTGAGAATGAGGGAATAACATTGTCAGTTTGGTAAGGGATTTATCGTGTATGTTCACAACATCCCAAGTGGTTTTCTGCCTGATACGTTTCCCACTCTGCTTTTATAGCAGTTTCCATCACAAAAGCTGGAAATATTTTCATCGTCAGTATCTCAGAAGCCTTAAATTCACTTTCTGTAACTTTATCTTAGAGGCTTAATACTTATATGATTATTATTAGTTAGAATTTTAAGTTACATTATTATATTATTCACATTTTACTTTTCACTGCAATATTTGTATTTGGGCAGTTGAAATCCTATGACTACATAAATTTCTTATGTGTTAGTGTTGAATGTGTGCGCGTGGCGTAAAGGCGAAAATTCGTAATAAGTAAAAAAAAACAGGGAAATATGATATTAGAATATGATACCCTGAATATACGTAACATTAAAATAGTCGCACGTGTACAACAGGCACCGGCAGTCCATTCCCTCACAGTAATTTTACACTTACCTGAAGATTCGACAATCAGGACTACGCACATACGTAATTTGTACATGACTAACAGCTAACAAATGACGAAGTTCATCCACGGATCGCTTCTGACTCTCTAACAGTAGTGCAATTTTTCCTTTACATTTTCGAGACCTAATTTTAATTAAATGTCCAAAGCCGTTAAATATACAAAGATGTTTTCATCAATTTTACGTGATGCTTTAAACAATAGTTTTAAATAAATTCATTTATTAATGAATAAATGCTGAAGGCAAAATTTATTAGTGATTTGTTTAAAGATACAACTTTTACAATGTTCGTAATTCGAAACACATCTCAGCCTTGAAGGCAACGGTATTATGTTTTGTATTAGCTTAAATTGATAAAGACGTACGGCTGATAGTTGTGTATGAATCTATGATTAGATGCTCGTGCATACACTTTGGAGTTCTTTCTAACTAAAGATATATTTGTAGCAACGGGGATTAATCTATATATCGAGATTTATTTAAAAATAATGTCTTTAATAATTGTGATAATTATGTAATTACCACAAAAACGTTTTTTCTACTTGCAAACATAATTTATTTTGTTTAATATAGGATTTACGGACCGTAGTCTAAATCATCCCAGACAATCTTATCAACGTACGTTATGTTGCGATCTGATTATTAGTTGTTACATTTATCCCTGATGATTCGTAATTATTCTGTAAAACGTATTTAAAGAAAATAAATTATACTTATTCAGGAGTTTAATTCTTTTTATCATAATTCCGATATTAATACTTGACATAAGTACTGCAAAACATTCTTTGCGATAAGATTTAAAATGTAGAAAATATATAAGCATCCTGTTTTACATGAAGATGAAATTCTTAGTAGATCGTATAAACTGTGAAAATGTGTACTTCCATTATAAGCTTTATTTGTCTCCTGTAATTGCAATAGTCATTATGTTAAGGGCCATTTTCTGATACATGTAAACAGTTGATTTATTCATACTCACCATATGCATAAGGGTTCCAAGTTTATAGGCATATTCGTTGCAATTTTAAATGTTTATTAGTTGGAGCCAGTCAAGATAGCCAGTAAGTGTCCATAATTTACGTCTATGATAATGGAATAGAGTGTTCCCACTAGTGATTTTACAGGTTTTTTCTATCGTTGTGTTAATCTGAGTTTCTAGTGTTCCTCTTTTTGTAAGTCGTAATTATAATTTTAATATCTATATAGCTACAGCACGAACAAGGTTTTCGTGTACTGAACAAGTTGTTTGCCTTTCAGTGTGAAAGGTACAACTATCTTGAGATGAATACAGGCAGTTTTACTACACCGAGAGAGAGAGAAGAAATAGGCTTGAAACAAAAGTTCGGATTTTAAAGTTATGACCACTAAGAAACTACTCTTAACAGGATGAGAAGAAAGTTATATTACTCTGTCTCCAGACCATGTATGCCTACAGGGTACGATACATCACATTTCAAATTATAAAAAAGCACGAATGTGAGTTGGTATCTTCAATACAGCTGCATTAATACATTGCACAATGATCCATTTCAGAACCACACACACACACACACAATCCAATAATTACAAATTATACTGATTGTGAAGTAGTCAAGTATTAGTTCGAATACAATTTGTTAATACTGTATTTCAATAATTTAATCTACGCTCAGTTTTATGCTGCATTTTACATGTAAGTTGAAAATTACCACTTTTGAATTTGACTTTTTACAATGTTATGTCCATAGTATTGCTTTTTTTACTAAATATGCTGTATCACAGTATGATTATATTTCTATTAAAAAAAATTACGATAAGATAAATTCTTTGTAGCAATTTTTATAGGAACAATTTTCTTATTAGATTGAAATTTTAACGGCTGGTTGTTATATACGTACACGTTTATTCATATGTTATATATACATGTTTACATATCGACTCTGCGCGCGCGCGTGTGTGTGTTTGTGTGTGTGTGTGTGATCTTTTACAGCGTGATGTTTATTTTATTTTTAGTTATACTTTCTGACAAAAATCTGAAATAAATAATTTTAAAAATTACAAAATTTCAAATATCAAAATGATTTTTACATTCGTCTTTAATTATTATAGATTGGAGCTCCCCGAGCGTGTTTAACAGACTGTTTCACAAAACACGGTTTCTACAAGTGTTAATTTACGATTTTTCCTTATTCTGTTTTTCTTCATTGTACTTAATTTTGAACAACAATAAAGTATTAGGATACTTTTTAAAATAACGTATGATATTTCTTGTTTACTTTTCGACATCCTAACTGATTTGGAACCATTTTGCCTGTAAAATATATATACACATTACAGACTTTTAAAGACTAAATTATGTTATGTTTTAAATTTTAATTATGTTATGTTATGTATGTAATTGTAAACATTTTACACAGCAGATGTATTATATAATACAATGTTGTCAGTAATAAATTTTAAACTAATGTGTTTTCTTCTAATGTGATTGTATAATTACAATTAGATGTTATATTAATGTTAATTAATGTAATGATAATTATAATTAATGTTATAGTAATTTACTTCTATTTTGTGGAACTTACAATTTATGTCGACAACCTTGGCATGCATTTATTATTAATATCCGAATTATATAACAAATAAGTGACCAAACTAAACTAAGTAAATCCTATAAGTATACACTTAGTATACTGGCATAATGTTTCTTAAAACTGAATTCAATTTGATACATTTCGAGTAATCTACAGTTTAAACGCACATACAAAACAGACAAAGAGTAATCTAGAACTTGTTAATAACAAAAACACGCTCTATCCGGATTCTTCAATACAAATCTTCTGCGAGCAGTGACTTAAAATAAGATGTTTGAATTGACTGAACCACTGTTTCACAAGTCTCAGTTGATCCACTAAGAATTCTTATCATAGGATGGGTGAAGAAAACAGCTGAAAAGAATAACATTTTAAATAGTAATGTTCTTGAATAAAAGAATGAAAATTATACAGCGAGATTAATCTGCTATCACAGTAACAGTGAGGGTAATACGTATATAAATGATCTCAATTTTTTCCAATAAAACAACTCAAAGAAACGTGTACTTTTCTGCGTTCCAAATTAGTGAAATTCAGCTTATACGTAGTTCCAAACATTTTATTCGTGTTATGATAAAATCAAATAGAAAAACAAAAAATATTTCATATTGACATATAAAAATTCGTTTTTACTAAATGTTATAAATTCATTTTTATTCTGCATAGAATAAGTAGCTGGTTAAATCGTGTATTGCATTGCTATCGGATTTATTAATGATATGACGACAAAATTGCACTATTTGATGTTAACACAGTTTATGAAAAAACAAACTAATTATTCTGTTTCTGTTGACCTGACTACAAGTTTAAAATAATCATCTCTCTTAAAATTTGATACATAAAATATATTTTTTATAAGTTCTTTCAACTTTAGTTTACGAGTTTATTAAAGTTTATAACACGAAATAAAGTCACTTCCCTTTATGATGAATGTAGATAGAGATGGTGATGATCCAGAGTTGAATACAGTACTCTGGATACAGGTTCAGGATACCGATGCGATCTGCTCCTGTTATCCGGCGTTCACGGTCGTTCTCGTGGTTGAGTATTGTATTAATTGTAGTTAATCAATTTTTCCACAGTTATTTATTTTGTGTATTGAGCTTACACAATCCAGCAGACTTCAAGTGTCTTTTAATCCCTACACAGATAATCTTGTACTTCCCCGAATTAGCACTACTTAAAAATTTACGATATTATCAACTCGCGATCTTTCTAATTTGTTTTCGTGCGATTTTGTAGATACTCCAACAGTACGTCTCACGTTTTCAAGTTCAAGGAGAGACTGCCTTACTGACAAGAAATTAGAAAATTACTGACTGAATATTTCCTCTATTTCTCGTAGGCTAATTGTCTAATTCATAACGCTTCTCTGCGTCTGAAGCCAAGATAAATTTATTCCTGTATTGAACTCTTCATATCCAACTTGCAGTTTGCCCCAAAACTAGTATAATTTTACGACTTATCTAAAGGGTCATAAATCCTTCTTTGTTAAAGAGCTCATAGATTCGGTACTTTAAATTACAAACAAATACTGTTATTCCGTTGGGCTTTTTAGTACAAGCTTCTTTTAGTACGAAAGTTATTTAATTTATGATTTCGTTTTTTTAATTATTATCTAGTAAAATAATTACATATTCTCGCACACGTGCACTCACTACACGTCCACGCATAATTCCGCTCCATTTCACAACACTAACTGGTTTTTACTGTCTAAAAATTACTTAACACTAAGAATTTGAACATGTCTCTTATTGCCTAATATACAATGCTCAAATCTGAAGTCTTTACTTATACAGATTTTTATTTCAACATGCTATCGTTTGCTCAGTACTAATGTATATGCATATTCTACTCATGTATATATACAATGTATATAGGCTACATGACTATGCATTTATTTATTATTATATTTACTATGTATTTATTATTAAAGTTTATATGCAGAGGCATTCCGGTAGTTGACTATGGGGCGGATTGGGATTTTAGAATGTGCTTGGAGGGTAGGAGTTGAAGGTCGGATTTATTTCAGGTAGGGCTTTTGTTTATTTGTCATTATGTGTTTGGCTTTGTTGATTAGTTCTTTTACTGTGTTTTGATATCTGTCAGTGTAGTCACGTTTTGTTCTGTAATGTTGTTTTGTTTCATGACGTTTTGTACTTTATTACGTAGGTCGTCAGTGAAAATTATGACAATAGTATTGCCTTTGTCTGCTTTTAAAAATGTGATGTGTTTGCGTGCCTTTTCTCTTATTTCGATGGCTGCGTGTATTCCTGAGGTGTGGTTCTTGTTGTTTGTGCTGCTATTATAATGTTTATGTTATGTCTTGTTTTGTTTTGATGTTACGTTGCTGTGTTGTGTATAGTGGTTTGAGTGTTAACTATAAGTTTTGTTTGTAATGTAGGCTGTGTTTTTTATGGGATTATCAAGGAGTGTTTGTTCGTTTTTAATGTATGTGATGTTCGTGAGGTTTACTGTACGAGGGTAGAATTTGTGTGAGGGAATTATATTTGTGCTGGTTGGTGTAAAGTTTATTTCCCTGTCGTGTTTTGTCCGTTTTCTATTTGTGTTCCTGTCCAAACATTAATTCGCTCATGTTTGTGTGGTGTATTAATTCGGTCATGAAAGTGTGTCCGTAAATGTCGGCGATCTGTGAGTGTAACGTGAGTGTTTTGTGGTTGAGAGCGTCTTTTTTCTTCCATAATTGTTTTATGGATTCTTTCATGTATGTACTTTGTGCAATGTTATGTGTTATTTGTGCGGCCTGATTCTTGTGTTTGATTTTGATTTGTACGTATTTTGGTATGATTGATTTGTTGAGGCATGTTTTGTTAAACATTGTGTGTGCGACGGTCTTTCTAACCTTTAGTACAGTAGTTTAGAATCGTATAGCTTCTTAGAAATAATATTCTGTTACTACATTTACAATTATAAGCACCCTTCTATAGTTTATGATTTTAAATCTGAGATGATTGTTGATTAGTGCATAAATATATTTTTTAATTAATTTAAATCAAAGCGGTTTTTAAAACGTATTTTTGTTAATTTTTATTATTGATACACTAACAGTGTTCAGGATATTAGTATTTAGATATGTATGTGGCATACCTATATATAGAATTTGGTAAACATCTGTTACCACCATCTAGAAATTCATATGTAAAGAATTTACAGAATTTTACATACCTAGATACACACTGTCTACAGTCACTTACTTTTGGTTTAGTGGATTAGTCTGTATTTAATGCAGACTAAAACTAGTCATAAGGATTAGTTAAGCCTTTAAATTAGGCAAGGTTTAGCTTTAAATCTACCGACGTGCGGCTACAAAGGATATAATGCCGATACTAACAATAATCACGTCTTATGGAGGTCACAAATTGGCAAGATATTTTTGTTATATAGGGTTACGCGTATGAAATTGTATAGCAGTATGCACCATGTCTGTCTAGCTTGTAATTTGTAACGCTTATCCACAAAATGAAGAGTTCAACAATTTATTGAATTTAAAGTATAATTTATATTTTCATTGTTAATCAACACAAATAGTTCCTTTTTTACTTCGAATTGTAGCTTTAAATGTTTATAAGGCTACGGAATACCTAATTTTATGCTGTACTCTTTCTCTTTCAAATTAAGATTTATGGGTTAGGTTTAGTTACGCTTTATATAAATTAGCTTGTGACAAACTTCTTTGTTCTTACAGATAGGCGTCTAGTATAAGCTGGTGAAATTATCAGAATTTATGATTATAAATTTAATTAGAGTTCTAATGCTCCAGGACATAATTAAACAATATACAGCGGTGCACAAAAATACGTCAATGGTATGTTTGTTTAACTCTCTCTATCGTAACAAGCAATTAACATCAATTAATACTTAAAATTTTGATCACTTCACAATGTCGCAGTCGCAGTCTAGATTGATTCAACTTATCTGAATGGCCGCTACTAAAAGAAAGTTGTTATAATCAGCCTGTTTGGCGTAATATGTGACACGATTGACCTTGAGAATAATCGACACCAAGCTCAACATTGTGTCTGGTAAGATCGCAAACGTGCGAGTGTATTGCATAATCCTGCCGCTCACAAACTCGTCACGTAAGGTTAGCATATTTTTGTTTTTCTGAGCCTAACAATATATACAGGTTTTATTTCCGTAGTAAGTAAATAACACACAACCAAAGTCTTATTTCTTTAACAATTAATCACAAATCTTGTAAACATTACGTAACTTTTGTTATTCGTTGAGATTTGTTTTTGCCTTACTTATGTGTAATAAAACATTCATAATCAAATATAGATATATTTCGCATTAAGGAGGTCTAGAAGTTAATTACAAAGAAATCTATTACATTTCGCCGTAGAAAAATAACGCCATAGACTAACTCTATATTAATAGTTAAACAATTTTAATAATATTATTGTAACAAACTACTACTAGAGATAACCACAAAGAACAACAAAAACAACTAATACTACTGAAACTTGGTGGTTTCGTTGTATTTCACTTCTCGACAATTACTTCCTCTTTCCTTCTTTCACCATTCTTTTTATTATTCACATTTCATTTTTCTACATGAATGTAGCCAATTTCATTGTGTTGTTACGGATTACATCCACTTTCGTAAACAACTCTATGAAGACAATTACCAAACTATTTAAAAAATAAGATGTTAAAATAATATGCAAAACAAACGAACATAATACACAAAAAATTAATGACGGGTAAAATAGCATTTTTAATATTAACAAATATAAAGAGATTAAACAATTATTTACAAGTAGAATTTAGTAACAATCTTTATGTAATATTGCATTATTCGAAACCAGGATTTGGCAAAAATAACACTAATAATTAATGTACCATACGAAATCAGTGCAATGAACAGTTGTTTAAACTTTCATATATACACATATAATAAACAAAGCAAATTAATACCTGAAATGTTTAGTATTGAAAACACTTCAGGTAAAAGTATTCACAAAAACCAAGCACAAGCAGAACAATGAAACCAAAAACATTCGCTCCCCCTCCCCAAACAATAAAACAATCAAAACGGTAGTTAACAGTAGTCAACCAACACAAAAATATTTAACCAGCGAACAAACCAACATGATTGACGATGACCATCTGATTCAAAGCATGTCGCAGATAAAGAAAAAACATCTGAACATACGCTAACATAATATTATGTTTTCTATACATGAAGAAGATGAACTGAAACTATATATCCATTTTATATGCACGTTTTTATCCATAAATTAATGCTACCATATGAGGGCACGATATTATGTGTGTGGGTGCACTTCGCATGTAAAAGTGTACGTCTATATTTATTGCAAACCTGTTATCACAATCATTAATCTTATTAAATTGCGTAAACATACCATCGATATTAATTCTGTAATACCTCAATCTTCAAAAACGTTTATAAAACATTGATGAAAAATTTTAACTGAAAATCTGGTATTCTATTATTTAGCATGTATATAGCATAATAACTTGCACATAACATTTAAAATATAATACGATATTAGATAAGATGCCTAAATATAACAGAGCACATGGGAAATCATTAATAAATACATACGAATTAATTATAAAATTATTTTCAATAATTAATAATTTTTTCAACCCATTATCACGGATTTCTTAAATTGAAGTATATAAGAATGTAAGGTGTCACAGTATTATTCAAACAATCATAAAGCTCATTTGAAAGGAATTTTGAGTTTAAATAAGTTTCAATTTTTTTACTTTCAACTCCACATTTTTAAAGGAAGTAGATACTTTTAAAATTACTAAGAGAATATTGTTTGCTATGACTGCCGTCAGTCAAAAATAAACAGGAATGGCTCTTAAGTAAAGGAAAATCGTCAACTATAATACTTACGTGTCTATGTACAACAAAGTCAATATATTCGTCCATGTTTGTGAGATAGCGTTATGTAGGCCAATTTATAATCACCGTAGTTTAAAATTAAAA
This sequence comes from Magicicada septendecula, assembly GCA_034769895.1. Classification (NCBI taxonomy): domain Eukaryota; kingdom Metazoa; phylum Arthropoda; class Insecta; order Hemiptera; family Cicadidae; genus Magicicada; species Magicicada septendecula. Next base: position 568,783,214 of record CM068367.1, read on the forward strand.
AGTGCTTATTTATGTACAAAAAACAGTTATAATTCCTACAGTGTACCAATCATCACGAACAGAAGTAGCAAACATCACCCAATTTGTGGTAAGTGTTCATTGACTACGTCCACGTAATGAGACTCAAATCTAGTATGTCACAACTCTAACTTCCACACACTTCAAGTGCCTCTAGAAACGTTCTGAATTCTGCTTGAGCCGTCTATACCTGTTTAATTCTGTCTCACTCGCAATATCCTTTATCGTGTCATGCATACCGCATCGCGTCAATTTTCCAGAGCATATCGCGTCACACAGAAAAAAATATTTCTTTGGAATTCAAAACAGAATGAACCTAGAATTTTAAGATTCTATATTGAGCTGTTTTGAGTACCCCATAAACACGTGCATGTCTGTACATAGTGTTACGACATCACAGAACAATCTACGTGTTTATCGAATGTTCCAGATCTATCCTGCGGAATCTGTGTGGCATACGTGATTCTCAGCGCATTTGCTAGACTGTGGCAGAATTCGCGCGGCCGCACGCACAGTTTTAAGGCCACAATTAATTACGTCGTAGTGTAGTAGAGATAACGCGTAGCTGGGAATGTTCTGGTCTGTGAACGGGGTATAAATACTAGGCGGCAGCGACCTTAGTTTCAGTTATTATCTGGCGATAATACTGTGTGCGTTCAAGTGGTTATTAGTGAAGTGTTGTGTTTTATAATCGGGCGGTATAATTGTAATACAATTGTGTTTTATATTAGTTGACATTTTATTGCGTGCGAACAATTTTTATTTGATTTGTTGTAAGAGACAGGGTTTTTAATTACGAACTGTTTAACTGTGAAAATTAAAGCTGGTGATTAGTGACTTAATTGGTGTTTTGTATTTTGTTATCCGCTGTACCTATGACGATCAAGTAGACCGTCGTAACAATATTTATTTATCGGTATAATGATAAGACAGACATACTGTATCTCTGGTTATTTACTCTCTACGTGCAGATTTATTTGAAATCATTACATTTCACTCACGTGCCATTTACAACGTGCTTATAGAAATTTATGAGAAGGTGAATATTTAAAAATACATCTGCGCTCAATGACAGATGATGTGTCTGAAATGGCAAAAAATACTGTTAATACAGTCCCAGTCATGTGACCATTTTTCTGTTTTCAGAACCACGTCGTGTTCTAGTATATGCTTGTATCACGTCACGTCACTGCCATAATTTCATGCGCCAAACAGAGAAAGTAATTCTACGTGTTACAATATAAAACATTTGATTTCCCAAAGTATCAGTGGTTTTCTTACACGATACAGGACTAAGAAAACACAACTCATTCAAATTGTGACCTTTAGTAAGTCTGCTAACGTTGGTCAAATTGTTGTTTTAATCTAAAAATAACCTGTTAAAAAGATCATGTTTTACAGCCTAAAGCCTCTACTTTGTTCATAAGATTTTTCTTGTTTAAAATTGCGTTTTGTGAAACAATATAAAAGTATCATGTTTCATATATACAATGATTTCGAATTATTTTGCGTTGTCAATGTTCAGTAATTTTAAATATAAATGAAACATTAATTTAGACGATATTAAATATTTTTTATATTAATCTTTATTTTTGTTCAGCTAAAAACTTAATTTTTGTCGAAATTAAACTCACCGTGTATAAATCTATGTTTTTGGAATCGTATGTAAATATTAGTGCTGAATAACTTCCACGATATCATCCAAAACGAATACGTAACGGAAATGAATAAAGAATTCCAGTCTTAACTGTGAAACATTATAAATTTATGTTAAATTGTTATGTAAGTATGCGTTAATATATGTAAATTACGTTCATAGTATTGGTTTAACGACCTGTCACTTCAGTTTATGCTTCAGACCGTGTTTTGCTTCGAACATTGTAGCAATATTTACCCAGCCGTGTTTTATGTTCTGTGTAAATTGCATTACACTAGATATTTTATGGCATTCTGTACTGTATGCTTGAAGAAAATACGAAAATGTATTACGATTATTCATTGTTATGTAAAGTTATTTCAAGTGTTTCGTTTATTTATTTAAAGGAAATAATTAATTTATACATAAACCTGAGTTTGTAAGTTTTATGACTTGTTTAAATTTATGATTAAACTATCTACAAACAATTGTTTATAAATTAGATATTTCATTACTTTTTACTGGCATTACATAATGTTACGACGATCTCACGGATCGTCGTGTTGTACAGTGGAAACAAAATCCAGGCACCAATGACGTCACTAATATCGAGCTTCAATTACTCACATAAACAAATTGAAACGAACAAGGTACTCTCATACAATAATTCAAGTTTGTCCACACTCAATATTAATGTCAGTTATGAGAGCTCCGCACTATTCTAACACAATTATCACTTTCCACTAATCAGCAAGAACCACTTGACCGCACTTTACAATCTCGCCAGGTGTAAATAACCAACTAAACCGGCTGCTGTTACTTATATAGGTCCCGCAGATGTTCCACAATAATTTTCCATTGTTTCTGGTGGCGTGCCAGCATAATTTGCTTCGTTACAACTATTCCAAGTGTCAAGAGGATACTTATCTGCGCGGCCTGGACATAGACACTGTTCCTGCTCGGCTAGCTGAGAAACGTGTAGAACTTTCAGGGAACTGCACCTGCCAACTTTTTGAGAACGTTAGTAATTTCTTAGCACTGCCCCTCCTTTAGCCTGTTCGACCCAAATTGACGACCGTCCCTGCAGTCTTTTGGCCAGGCGATCTAGGTTGGACGACCATGAATTTCCGTTAGTTGATCTTATTCACAGTGTAAGGTCCTTCCCAGTTAGTTTGAAGTTTAGGTGAGATATCACGACGGTGCTTTGGGTTGTACAACTAAACCTAATCTCCTTCTTTGAAACCCACACTATTGCTGCGAGTGTGATTCCGAGCTTTCATTTTATCACTGTTTATCTTCAGCCGTCCTCTTATCAAGCGGAGCATGTCTCGCAGTTTGTTATGGAATTGCGAGGAATAGTTCTGGGGCTCTTGGAACTGAGTCTCAGGTAATCTGAACATCAAGTCTCCAACAAGCCGAATCTCCCGCCTAAACATCAAATTTGCTGGAATTATGCCGGTTATGTTGTGCAATGTTTGCCTACAAGCCATTAGTTGGTTTACGTCTGTTTACGTCTGTTCTCCCTCGGGCGCTTCTATTAACTCAAGACCAAACAAGAGCCTTTCCTCGACGGCCACAGTTGGTTTTCTAATTACTTCTTTTGATGTTATACATATTGGTACTTCCTCTGCTAGTACTTTTTCTATTTCCGTATGCATTAACAAAGGTTCTTCTTTTCTACATCTGTTAAATTTCCTTCGGCTAATGTTACTTTCTTGTTCAAATCGTTGCCGGACCCTGTCATTTTAGCAATGCAAAGTTTTATCTTCTCTTGGAAAAGCCTCAGGACATTCTCTCTTGAGTCCACAGCGAATCCCTAAGCATTCATAATTTCCGAATCACTTCATAGACAATGTCAGTAACTAGCATTTCATGGCTAAACTCGGGAAGACCCGGTGTACACGTACGTCTACCTTCCCTAACACTTTGACGGGGCTTCAAGTCACAGTCTGTATTGTACAATAGCTAAATTGAGGCTGGCGGTTGCTGAATAAGTCAGGCCGCACAAACGATATTGCTGCCCATCGTTCAAATTGTTGTGGCGCTCTTGAACTTCTAAATTGTTTGTCCTGCAACATTGTTTTCCTGCTCACATCGTAATGGCAATGTAATACTGGGTACTTCTGACTACAATGTGATGACATAAACCCATTAGTGGAGCGGGACGCTGACTTCGCAGCTTCAAACTTGAAAGCGTGAACAAGAATATCTTATCTATTTCTGTGCCTTGCCATTCGTAACACTTGCAGAAGTTTACAAACTCCGACGCCATCAATAAATGTCTGTACCACAAACCTCATTCAAAAATCTTTTGATGATTCACGGTAGACCAGTCTAATCACTGTGTCGATGCTTGTTTCAAATTCTTAAGGATTCTCCACGGAATGTTGTCGATTGTTCTCAACTGAACATAGTATACAGCTGGCAAATGTTTATCACCATACCGTAATTCTGAAGTTTTTATCAATTCGGGATATATATTCTGTCTATCAGGCGGTACTTTCTTTAGTAGCTCTGCGGCAGGTCCTTTTAAACCGAGAACGAGAAAAACTGTCTTGGTCTTCCTCTGTCTAATTATTTGCGCAAGCAGCGGCTTCAAATTGCCAAAAATACGTTGTCCAGTGGGTGCTTCCATCAAAAACGGCTCCAGTCAAAGCGACTTTCTCTGTTGTATTATTTTTTGTGTGTTTCCCGTCATTACCAACGGTATAGTGTGTTCAGCACTTTGTTTTGAAAGATTTGCTGTATTTTCATTACTGCTCGACCTTACTTCTAATTTGCTCTGCTATATTTGTAATTTAGTCTTTTATAGTTGAGACTGAATCTTCCACAATTAGTACAGTTTCCTTTACAGTATTTCAGATATTTTATTCGACATGGATTCTTCTACGACAGATATTTTTGTAGACATCGCTCCTTCTACGTCAGCTATTCTAGCAATTTGGATGTTAAGCTCACCTCATAATAAGCCCAGCTCTGCAGACTTATGTTCTTGCACCTGTTTCTACTTAGCTTCAAAAAGAGCTTCCGTTTTATCCGTTTTCTTCTTACGTTCTTCTTTTTGTGGTCTTTCACATCCCAAAATTAGTGTCTTATGTCTCTCTTCTGCCTCTTCTGTTTTCTGTCTGCGTTTCTGTCGTTTTGCGTTTCTGATCGTCGGGTTGTACAGTGGAAACAAAATAAAGACACCAATGAAGTCAATAATAACCAGCTTTAATTGGTCACAAATAAAGACTTGAAATATACAACGTACTCTCATATAATAATTCTAGTTAAATTTGTCCATACGCAATAATAATATTTGCAAGTGGTCTTATATACGATGGAAGAAGCAATCATCATCCCCCTTCTGTAGGCCAGAAAGGATCCCTTTTAGAGCAGAGAACTAATGTTCATAACCGTTGGTGTGCTGTTTATGAAATATACTGAAGAGAATGGTTAACAACCGGCTCACCTAGTATCTCGAAAAACGTGGATTTCTGGCCGCACACCAGTGTGAAATACGGAAGCAGCATTCTGCTATTGAACAGATGGTACTTCCTAAAGCATGAAGTTTATCTCTCTCAGGCACAGGACTTTCCTGTTCAGGTGGGGCAATCAGTTTCAGCCCCACACGAGTTGGAAAGTGGAGTGTCGCAGGAATCTACGTTGAGTGGCACGCTTTTTACTGTAGCCATGAACAAGGTCTTTGATGGTCTAGAAACTTCAGTTGGGGAGTGCTTGTATATTGACGACTTTGCTAAAGCAACGGAAATGAGTAATGTAAAGTTGTAGGATCAATACACACGTTGGTTGAAAATGCTAACAACATAGGCTTTTCTTTCTCTGTAGAACCTGTGTCCACTTCTGTTGAAAGCGGAGAAGGCACAGAAACCCGATGCTAACAGTGAATGGTATTTGGCTGCACTATCCAACTGAATTAAAATTTATTATAAGTCTAACTCCCTCAGACACATAACGTGAAATACGTATGTGGTTGAGGTGGCTGTGAGTTGGAAACCCTCCCTAAATGCTATTAGATGCATATTCCATATGACCTACGTACCCGATAGGAAAATTTTATTGCGCCTGTACACCGCACTAGTACTATACAAAATGGATTATAAATGTGTGGTGTCCTCTTCAGCCAGGAGGTCGTGCTTGAAGAAGGTAGACCCTGTTTACAGTGGTACGGTTTGTGACACGTCGACAGTCCAGGCGAACTCTCTATGCGAGGTGCCTCCCTGGCTGATTCGCAAACAAAATTGCAGGCTGCGTGTTGCCAGTACACGCAAGAAAATTTTCCACCCAACTGAAGCGAACCTCTTCTTTATAACAGTTCAGGAAGAATATGTAAAAGAACACACCATTGTATAAACTGATGGATTGATGAAGGGGAGTGGAGCGGGTAGTGCGTTTGTCATCGAGGGTACCTCCCACTCTTTGACACTGCCCAAGGCGGCAAGTATATACACCACCGAACTCTATCAGTGTACCAAGTTCTTCGATTCGTTGAACACCGAGGTGAAAGACGTTCTTTTAAAAGTTGTTATCTGTACTGATTCTCTGAGTTTTCTACATTCCTTGGACAATCCGGGTACAGTGTTTCCGTTGTTCACAGATAGTGGCAATATGGTATGCGTTAGACGATCTAGGTTCATTTTTTATTTTTGTTGCTGTCATGTAGGTATTAAAGGTAATGAAGAAACTGATGCTCCAGGAAGGCATGCTGCAGACAGCCAACAAATCGATGCAATTTCGATACGATGTACAACGCAAAAATAGCTGTAACGACTACCATTATTAAGTGTGGCAGCAGACGTAGAGTACACGATAGCAGAGCATCCGAAAATGGCAAATGGCAGGTAATCGAAGTTGTCGTGAATACGTCTGCACCACCAGACTGCGAATTGGACACACTAACTTGATATCTAACCTACTACAAGGACAAGAACAACCCGTCTGCACTTGTGGCGGAGCGCTTATAGTAAAACGTATAATTGAAGATTGTAGTGCTGATTCCTGAACTGAGACAAGGATACAGAGTACAAAATAACCTGAAAGTGGACCTCGGAAGTTGACGATAACACAGAACTCGGTCTTTTCTTAAAGCAAAATAAAATTACTCTGTCGTCTCTGATAAGTTCGTTTCTATGTGTACGACTCTTCATTTTAATTGAGTAACTAGACTGTATATGAGAAGGTTGGGCTAAACTGTAGATAGTAGACTGTAGGTAGTAACTAGACGGCGCCGTTGTTGGGCTAAAGATATTCGTTGCCAAGAACGCAAAACATAATACCTTTTATGGAAATCTACAATCTGTAAAGAATATCGTGCCTCAGGTTCAATAATATAAGCATGAAGTGCACCAAGAGTATGATAAAATTATAGCCTATACCACAGAAGATTATACAGAATTGTTTCACAAAAGGTTTTATGAGTTACTGACTACTGTTTTATGTGTCCAACGTACGTATTTATACGTTAAAAAATGAGTTTAATTACATAAAACCATCCACATTTCTTAACACTTATAGATCGGAAAAGCAAAAGATAAATCTTCTTCTACCTTCTATTGTTAACTTAGATCTAAAACAGTAGGCCTATACTACGAACTTTCAATTTTTATGACTTATGAAAATTATCAATTATATACATTTGACGGTTAATGATAAATATTAATATGTGACATTTTGTGTCTCATGTAAAATAACAAATTTATTTAAATTTTGCATTTCAAAAACTTGGCTTGAAGAATAATTCTCGTTCAGAGTTTAATTTACAACACTTAATATCCTCAGTATTCAGTATTTTCAGAACTTAATCGACTACGTACATTTACAGATAATACATTGTCTAACTTTTGTTCAGTTAATTGATAAAATGACAATTACAAATTAATAATTTTAACAAATATAGCCTTGATGCTGTAAGTATATAATTTAAATTTAATTCAAACTCTGCATTTAAATTTGTATTCAAATAAAACTCAAATAATATGATGTACTATGACGTCTTGCCAAAGCCATACAAACGCAAAGTGAGAGTGTAAAATTTGATGATAAGTTTTAAATGAACATCAATGTATCAGAACACAACGTAACATTACATAAAGCACAATATTGTTTTTAGTTACGGGAGCTAGATGGTCGTGAAAGAAACGAAAAGAGCCGTTATTATGGTTTCGGTATTCTCAGTCAAATGTATGCTTTTGGTTTTCAGCCAGTACACATGTCGTTTTTAAACGTGACAAGAATTATAGGTGCTTTAATAAACAACAAAGCTAAAATGAAGATAATAGTCCTTTGCAATTTTCATTTCAGTGTAGTTGATACCTTCTAAGCTTTAAGCAATATAAATTAGGAGATTAGACAATGAAGGCTATTAAGAATAAATACAATATTCTATGAATCAACATTAACATTTCTCATAGATAATACTCTTAATACTTTCAATACTTCATTACTTTATGTACTATAAAGTAAATGAATATAGTTATTTTAAAACTATTTATTTAAAATTTAACGTATTTGCAAAATACTAAACCTTAGCAGTATCTTAATCAAATACAAACAGTATTATCACTGTTGCACACCACTATAGAAAAAATATTCCGATTAGCGCTTTCAAGCTTCTCAGCTCATCGTCAGATCGGAAATAAGCAGATGTAAACCAAACCCTTCACACCTCTACCCCCCTGTCCACAAACAACAAGCTATAATTCAACTGTCCCTTCCCAACCTCTGGGCCCTGTCACCCCCGTCTGGACAGTTACATATTTTTCTAGCACATTCCTTGTGTTTATGTGTTGTGTGTGTGTGTGTATGCATGTGTGTGTGTGTGTGTGTGTGTGTGTGTGTGTGTGTGTGTGTGTGTGTGTGTGTGTGTGTGTGTGTGTGTGTGTGTGTGTGTGTGTGTGTGTGTGTGTGTGTGTGTACATTCGTTTTAAACCTAACTGTGTACCGCCTTTTTCATTCACACTTATATGGGAGAATACAGGTATAAAAAACAATTGATTAAAATAGTTAAAGAATGTGTAAATCAAAACTATTTTAGGTTGAATAACAAATTTTATATACAGAAAAAAGAATTACCTATGGAATCTTCATTATCCCCTATTCTTGCAGAAATATACATGAATGACTTTGAAAAGCAATTAATAAATTCCACTAAGTATAAAGACAATATAAAATATGGACCAGAAACGTTGACGATGTATTAGTAATTTGGGAAGAAAGCATGGAAGAAGTGCATGAGTTTATAAATGAGGTAAATAATAAGGATAAAAACTTACAGTTTAAAGAAGAGGTAGGAGGTAAGAAAATAAATTACTTAGATTTAAACATAGAAATTAAAAATAAAGAAAAACTACAATTTGGGATATTTAGGAAAGAATCGTATTCTGATATAATTATACCAAGAGAGTCTTACCACCCTTATAGATATAAAATGGCGGCAATCAATTCATTTTGTTATAGAGCTCAGAAGTGTTTAAAAGAGACAGAATCAAAAGATAGGGAGTTAAAAACGATAAAGGGAATCGTAAGAAATAATAACTATAACACCAACATAGTGGATAAAGTTATGAAAATTATTAATATACAAAAAGGTAAAATAGAACCAGAACAAAAGAAGTATGCAGGGTCATTGACATACATAGGATCACATACTAGAAAAATTATAAAACGTTTTAATAAATACGGAGTAGATATAGCTATTAAAAAAAGTGAAACGGTATTCGGTAAGATAAGGAATAAACAAAAAAAAAAAAAAATTCCAGTATTCCAGAAGTGGAATTTATAAACTAAAATGTAAAGACTGCAACAAAGTGTACCTAGGTGAGACAGGACGGAAATTCTTATGCAGGTTGTCTGACCACAAACGTGGAGAAGGTAACAGAACAACGAATTTGCTATATGCAAGACATTTCATAGAAGATAACCATAGGTTTGTTAATCCTTTGGAAGAAATAGTAAAAGTAGTAAATAACACAGTTCAAAGGAAGCCTAGAGAGGAGTTAGAAATATTGAAAGAAAGAGAAAAATGGTTAGACAATTTAATGAATACGAAAACTAAATTTGATAATTAAGAAATATTTTATAATATAATTAAAAGTAAAAGATAGAGGACGGACAGAAAAGATTAAGAATAAAATGGCATAGGACTAATGGGATTGTTTTTAAAATAAGGGTGTGTGACTGGCCCACAAGTGTGAAAGAGAAAGGCGGTACAGAGTTAGGTTTAAAAGGTTAAAGTTACACAGTTAGGTACAAAGTTAGGTTACAAAGGCGGTACAAAGTTAGGTTTAATGTACACACACACACACACACACACACACACACACACACACACACACACACACACACACACACACACACACACACACACACACACACACACACACACACACACACAACATAAACATAAGGAATGTGCTAGAAAAATATGTAACTGTCCAGACGGTGGTGACAGGGCTCGGAGGTTGGAAAGGGACAGTTGAATTATACCTTGTTGTGTGGCAGGGAGGGGTAAAGGTGTGAAGGGTTTGGTTTACATTTGCCTATTTCCGATCTGACGATGAGCTGAGAAGCTTGAAAGCGCTAATCGGAATAACTTTTCTATAGTGGTGTGCAACAGTGATAAATCTGTTTGTGATTATAACCACTAACACATCTTTCTTCATTAAAATTCTTAATCAAATAGTATATATAGGAAATATATAATGAAGAGGAAAGGGAGAGAGGAAGACTCAGAATAAAAAAATAAAGATACTTAAGAGCAATGAGAGGGGCATACACACAAACAAACTAAAACTTCAGAAGTTACAGTAAATTCATAATTATTTAAACTAACATTTAATTGTAAAAATTCTTGTTGCCAAATTATTAATGAATTTGTATTGCTGTTTTCAAGTTTTATGATCACTCACAACTAGAATATTATTAATAAACGTCTAAACTAAAAGTTTTTAAATTAAATTCTAGTTACAGAGCATAATGAATCCTTGTATTAACGGATCTTTAACGTCGAAATTTTGTGATTTATTAATAGACGTTTTAATTTAAAAATTTTAAAATGTATTGAGAAATTCACACGTTATTAGTTCAGTGTTCAGACACACCATTTTGATTCCATGATTGATAATAATGATTCCTTCTTGTATGTCAACGCGTAAGCTTGATCTTTGAGAAATATGTTTACACTGAATGTTTTTGAAAAATATTATGAACGTCACTTGATACACGAAATATTTGTTTAAAATATTTTAGAGTCAAGATAGAATAGGAAGATCTAGGCACCACATCAAACCAGCCAGGCAGAGAGAGAGAGAGAGAGAGAGAGAGAGAGAGAGAGAGAGAGAGAGAGAGAGAGAGAGAGAGAGAGAGAGAGAGAGAGAGAGAGAGTGAGAGGGAGAGAGAGAGAGAGAGAGATGCTGCTAATAGAAGTTACGGGCTGAATAATAATTTTAAATCAATACTATTAACCACAGAAACTAAAGCCACGCTTTATAAATCATTGGTAAGGCCTGTATTGATATATGGCTCTGAGTGCTGGGAACTCAAAAAATTTAGGAACAGAGGCTGGCTGTGTTTGAAAGGAAGATACTGAGAAGGATTTATGGGCCAATTCAACAGGACAGAGTCTGGAGAAAGAGAAATCATAATAAATGATATGCTAATGACATTAAAGTTGTCCGATTTGCCAAAATTAATAGACTAAGATGGGCAGGACACATTCAGGGAATGGATGACAAACGTACGGCAAAAAGAATTATGAAACACAAGCCAATAGGCAAAAGGAAGATTGTAAGACAGAAGAACCGATGCTTGGACCAGGTCGGCAGTGATGCGAGGAAGCTGGGCGCAATGAATTTTTGGCCCATTGAATTTTTGAAGTGTAGGTAGACTGCCTTTCTGTATGTACTTAAAACTTAACAAGGGTTCCAAATGCAAACTTGAAACTAATGAATTACTAGATACTGTGTGTGTGTGTGTGTGTGTGTTGTGTGTGTGAACACACGCAACATGCGTCTAATATAATGTCCAGTGGCGGCTCGTGATTTAAGAGGCTGGAGGGCGCGGCCTTTAGGCTTCTTAATTATTTATCAATATTGAAGTTAACGCACAATGGAAATGTCGCCAATATTTGATCACATAATTCATTAATAAAATAAGAATAGTAACACGTGCAGCATGCAACGATTATTTACAAATTTTATCTCACCTCAAATATTGTGATCTCTTGTAGAGAGTCAGCAGCTTTATTAATAAACATAACCACAAACTGTCGAAAGTGTCCACAAAAACGTCTATGCTGTTTCCACAAATAAAGTAATATACTATATTTACATTATATTATTTTTACGATACCTACACTTTAAAAAGACCATTTATTTATATACAAAGTCCATTCGCCTTTTCCTTTAAATTAACGAACTTTCTAGCATCAAAGTCCTTCATTTCTTTAACAAGTTCCTTGTTGATAGATAACATCGCAAGGGCATTCAGTCTATCGTTTTTCATTGTATTTCTCAAGAAAGTCTTTAGTCTTTTCAGAGTCGAAAAGCAGCCCTCAGGTTCGGCAGTTGTCATGGGGGTAGTTATGACAATTTTCAGAAGTATCAACACTTCTTTGAAAACTGATGTAAGATTGTTTTCTTCTATAAAGTTAAGAAGCTTTACTGCGCCTTTAATATTATAATCATGCCGTCTGTATAATAGTTCCAATTCACTCCGGAGTTTGTTTTCTTGTAAGAAAGGTTAATGCCGAATCACTAGCTTGAATTTTTCTTCCGGAAAGTTTGTAGAAAAAAGTGGAAATAAGTCATTGGACATCAATGAAGCTGCTTCTAGGTGACCCGTATAAGTAAATCTATCTCTCTATCCCCTATTCTAGTGCTGCATCCAACATTATTGGATCACCATTGTCTCTGGGAGACAACAAAATACATGGAAAACAGAACAAAGATTTCTGAACGTCGCAGCCACCCAGATCCAGTCATATTTTGGTATGCATCTTTTGAAAGCAGTTGCCATCTGAAAACACGATTCCCACTTTTCTTATTTTCTGTTTGCATCATGCAGAATTCAGGAGTTGGCCTACCTAATGTCTTTAGTTCAATTTTTTGATCTTGCAAAAGTTATTGCTTTAAGGGCTTGGACTGAATGTTAAAATGTTGGATTAAATGTTAAAACAAAACCTAATAATTCGACACTACAGTATTTCCCTAAATTATTCGTGAAGCTATTAAAAAAAAACACACAAACTCAAAACCTAAACAAATGCCCGCACTCAATTAACCACGCTAGAGGTACTATAAACACTAAAAAGAGCAAATTTCATATTATTATCAATAGTCTGCGATTAGTTGTACTGAGTGAATCAGTACAGCTACAATCAGTTCTGATAACGTGGCGCGGAAGCCGGCGCGCCGAGCGACCGTCTAAATGCCGTATTTAAGCTTACAACTTCCTTCAACTTTGGATAGAGTGGGGGAATTGAGAAATGGGCGCGATTGTGAGAGCGCCGTAATGCATGCTGTTCCGAAAACATTTCTGCTATTACCTAATACAAAAATATTTTGTTGTCCGAAGTATTAAAGACATATGTAATGACTTTCCACTAGTAGTGATAATGGGTTGTTTAATGATACGATTTAATCTGGGGGGCGCGCGCCTTAGCGCCCTAAGAACGAACCGCCCCTGATAATGTCTGACAATTTTGTGTTTTAATCGAATTTTTAATAAGTTGCAGAATTTGCTTACTATTTTTTTAACCAAATACATTCATTATTACATAAATTTCATTATTAAAAATTGTTCAGTTATAGACAAACTGAACTTTGTTATAAATCTACTATTTATGTAGTGATATAAGAAATAATGTAGAGACTCAATCACACAATAAACGTTAAACATTCGAAAAGTTCCCTTTTTTGCGTCCTGGGATCCAAAATTTTTAAATTTCTCAACCGTAACCCTACATTCAGATGCTAGTACAAAATTCTCTTTCAACTGATATTCACATGAATTTTGCGATTCTATCAGAATTTTGACACACTTTGTGGAATTTGACTTCCACAATTGTGACATTTTTAGAAATAATCGTAATATTCAGATTGTGGTTTAAAGTACCTTTAATTTGATATCTCAGATAGAGGTATGCGATTTTTGTACAGTACCAACCCCCACATTTTTGCATTCTACCCACCTATTTCTGGAGGGATCAATCTGAAGAACAACAGAATTCTGAGGGTAAAAGCATGGACACGCATGCCAAACTTTATAAAAATCGGTCGATGCGTTCAAAAATGATTGGAAGACATACCCCAATTGATAGACAGACAGACAAATGACAAACGGTTGAGTCAACACTGACAACTGGCCTCCCTCGTTCAATTACTGTATTCTAATAGCTAAACACTTGCAAAATTATAAAATAAACCGAATTGCTGCATAAGTGAGGTAACACTATTTGTTTGTGTTGAATTGAATTGCAAAACTACTTTTAATTAAATATATTGAATTACATTAAATTAAAATTTAATTCAATTCGGGCATTCCTAATTAAATCTTTTAAAACACAAAATAAGTACATAATTACAAAACATAATTAACTGTATTTTTAATAACAGTTAAAAATACATTAAAAATTGTAAACTTTAGTTAAATAATTTTATATGAAAAGAGAATAGCCTTTAACAGCAAAATATCTTTTTGAAAGAAAATTTACTACAAAATAAAATGTTTCATCGTGGGGAAGGTATTAGGCAACGGTATATCTTCCTCTCGGCTTCTTGTTACGGCTACGAAAATTATATTAGAATGTGTAAAACAGCAGCTACGCTTTTTTGGCGAAATGAAGTTAATGAAAACATGCTGAGACTGAAAACACCACTCAAAAAATAAGCACTAGGATCAAGAGCTGTCAGAGAAGCAGGGAAATGGTACCAGCATGCAAATTGCTGTTGGTGCGTGAAAATAGTCTTACTGTTGTTTCCATATAACTTTGCTACACTTACCCATTAGATACAATGCGTTTTATTTGGCATTGTTAACATGACTCCTACGTTCACCTTTTCGTTACGTGTGTCATACACAAATCGCCTTTTTACTTACTTTTGTGGTTTCTTCTTGTTTTATCTTTGGAAAAGTAGAAAAGGTTACATTAAAGTTATTTACTCAGGCTAATTATTATCTACAGAAAATCGTGTAGATCGCGATGTTATAACGCCGTTTTACGTATGTCTGTGTGACGTTAATGAAAATTGTTTAATTCCGTGTGGTGTGCACTGTAGCGCTCGCATGTGTGTTAATGTTTACTCATTTCAGGTGAAAAGGTGATAATGAGAGAAGTAATAGCTGCTTAAAGCTAACCGAGTTCCCTATCACTGCCTGGCCTTATCATTATCTGCTGTTAGTACACGTTAAATTCGGAGTACATTAAAATCTCTGTATATGGACATCCCTGACAGCCGGACACTCTCTCTCCATCTGGGCAGTTTTAGGAACCGTCATATATTTCATATGGTTTACTGTGTACTTTGAACTAAGTACCACTAAGTGGACAACCTATTAACGGGACGCAGAGACAAAAAACTAGGGCGTTTTTCTTCACTAACCTCTTGTGCAGACAGAGGGATATATTCTGAAAATTGAACACTTATGACTACACATGCAAGGTCACACATTGAAGGGACTATAAGTTTAGTGAACAAACTTGAGAAAGATGTTGGCATGAATATCATATCGCACACGACAAGTAATGTATGCTTTTCCAATGATGGTTTTCCTAGATTTTGTGCGTGCTGTCCTACTAATGTTGTAACAAAATAAAACTTCTGTTTATTTTTATAAAAATTTGGTTTTATTTATTTTATTTTTATTTATTATTTATTAATTAATTTTTGTGTCGTATTCCTGTAAATTTTATTTCTGTTATGATTGTTTTGTCAAATTATGTCACTTTTTGTAATTAGAATTATGGTCTGCGTTAATAGGATTGTCTCCGGCACTGATCGATTAGCGGTTCTTCTTTATTCTAAAGGTGTTCTCCTCCAATAGTTGGTAATTGCCGCTTTTCTGGTAGTCCGGTTCTTAATTATTATCCTATACTATTCTATTTATATTTTTTATAAATAAATAGAAATCAATGTTATAGAATTCCAATTTTTGTTGACAAAATAATAATGGATCGATTTTAAATCGATTATTCAACAGTTAAATTATCGACTCATTCCTCAGGGCGAATGAATAGTTTTATATAAATTATTAATCTTAACTCACAGGTTCTTTGCGCTGTTATGTTAGAATAGTCAGAGAAAGGGCAAAATCTGGAAAGTATAATTACAAGCTTAATGATCTAAAAATACAAAGATATTATTTAATATATAATGGTTAGTAATATAAAAGTTCATGCGAACCCATGCAATGTCGAAGTCTGGCTGTGGCTGCACAGAGAATTGTGGGAATTCAAAGATGGCCGCTTCGTGCTGCATATGTTGACCCAACGCCTGCACAACGGAAATTTCTTCAAATAAATGTTGCGTTCCCAAGCTTTCTTCGTCTCAGCAGTAGTGGTTAATTACTCTGGTGATAGTGTAGTTGTCCTGGATCAGTGTTCAGTGATTTGTTTCGGTAATTTGTGTTGAATAATGTTTTTATTTCACTTCATTCCATAAGGTCGATAATTGCAGATTTTGTCTTGATATTCGGAATTATCGTTTATGTGTGTTAAAATTGTTATTGCACATTTTACTGTTCAATATTGGTTCACTTTTATAGTTATAATGGTTTAATACACCGAATTTAATAGTTATTCAAGGTTTTGTCAAAATTCGCGATTTTACATTGAATAGGCTTGGTTGATACTCGCCATTTTTCTTCTTCCTTCGCTATAAGTGAATATTCGCGAGCTCTCGTTCTGATGTGAAGTACTCAACGTATAATAATCAACTGTTCCCTTTTCTTCTTCATCCGAAACGTCTTAGCCAATTTAATATTAAAAAGACATTGTTTTAAATCTCTAGCATTTCCGCTTACATGGTTGCTTTTAGATTATATGAATGAATACATTTTTACAATTATTTAATTTTATTAAATACCTAACACATATTCTCTTTCTTTAGTTAATTCTACTTGATTTAATACCAAATACGATACTTTTACAATGTTTTCCATCTCAAAATGTCCTATTTACAGTATTTTTACAGGTAGGCCTAATATTTTACTTCCTGTCATTTTAAATGGTTTACAATCCTTATGAAGTTATAAATATTATTGAATAAGATTCGTGATTGTAATAAAATGTTTACTTTTCCTTAATTCCTTGTAATTTTATGAATTGGTTATCTTTTTTAAATTATACCTTTAATTTAAATCTTCCCCTTAGGTTACAGTGTTATTACACTTGTATTTTTTTCCAATAATCCTTTATACATTTCTTCAATATCTTTATAAAATGTTGGTACAGTTATTATACACTGTTCTGGATTTACATTATACAAATTTCATCAATTTACTTAATTTATTTTATTTATTTATCATTGATAAGGTTGTTGAGATTTACCATTCGTCCAGATTTTAGTTTTGTTCACATCTAATGTTTCATGACTATTACAGCTTGCTTATACCCCTTCTGACTTTCTATTCTTATACAATCTTAATTAAAATTCTCTTACTTAACTATATTAACATTTAGCTTTGATTAATACTATTAATACATAACAAATATTTTAAAACAAAATAGTTGTATTCAAACTCAGACATTTCAGTCTTAATTAATACTAGTAACACATAATAAACATTTTAGAATAACAAAAAACCTTATACTCTATTTCCAACATTTAAGTATAGAGTTCTTTGACCTTAACATAAAAAAAATACATCTGTCTCTTCATTATTTAAAGTATTTCTTAAAACTAATTTTGTGCAGTCTTGGCTGTTTTTGTTTATTTTGGGGATGTACCCTTGGTCACTTCACTTATTTAATGTCTGCTCTTGTTTTATCTCTGTCATTTTAATGAATGTTGTCAGATAAAGAGTGGCACTCACTTAGAAACATTTTTATATACTGTCTTCATAATAATAATATTCTACCAAATATTATTTCTGTATTCCATACAAAAACTTTAAAGTTGTGTAAAGGTACAAATTAATTTAAGATGCCCTTAGTTTAATAATTTAAATATTGACACATGAAGTCTATTTAACATAATAAAATAACTTGCACTGGTCCCCTGTTATTCTTTTATCTTATCTCTAATCAGTTTTATAGTCTTATAAGATCAAGAATCTTATTTATAGAGGATTATGAAGATTTGTTTTTTCCATTATATAAATAATTTCCACTGGTTCACTTTTCATTCTACCTTTAGACACTTTTGTTTATATCTAGTTTACATTATTTTTTATTTTAGGTGTTATACTTTCATTAGTTACATATACTCACTTTTGGGGTTTCGTTTTTTCTTATTACTGGGTTTGTTTTGGGTATTTCCCTACTTTATTTTATTCTACTACGTGGTTCTTCCAATTTCAGTCCTGTTATTAGGGATGTCGGTTTGTTCTGGGTATTGCCTTACTTACTCCTATCCTACCTGGGTACTTTCTTACTTTATCTTGGCTTTTTGTTTTATTTTTTATTACTCATTTATATGGCATAGTTGTTTTTAATTTAGGTATTTTTATTTCTTTAAACTATGAGTGCACTTTACCGTGGTCCTTAATTGTTTTTTTGTAGTATTTTGCTTAGATTTCATTTTAATTTTAATTTATTTATGATCATTTTTTCGTTCATTATAATGTGGATAATCTGTCATGCTACACAATGTTTCTTCTCTAAATTCGTAAAACGTCGGTACACTGTTCACCAGTACACAACGGACAACGACCAGCACACCAATTGAAATACACAACGTGTAAATAAACTGATTAATGGCAGTTTACAATGTGAAATGATTTTATCGACTCTGTACCAAACATTATTTATATTTATAATACGAAGGCTTTACACGGAAGGCACGAGCACTGAGTAGGTTTCTAATAAGACAGTCCTCTATTTTACAACCAATTAATCTGTCCTTAAAAGTACAGTTTTACACATTCTTCAATTAGTCTCTGAAATAGTAACGCCTTTCAGTAGTGAAGGGCACTACGGTGATTGAAGTCTAGAAAAATAGGAGATTGTTATTTATAAAAAATATAGTACAACAGTGGTGCTAATACAAAATATTAACAGCTTTTACAGACACAAAGCAGACCCAATTAGGATAATAATAAATTATTATCTCAAAACTAATGTTTCCCTCTTCATAGACACACGCGCGCGCAAGCAAGTAGTAAACTTTAGCTTTTGAAAGCAAAGTACAATACAGACTTTTTACTTCCATATTCCTTAAGGAAATGGAAGTATGGTGATGGCAAAAAAAAATCGTGTTCGAGATTATTGCAGATTCTGATTTACTACACTCAAAACATGAATAAAGTCGTTTTCCGAAAAGTGTCTGTGTGTCTATGTGTTTGTGTGTCTGTGTGTCTGTGTGTAGATTTTTTTTCTATAGCGAACGATAACTGCCGCAAATTCAAACAGAATCAAATAATGCTTCGCATACAGCCCTGAATTGTAGAGTTCTCAAGACCTGTTGTTTTTGGTGAAGATCGGTTAAGGGAAAGGGGTAGTTTACCTGTAACGTTTTATGTTTTAACAAGGGTATTTCCTATGGCAAACGATAACAGCCGCAAATTCAAACAGAATCAAAAGATTATTTGCATACAGTCCTAAATTGCAGAGTTCTCAAGACCTATTGTTTTTGGTGAAGATCGGTTAAGGGAAAGGGGTAGTTTACCTGCAACGTTTTTTATCAAGCGTATTTTCTATGGCAAACGATAACTGCCGCAAATTCAAACAGAATCAAATAATTTTTTGCATACGTCACTGAATTGTAGAGGACTCTTGAGGGTCTTTTGATTTTGATGAAGATCGGTTAAGGGGAAGGGGTAGTTTACCTGCAACCTTTTACGTTTTAACAAGAGTAAAGTACTTGAAAATTCATTTAAACTTTTTCAAACAATGGTAATTGTTAAAAATAAAATAATTTTGTTGTCAGGCAATAAAATTATAATTTTTTCATTTTAATGTAAATCTGTACAGTCGGTTTAAGTAAGTCGGTCCGTTTTCTCTCTGTGTTTGAAATCGCTAATCTCAGGAAGTACTGAACGGATTTTATTCAAGTTTTCGCCAATAGATAGTGTCTATCGAGGAACATTTATGTGTATAATTAATACACATACCTTATGTTGTACATTACCTTAGCGATCACGGTTTATGTCAAGTAAGTGGTATAGTTTACATCTTACATATAAAAATGAATGTTTCTTTGTTTGTCCCGTATGCGTTCCTATACCATTCATCCGATTGCGATGAAACTTCGGTGAGTTGTTGTGCGCACGTCCGCGAAGGTTTCTTCCACATCTCCTCCTAAACCACTGTACCGATTTCAACCAAACTTGGCACAAATATTTTACGCAACGGGAGAACCAACATAGGATAGGTGTTTTTTCGATGGCGTCCTTTTGGGGGTTCTTTGGGGTCTTCCACATCGCCTCCTAAACCACTGGACCGATTTCAACCAAACTTGGCACAAATATTTACGCAAAGGGAGAACCAACATAGGACAAGTGTTTTTTTCGATACGATCCTTTGGGGGGGTCCTTTGGGGTCTTCCACGTCTCCACCTATACCATTGGACCGATTTCAACCAAACTTGGCACAAATATTTTACGCAACGGGAGAACCAACATAGGACAGGTTTTTTTTTCGATACGATCCTCTGGGGGGTCCTTTGCTGTCTTAAAAAACTATTAGATCTGGTTACTATGGCAACCCAATAGAATAGATTCTGTTCTAAATATATTATCGCATTAAATTGAAGACCACGCGAACGAAGTTGTGGGCAACAGCTATTTATTTTTAAGAAGCCTACTTTAATTAAACTTTATTAATTAAACTAACATTTTCATTACGTACAACGTGAAACTCCGTAGCGAAGCACGGGTATTCTGCTAGTCATGTATAAGAGAAAATATATCGTGCGTGGCAGGCAAGCATATCTCAGTTATGTACTGTTTACGTGTCCATTTTATTATTATCACTACCGCAATAAAAAGGCAGGGAAGACACAATTTGCGTTTTTTCTAGCCTCATTCATGTTTATTTTCTTACATTTGCACGGTTTTTAAATGGAAAGTGCCGAACCCATACCAACATAACGCATGCAAGCCGAAAAAGTGTCCAGCGTAGATAGCGATTTGCTTCCTGTGGATCGCTGGGCAGTGTAACTGCACGTGTTTACAGAGGAACGATTCATAGACAGACTTTTCGTCTTTAGGGAATGAACCCTCTGCAAGATGCTGAGGGTCCATGAGTGACTTCGGAGCGCTCCTTCTTTTCCGCGTGTTTGTTCTGTGAAACGTACACTGTAGATTCGCAGATTTATTCTAAGCAACGCTCAATAGGAAATGTTGAAAATTTTTGTCCACGGTGAACCCTCATACGCACTAAACCTGCTCTGATGTTTTAATTACGGACATCATAATATTAAAACTTTGGAAACTTGAGCACTACTTAATGGAGATCAATCATTAACTTATACAAGCCGTTAATTTTATGCATATTTTTTATATATATGTATACAACGTTATCGGCAACAAAGAAGTAGTTTTTGTTAAAATTCCTTCCCGGGATATTTGGCCGTAGTCCAATGTTTTCTACAAAACCAGACGTTTCGGCAATGCCATTGACTTCCATCATCAGTGAAAATCGAGTGCGATAACGTGAGGTGGTATATGTTAGTGACCACAGTACTGTGGTTAAGGCTGAAGCAGTAAGTAGAAAGAAGTAGTTTCTATGGTAATATTTCATTTCGAAAATGATTTGAAAAATAAATCTTAGAATATGGAAGTCATGTATGGTTCTCCATACCGATATTTAATATGTGTTTTGTCTTAAATGTAAATAACAGTACTATTAAGTTATTACGTTTAAAACGTGGAACGAAATTTTTTGTAATAATCGATTACCATGAAAACTATAATAAGAAGTCGTTTGTTATAATTCATAGGAGATAATGAAATATAATTACAATGATTCTGAATATTTTTACATTGGCATTACGTTTGATAATTAGTTTTGCTCCGAATTTACTCATTTCTTCTGTGGTTGACAGCTGCCAATAGCTATGTAATAGAATTAGTACATGTGACGTACTAAATGTACTATGCACTGGCATACCAAAGCACAAAAGCGCCCTCACGCTAAACAAATTACATAAATTTAGCTATGCATAACGATTCACGAGTTAAAATGTTTTTACAATGCAAGTGAACCAACGTTAATTTCTTTTCACAGAGAAATAATATACTTAATACCATACACCCAGTCGATAAACAGACAATGCTGAACAGAATTGTTTCAAATTAGTGTAGAATTTTCTTAGCAAAATTAATAGAATATCTTCTAGCAAATATGATATAAAAATGAAAACATTATTTCCTTATTTTCTTCTTTTTAATTTCTGTCCCTTTTTGCTGACAGGCGTCGAGATCCTTCAATCACTTCCTGAACTCACTTCTATCATAGGCAACAATTCCTAATTTGATTTTTAGAACAGAACATGACAAAACAATTTAATTTCTTACAACTTCTTTCCACTGTAATATATTAGAGCCCCTTGACCCAGCCAACCTCTCCCTTCATATGGGCGAGCTTTCATAATGTGCTTCGGTTTTCTTTCGTCCGTCCTCATTTCATGACGAAAAAATTGCAGAGCTCTTCTCTATACTGTCTCCACAAATGATTCCTAATAAAATAAAAACCTGATCTTGAAAGAATGAAATATGTTAGTGAGCCTAACTACGTGACTTCAGATTAAAGATAATATCAAGATTATTATTATTGAGGCTCTGCGACAAACATGTTTGCTGTCCCTGCTCCAATGTGTGCTGTTTCGGAAAAGTTAGATTACGAAATGATAAATATGATATAAATTATTTTAAACATTTTAAACGGATGTGTGAAGTTTGTTCCATAACAAAGGATACAAAAGTAGTATGAATATTTCGTCGTTTCACACACTTGTGTCCTATGTATTTATAAGTCTGTGTACCTATAGAGACGAAGATTACAGTAAGAGGATTTGCAGATACGTGCATTTCTGTAAGAAACTACTGGAAAATCTATTAAAGATTTTACTTTGTATAAATTACAAAAGCTACAACTAGTATAGAAAATATCTATACAAATAACACATCTTTTCTCCTTTTAATAATTTATTTGGGGCATACAAACAGCTCAAGAGATAACTTCAGATGTACGTATGTCAGTTTTCACCTAATGGATTACACGTTAACTGAAATGGATTCCTACGTTGCGAGGGTTACCTCACACATGTTTCCGCGGCTCTTTAAATATATTTATCCATTATTAAAGTACCAATAGTGTGGTAGTTTATTACTAAGTTTCAATAATGTATCTTTACTTGAAAACGTTAGGCTATTTGCACATTACGAAACACTGTTACTAACTTCGGAGTATATTATCTTTTGATTTTTGTGAGTTTACGCGTCTGACTCCACAACAGTAAAACCAATAAAGACGCGCGCGCGCGTGTGCACAATCATAATCTGATTAAGTCTCTTACGCAATAAAAACTATTTATATTGTTACGAGGGTCTAGTAATCGCCGTATGGTACAGTGGAAAACAAAAATACAAGACACCGATTAAGTCACTAATCACCAGTCTTAATTATCACAATTAAACAGTTTGTAGCAAACAAGATAGTCTCTTAAAAGAAATCAAATAAAAATTGTTTACACGCAATAATAATGTTTACTAATAGAGTTCCACACAATTATTAACACAATAATTCTTCACTTCGACAAACACTCGACCCGCGCTAGCGAAAATCCCTCACGTAACTGAACTGACAAGACGGCCGCTATGGCTTTATATAGGCCGCGCAGAGGTCCAGTACAGCCTCCTTACTCCACGCCGGCTTAATGCGTATCTCAAATGCTCTTGAGTACACTAGAACCGACTTGAGAACAGCCTTGACTGAGCAACAACTGCCACAATGGACGGGGGGAAGAGTGGAGAAGGTTCTGGGTTGTTCGGTAGGTTTCTCGTAACAATATAAATATAAATGTTCCATTAAACATTATATGAAATTTCTTACTTCATAATTTTAAATAAGTAAATTATATTAATTTTATTATTTATAATTTACATAAGCTATTTACAATTTATACTTTTTACAGATACTTTATTATGGCTCTGTTTCTTACTGTCTTCTATGTAGTATATAAAATATTATTAAAACATTTATGTGAGTGGTTTCTTGGGTCGCTCCAGCGTTTGGGTCCCTGTATGCCTAAGAAAGGCAATTTTCGACCCAAAACGGTTTGCAACAACACTGTTATGCCGGCGCTGCTGAGTGTCTGACTCCTATTCAAGAGTTCCGTAAACTGTATTACCTGTACGGGATCATCGCACTCGTATGTCTTCGTTCGGTAGCAGTTGATATGACAAACTATGTCTCACGTATACCAGAAAATCTTTTTAAAATTCTGGTAATGATATTTTTGTATTAAAGTTACAAAGAGTACAGAGGTGGAGATATGGACGTGTGAACACTTCAACTGCAGAAGGCGCATTCCCGGAGACATGAAGGTGGTCGTATAGAATTGGCAGTATCCCATTTAGTTGAATAAGTTTTGGTTTACCCTCGCCCAGGTAAGTGTGAATGTACTAGAATGATAAACTTTAGACTGTAGGCAGTCACATATAGCCCACTGTCTTGGCACAAGACAGTATAATAAAGATGAACAAAGACAAACAAAGAGCGCACGTTTCTGGTATGTTTGATTTTCATTTATACCGATATTTTTCTTAGTATGAGACGCTACAGACTGACAAGTAGGCCTATATGGTTTTACAGCTTCCTATACGATATGTATTTCCGTAGTAGCTCAGTTTTGTGTGTTCACTGTTTTTAATGTGCATCATTGTCTCTGATTGGTGCCGAAAAAGATGTGTGTGTGTGTGTGTGTGTGTGTGTGTGTGTGTGTGTGTGTGTGTGTGTGTGTGTGTGTGTGTGTGTGTGTGGCGGAGGGCGTCTCGTTGTGGTGAATTGGAAATTTTATAAAGTCATATTTTACAATAAGTACATATAAACATATCGTGTAAACAACAAATTCTGAACATAGTTTGTGCACTTAAAAAATAAGATGACTGTAAAGAGGGAACCAAGTAAATTGAAGTTCCGTAAAAGAAAAACAAATCAAACAAATTGAAAAAGAAGGGAAAATTATTAAACTTTCCAGCAATCGTATGTGAGCGACACGAACCTAACATCTGACAGTGTTCATTTACCGCCGTGTAGCAGCAGCGTCTGTACTGTCAGTGCAGTCACTTACTGCGATAGCCTCCGCTGACACCTCGTCCGCAACTTTTGTTATCTCCAACATTGACATATCCAGCTCAACCGTTTCCACTGACGTAGGTACTGATAACAGTATTAGAAGACCTTGATTCACTAAAAAACTTGAAGAAACTGAAACACAATAACACATTTATAGAAATGTTGCAAATACGAAATATTTAAGTGACCGGGGACTTTTCTCAAGTAATATTAAAAATCCAAAATTAATAACAATTATTGTACAGAGTGTATCATGTCGACCAAGAGGACTGTTTGCTATTGATAAGTCATATACGAAACGACTTTCTTAGAATAACATTACAAATTTAAGGGCAAAGGAGGGGTGAAAAATGCCTTGTTGCTTGTCTTGGTAGTCTACAAACATAAAGAAGTGTTATTATGAGTCTTTATGGTTGTTCGCCGACAGGATAAATTAAGTTCCTATTTTTGGAAAGACAGTATTAATGATTGGAAACATCTGAGTAAAAGAATTGGTCAACATGAATCATCATCAATACATTTCCTAGAGGCGTGTGCTGTTTACAACTATTGGAAAAGAGGTCACGCATTGGATAAGTCATTAAAATTAGAGATAAGAAAAGAGGCTAATTTCTTGGTGTTATCTTTGTCAGTCTACTGTCTCCTTTGGTGCCCCGTCTTTAAATCACATATACAGGCCTATTTAAAAGAATTTAAACATTGTATTTGCCTCCAAAAGCGTTTTAAGACTATAAAACAGGTTAATTACCTACCGTCATGCTTTTTGAAATCCGAAAACAGGATTACTCGAGTTTCGACACATTAAGTGTCATCTTCAGATCCTCGATGAATATAAGTTAAAAATACATCAACAAATGTGTGATTTCAAAAAGCGTGACGGTAGATAATTAACCTGTTTTATAGTCTATTTAAAAGGTTTTGCCTTATATCTATTATCAGTGTCTTTTTAAAAAGCCATAATTTTTACTCATTAATTGGTGAGTAATACAACCAAAACTCGTGTTAACAAAACACTGATGATACTTACAAATAACTAAACATATATTTTGGCAAATATAAATTAATTACAATAATTTATAGGCCTATGATAATATAAATAAAAAATTTACTTTACTATTTTGTGTAATTCGTTATATTCTCTTGAATGTCACATATGAAGTCTATTCAGAGTTTGGTTAGTAATACAGAAACGGGATGAGGGTTTAAACTACACACCAAATCAATCGTTTTACTCTTCCCATCTGAATACCTGCAGACAGGTTATACTGTTCGAACATATATAGCAGTATTTCGTATTCTTGTCTAGGCTAAGGAACGTTAATTTTGTAATCTAAAATTGAGTGATAAATAAAGTTTAAGTCTCCTAAATTGTCTATCTTTAGGTAGAGTCATGTTGTGCCCGCAGTGTAGGCTGTAATACAGTGTTAATATTTTATATGCTTTTAATTAACAGGGTTTAATTTTTTTTCATGTTGGTATTTTAATAGTATAGACGGAATTAAACGCTTCAGATGAAGCGCGTAAAAATGTGACAATTACTTTAAATCTGCCGTGGCATACTAACGGCGGAAACCTATTTTACACATCCACGCCCTCCGATACAAGAACGGTCATGACCACTTGTGGCACTGAAATCTACCACACCACGCAGTATTTTCACAAGTCGACAACACCAGGACTGAATCTCGGCCGGACTAAGCTAATGACTTCATAATATAATTTCTGCCCAGAATGGTTGCAGGCGTCACATTACATCATTAGAAGCGTCTTATAAAATCATGTATATTAAGACATCAGGCTTTTACACTGCCTTTGACCCAAGTATTATGTGATACGGAATACGGGAATTTCATCATTTATGAAATCTACACACACTTCTGAATATATTTCACACGTCATAAAACTAAAGCCGTGCTTCTCTGACCAGATTCGATACAAATAAACAGTGAGTCAATTGAGCAGATTGTAAACGTTAATTACCTAGAAGTGAAATTATCTAATTAATCGAACCTAGACAACTGAGTTAATAACACAGAAAAAGGTACGACAAGAATAAGGTTCCCGAGAGACACGATTATAAAAATTTACTTTCACACACATAGAATATGACTACATAAAAACATCAGGTCTCTTGTCACTAACAGAGCTGAAGAAGAAGAAGTAAGTCTGTAAAAGCTAAACATTGCTAACAACAAACGAATTGATATTTTAAATATACGATACCGATAAATCCTAATTAAAATGAGTAAGAAAGTTACATTTTTTGTGTAAGTAAGATATATTTGCAACTGTGACGTTATTAAAAGAGAAAAAAATGTTGTTTAATATTAAGAAAGAAAGTTGTTTAATATAAAGGAATGATTTTAAAATCTGGCCAGAGGAAAGGTACAGACATGTAAGAATTAACTCTATGTTTGTATGTTTACTTATTAATATTTTGTATTTAAAACCGTAAGTATTACCTACTTGGCATAATATACAGCAGAAATTACCTGTGAGAAGGGAAGAGAGAGAGAGAACGCGAAAGAGAGAGAGAGAGAGTGAGGGAGAGAGAGAGAGACTCTTTCTAAATCGCCGATTTTCTCATCGTGGGTAGCTACAAATATAAAAAAAGTTCACTGTACTTACAGTGAGTCCTTTGTGCTCAAACTAATTTTTACGAGAAAGGAATATATACCTTTTAGATATATTTCCTAAATAAATAATTATTCATCACTGTTCCAGTACTAAGAAAATACAAATACTGTAATAATACTGTAATTTTTTTTTTACAATCGAAATTCAAAGTAATATAACTTAACACATACAACATAGTTTTCTCAGAGCAAGTTATTAAAACACGCGTTTACGATAACAGACGTATAAACGAGCACGGAGGTATTTGTTGAAATAGAAATAAAACAAATCAAATAATAAACAAGCTATTTTTATAACTTTATGTGTATTTGAAAGAGATGAACGTATTCTATTTAGAGATGAGAGACAAATGGATGCGACGTGGAGGCACAGGGTCGCTCAATTTAGTCATAAGAAACGAACGGGAGTGTGGTAGTCGTTATGAATGTCAAACAGATATCGATTTCTGTGTGCATTGGACGGCACGGCAACACACACAAAGAAAACACAGGAAATGGAGCAAACACTTCACTGACTTCTCATATTCAGGAAGAGTAGTAACCAGGAAAAATTGTTAAAAAATAAATGGATTTTTCATGCTGTTTAATTTGTAAACCTTTATATTAACAAAAAAGTGGACTTAATATTCTGTATTATGAGAGGATAAGATATATTTTTTTCTATGAATCATTATGAAATAGGAAATTTTAAAGGTTTTATTCGCTACATTATACCGTTCTCAATAATTGAAATGCTTGGCACACTATAAATTTCAAACGCCGAGGAAGGAAACATTCTCTAAAATTATTAAAATTAGATTATTGATCATTAAATAAGCTAACTTCATATTTAATAGACTAATTGAAAGTTTTAAACGTTTAAAATAAATAAAATAAAATAGGCTTATTTAATATTTTAGCGTATTAAATTTTCAGCAATTTATGTATCTGTTACTATATAAACCAATTTTGAGATTTAAAAATAAAAATAACATTCACGCATAACGAAACTAACACAAAAATACTACAACTGCTACGGCAGAGATAAGGATATTTTGTTTTATCACTCTGCGTTAGCATGCAGAAGTTATAATAGGTAATCTATTTTTCAAATTTTACTAGAGATGCAAACTAGCATTTTGGCATAGGTAAGAAAACCAAAGTAGCCATCTGTATACAATGGAGTTACCAATCGAAGCAAATAGTAATTCAAACGTAGACTACATCACACAAGACAGAATAATTAAGTGTTTTATCTAATTAGTAATTCGAACTAACTAATAAATTAATCATCGGTAAGAAAGAAAATTAAAATACTTAAATTGACATATTATACATACTTTTGCTTACAACACACAAAATATATTTCTTATTGCTTATTTATTTCTTTAAAAAATATTAAATTGTTTATTTCCCTAATAAAGTATACGTATAGTTCCTTAGCCAGATCTAGATAGGCTCAAACAGCGATTGGTTTGTAGTGTACTGCAAAAGAGTAATTTGCTCCTGTGAGATGTTGTAAGCCATCAGTATTTACTAACAGCATAATGCACTACAGAATAAAGTCAGAATCGTATAATCCAATAATCCATACAGCACTTCTCAAATTTAGTTTTTGCATACTGTAATTACGTGTTCCAAATTAAAAATATATCATACCATGTGAAGGAACGATAACACTAGATTACTATACGGTAACTTACATAATAGATTTAAATTTTCATAAATTAGACAACTTTGAAAGTTTTTAAATAATGCGTGTATTATTAGGCTTAAATTTTTAGTTAGGCACGGTGGCTTCCTGCGTTTCTATAGTAATATAAATTCATTTACATTAAATTTTACGATAGACAACAAATTGATTTCTGAAACAAAGTGATTTTTGTTGTTTTATTTTACCTATAGATAAGAGCGATATATTCATAAGTTTAATCTGAATAATTATTACCATTACATTATGATTCCTCTCTGAACAGGCAGTTACGATTTTTACTAAGTAATCGTAAAAAGTGATTATGAGTTGTTTGCTGAGTTTAGCAAAATCCCATTTTGTTTCAATGCATTTGCGACCAATAAAAAATTATCCAGTAATACATAACTACTCCAATTTACTAAATTTCATTATGCTTAAACTTAACTAAACAGTTATAGTATCCCACATTTGTCCTGTACGTTTTGATTATGTATTATGTTTTTACGTTCAAGTTATTTATCAAGAAAGAAATAGAATATATCATGAAGTTTCCTCAATAAAACTTGTTTAATAATGTAAAAAAGTAATAATTCTGTTTATTTTATTTGCTATTAAAAAGCCACGCTCTATTCATACATTGCCACATTATAGGAAACGATCCTACAGTTAATATCGAGAGTTCTGAACACAATCTTAAGAGTTTAGCCAGTGAGTTGGCTTTTTAATTCCTTCTTTACACAAAGTCAGTAATCTGAGCACACGACTACTAATTTTATGAGTCAGAAGAGCTATACAGAGTAGCTATAAATTAAAAATTAAAAGGTAACAATAAATAAAAGGCTAAATTGAATTTTAATCTTATAAGCAGGGTTAATAAGAAATAGGCATATATCAGTTGAAGTAGAAATATTAAGATAGAATCGCTATTTATAACACAGAAATGCAGTAAATGCAGAAGTTACGTAATGCAGTTGAAATAATTTATAGGGTGAAGCATTAAGGGAAAATGGTGTGGCAAACAATTTGTATGCAGACGAGACATAATTTGCATATCTCACAATGTGCACACAAAATCACTTTTTAATATGTAAATCAACACAGATGTCTTCTCAACATTACTGGCTTTATACACTTCATCACTCCTCATTTAATATTTTTATCCTTGTTTTTATATCTTCTCCAATGCTTAGTGAAATGTTCATCACACACACTAAAATAAAGACTATTGAGGAAATGTTACTATTGTAAACCTACATAGTCGTAGACTGTGTAGTGCCAAAGTCTTCAGATAGGTCTAGATGTTGTTTGCATGAATTAGTGTTATCAAAACGGAGGGAGTTTAAATGATATTTACAGATGGCTTAAACTGTAAAAAAGCCTAATTGTAGCAAATTAGTTTAACTTAAAAACAAAGCACCACACGTTCTTACATGACTTTTGTTACAACAAAATACACTGTGGTCTCTAATATGGATAATGTATTTTTAAACATTACATACTTGTAAATTAATTTTATTTTGTATAATAGATTGTACTGTGACGGGCAAAGCTGTTACTAGTTTTGTATGTTTCTTAGTCATGGATGGAATTACCATGGGTGGATTTATTCAAAAGGTTAGAATACTTGATAGCGTTTTTGAATGTATAGAAAGAAATTGATACTTTAATTCTGAAATACGAGGATGCTGTATAAGGACGCTGTAGAAAGTCTTTTCGACTTCAACATCAAAATAGCTACAGATAATATAAGAGAATTGTATATCCCTATTTTGGAATGGATACACCGCTAAAATATCGGTATGGAGAACCATACATGACTTCCATATTCTAAGATTTATTTTTCAAATCATTTTCGAAATGAAATATTACCATAGAAACTACTTCTTTCTACTTACTGCTTCAGCCTTAACCACAGTACTGTGGTCACTAACATATACTACCTCACGTTATCGCACTCGATTTTCACTGATGATGGAAGTCAATGGCATTGCCGAAACGTCTGGTTTTGTAGAAAACATTGGACTACGGCCAAATATCCCGGGAAGGAATTTTAACAAAAACTACTTCTTTGTTGCCGATAACGTTGTACACATATATATAAAAAATATGCATAAAATTAACGGCTTGTATAAGTTAATGATTGATCTCCATTAAGTAGTGCTCAAGTTTCCAAAGTTTTAATATTATGATGTCCGTAACTAAAACATCAGAGCAGGTTTAGTGCGTATGAGGGTTCACCGTGGACAAAAATTTTCAACATTTCCTATTGAGCGTTGCTTAGAATAAATCTGCGAATCTACAGTGTACGTTTCACAGAACAAACACGCGGAAAAGAAGGAGCGCTCCGAAATCACTCATGAACACTCAGCATCTTGCAGAGGGTTCATTCCCTAAAGACGAAAAGTCTGTCTATGAATCGTTCCTCTGTAAACACGTGCAGTTACACAGCCCAGCGATCCACAGGAAGCAAATCGCTATCCACGCCGGACACTTTTTCGGCTTGCATGCGTTATGTTGGTATGGGTTCGGCACTTTCCATTTAAAAACCGTGCAAATGTAAGAAAATAAACATGAATGAGGCTAGAAATAACGCGAATTGTGTGTGTGTGTGTCTTCCCTGCCTTTTTATTGCGGTAGTGATAATAATAAAATGGAAACGTAAACAGTACATAACTGAGATATGCTTGCCTGCCACGCACGATATATTTTCTCTTATACATGACTAGCAGAATACCCGTGCTTCGCTACGGAGTTTCACGTTGTACGTAATGAAAATGTTAGTTTAATTAATAAAGTTTAATTAAAGTAGGCTTCCTAAAAATAAGTAGCTGTTGCCCACAACTTCGTTCGCGTGGTCTTCAATTTAATGCGATAATATATTTAGAACAGAATCTATTCTATTGGGTTGCCATAGTAACCAGATCTAATAGTTTTTTAAGACCGCAAAGGACCCCCCAGAGGATCGTATCGAAAAAAACACCTGTCCTATGTTGGTTCTCCCGTTGCGTAAAATATTTGTGCCTAGTTTGGTTGAAATCGGTCCAATGGTATAGGTGGAGACGTGGAAGACCCCAAAGGACCCCCCCAAAGGATCGTATCGAAAAAACACTTGTCCTATGTTGGTTCTCCCTTTACGTAAAATATTTCTGCCAAGTTTGGTTGAAATCGGTCCAGTGGTTTAGGAGGCGATGTGGAAGACCCCAAAGAACCCCCAAAAGGACGCCATCGAAAAAACACCTATCCTATGTTGGTTCTCCCGTTGCGTAAAATATTTGTGCCAAGTTTGGTTGAAATCGGTACAGTGGTTTAGGAGGAGATGTGGAAGAAACCTTCGCGGACGTGCGCACAACAACTCACCGAAGTTTCATCGCAATCGGATGAATGGTATAGGAACGCATACGGGACAAACAAAGAAACATTCATTTTTATATATAAGATGTAAACTATACCACTTACTTGACATAAACCGTGATAGCTAAGCTAATGTACAACATATATGTATTAATTATACACATAAATGTTCCTCGATAGACACTATCTATTGGTGAAAACTTGAATAAAATCCGTTCAGTACTTCCTGAGATTAGCGATTTCAAACACAGAGAGAAAACGGACCGACTTACTTAAACCGACTGTACAGATTTACATTAAAATGAAAAAATTATAATTTTATTGCCTGACAACAAAATTATTTTATTTTTAACAATTACCGTTATTTGAAAAAGTTTAAATGAATTTTCAAGTACTTTACTCTTGTTAAAACGTAAAAGGTTGCAGGTAAACTACCCCTTCCCCTTAACCGATCTTCATCAAAATCAAAAGACCTTGAGTCCTCTACAATTCAGTGACGTATGCAAAAAATTATTTGCTTCTGTTTGAATTTGCGGCAGTTATCGTTTGCCATAGAAAATACGCTTGATAAAAAACGTTTCAGGTAAACTACCCCTTCCCCTCAACCGATCTTCACAAAAAACAGTAGGTCTTGAGTACTCTACATATCAGGATTGTATGCAAAAAATTATTTGATTCTGTTTGAATTTGCGGCTGTTATCGTTTGCCATAGAAAATACCCTTGATAAAAAAACGCTGTTGGTAAACTACCCCTTTCCCTTAACCGATCTTCACCAAAAACAATAGGTCTTGAGAACTGTGCAATTTAGGACTGTATGCAAATAATCTTTTGATTCTGTTTGAATTTCCGGCTGTTATCGTTTGCCATAGGAAATACCCTTGTTAAAACATAAAACGTTACAGGTAAACTACCCCTTTCCCTTAACCGATCTTCACCAAAAACAACTGGTCTTGAGAACTCTACAATTCAGGGCTGTATGCGAAACATTATTTGATTGTGTTTGAATTTGCGGCTGTTATCGTTTGCCAAAAAAAAAAATCCCTTAAAAAAAACCGTTGCAGGTAAACTACCCCTTTCCCTCAACCGATCTTCACCAAAAACAATCGGTCGTGAGTACTCTACAAATCAGGGCTGTATGCAAAAAATTATTTGTTCTGTTTGAATTTGCGGCAGTTATCGTTTGCCATAGAAAAAAAATCTACACACAGACACACAGACACACAGACACACACACAGACACTTTTCGGAAAACGACTTTTTTTCATGTTTTGAGTGTAGTACAATCAGAATCTGCAACAATCACCATACTTCCGTTTCCTTAAGGAATATGGAAGTAAAACGTATATTCTTAATAAACTGACGATGTAAGATATTTACTTTTTTAATTTTAAAATGAAACAAATACGTGTGCTTTCCGCCCACATACATTCCTAACACAGGAAGAATAAGGAACAAGATACAAGTAAACATGAAATACTACACTCACAGTTTGCGTTGCGAGCTCACGCCACAGGATATACAAGACTTAATATTTTGTAAAATATTAACTTGCTATTGTTTTATTTTTATTACAGTATAACAAAATGTAATTAAATAGAAAGTTTGGTATTTGTATAAGTATTACAAATGAATACACAACGAGACGTCTGTCGTGTTTTAAAATCTATATTCATGATTGTGAAACATTTAGACGCTAGTTTTTAGCTCCAAACGTATTTAAGGCGTAATTAAATGCTGAATTACAGCAGCGGCTCAAAATTATCAGAATATGAGGATGAGCGTTGTTAACGACAAGTTGTGTGCTCTGTTAATCCCTGAAATGGTATTGCCTGAGGAAAAAAAGATATAATTGATACTAATACATTTCTAGAAAACATAAAAATGAATAAGGAAAATGCAAATTTACAATCAATAAAGTAAATACTAAACATACAGTTTGAAAATAATGCCGAGTATTTACGTTTAAGTAGAAGGCCGTGAATTAAGACACTAAGAGCTATAAATATTTGGAGTTTGACATTAGCGTTCACCGATTACTCGAAAAAGAAATATTACAAAGACTAATTAAAACAAAACAAAAAAATAATTAAGCACTTAAGTAATACTGTATGTAAAAAATTATTTGATTCTGTTTGAATTTACGCCAGTTATCGTTCTTCATGTAAAAAGTTCTCTTGTTACAACATAAAATGTTGCAGGTAAACTACCCGTTTCCCTTAACCGATCTTCGACAAAATCAAGAGATCTTGAGCTATCTACAATTGAGGAAGGTATGCACAAAATTATTTGATTCTGTTTAAATGTGCGACAGTTATCGTTCGTCATAGAAACAATTACTCTTGTTAAAACATAAAATATGGCTGGTAAACTACCCGTTTCCCTTAACCGATCTTCACCTAAATCAACAGACCTTCAGTCTTTTACAATTGAGGTACGTATGCAAAAAAAATATTTGATTCTGCTTGAATGTGCGGCAGTTATCGTCCGTCATAGAAAAAATTACCGTTGTTAAAACATAAAATGTTGTAGGTAAACTACCCCTTTCCCTTAACCGATCTTCACCAAAAATCAACAAACATTGTGTTCTCTACAGCTCAGGAATGTATGCAAAACATTATTTGATTCTGTTTGAATTTGCGGCTGTTATCGTTTGCCATAAAAAATACCCTTGTTAAAACATAAAACGTTGCTGATAAACTACCCCTTTCCCTTAACTGATCTTCACCATAAACAATAGGTCTTGAGTACTCTACAAACCAGGGCTGTATGCAAAGAAATATTTGATTCTGTTTGAATTTGCGGCTGTTATCGTTTGCCATAAAAAAAAACTACAGACAGACACACAGACAGACAGACACACTGACACTTTTCGAAAAATGACTTTTTTCATGTTTTGAGGCTAGTACAATCAGAATCTGCAATAATCTCGATCACGATTTTTTTGCCATCACCATATATACTCCATTTCCTTATGGATCAAGTTTCAGAGTGCTACCATAACCAAAACAGCACTACTTCGTTAGACACAAGTATATACCATCGAAATCGAAATCCTGTATCGGTCATACATAATTATGATTTCATCATGTGTACTTTATCAAAATAATATTATCATTTTTATTTCAGTCTTTTAACCGACGAGTTAAAAACAAATAATTTTGAAAACTCGATTAGGCCTAATTAGGAATCGAAGTGAAATGTGTCAAATCGAGGACAAGATCGCGGTTTGGCCGAACTGTGCTCGGACATGACCTAAAATCGAGGACAGTTCGGGGCAAACGAGGACGTATGGTAGCCCTACTTAATACGTTTATCCTTAGATATTTGATCTGCTGTACAGTGTCTTGGTTTCCTGACATCGTCTCAAGCCTTTGATGTCCATTTTTATTTTTTCACTTTCTTTTTTTCCTATTATTTTGTCAAATTTTCCATATAGTTTTTATTTATTGAAAATAGGCTTACTACAGACGAAAAAATACATAGATCTCTAAAACAAACGTTAATAATAGAAAACTATAAACAATTATAATTATTTCGTTTCCATGGTAACAACGTATATTGCGTGCAAAACCAATTTTTTATTTAGATTTCTATTGAAGGTAAGGAACGTAAGGACTGCGTTTGCGTAATTAACGTAACCTAATAGAATTAAAATGTTTTAAACTGCTTGTATAGTTGTGTAGTCATGTTATCTCTTTCATTATGTATTTTTTATTTTTTTTAAATATGGTTTAGTAATTATATAGACCTACTAAACTGACAATACCGTAATAACATATTTACGGCTTAGTCTGTTACAAAAAAGACACAAGACACAGATATAAGGGATATAAAGACACAAAACAATGTAGTAAGGAATGCCAGAAATATTTTAAAGTTTGTTTCCTTATTCCAACTTCAAAAACGTTAAACTTCATTAGTCTTTAGCGTCACTGTCGTAATACCGTTCATTATAAATTCTGAGCGACTTCACATCTTAGTACACTATCAATTTCTGATCCGCAGCCGCCACATAATTAAAACCATATTTTGTATATTTTTGGAAGAGAAAATAATGACCAAATTTCACTTTTAATAAAAATTGAACGTGATTATTAAATTCATCAGAATTTTTCTAAAACTTGTAATTAGTTAAACTAGGTTTGCGTCGTTTCATACTTTATATATTCATATGTTGTTCAATTATAATAAACTTAAATAGAAGTATATATTTATGTATACAGTTACTACTTTAATACAAGTCTTGACACGGTCCATTCATGTGGTGACCTAATCAAACGGTTTTACGCCACTCGTGTTTCCTTATTTGTAAGAAATGTAGTATAACAAATGGATTTAATTCTTATTTTATTACTTTCTGAAATACATTTTTTCACATTACCTTTTAAACTTATTTTAATTTAAAGCGAATTCATACATGAAATACTTTATATTTTTTACATAATTAAAATAAAATAAATCTATAAACAATTGTATTTACCAGACTTAACATTTTCTCCACCATATTCATTACAATCGACACCAGCTTTTTATTTCCAGTTATGTAAAGAAAATCAGTATTAACAGAAAAGGCAAAAAATTGTAAATGATTAGTTTTGAATTAATAATTAAACAGTAATTTATTTTGTTCCAGACAACGCAAATATTTTTCTATTGTATTTAGGATAGTCAACCTATAATTTACTTTGTTAAATATGTTGACATACATGTGTATTACTATATCAATAACATATTGGTTTTGTTTTATTTTCTTACAGTCTTATCAGTCTACAAAAATAAACTGAAAACAAATCGCAAGAAGAAACCATGGGTTTTTTGAGTACCCTCTGTGCTTGTAAGTTGCAATGATTTCTATAAAACGTTTTTTACAAAACAGTTTTATGAGCTATAACATTACTAAATTACCATAAATTATTTTCTGATAAATTTTTAACAACTTAAGTACCATGTGCCAAGTACTCGAACTCATTGGACATGTGTGTGCGTGTATGTGCGTGTGTGTGTGTATGTGTGTTGGCGAGCGCGTGTGCTTGTGTGCGTGTTTTTAATTGTGACTCTAAATAGTAGGCCTACTAATTTTTATTGGCTGATACAGTTATATTTCCGCAGCTGTTTTACAATTATTATAAAGTAATAAGTTACTCCTGCCTAATATTTGGCCTAATGCACTGCATATTTGTATTGTACTAATTTTTCGTGCATTTCTAAGTACATTCACAAATCTGTATAATTTGTTAGAGAATATTTCTGCAAAACACTATACTATTGACAATAACTGAAGTTTTAAATATGTTTATTAATGTTTTTTTTATAAGACAATAACTGTTGACCAGTGTACAGGTAAATTTTTTAATTATGATTAATTATTTGGAAAGCATTTTAGCATTTTCTTTTTTAACAGCTCTTACTTAATTACCATGAATACCATAATTTTTCATTCTTTTATTTGAACACTGGATATGTGTGTGAGTGTGTGTGTGTGTGTGTGTGTATATTTATAAATTAAATATTGCTCTGTCTTGGTTAAGCCTGCAAAGGTATTATTTACTGGTGTTACTGTCTTTTATTATTACACATTACATCAGCAATTTAATTGATTTTTTGTCAACATTTCTGTTCACACTTTTTCTTAACTTATTTCTTATACTTGTTTACAGCAATTAGTATTTTTCTGGTGTTACAGCTTATCCTATAATACCTTATGTATTTTCCTGTAACATCGCATCTTATTACTACGAAAAGCTCCGTGTATTTATTCCTTTACATTGCACATTGTGTGTCCTATGGTGGCTTGAGTGGAGCATTGAAATGTTTGTTTTATTCTTACGACCGTGCACGGATCGTCGTGTTTGAACAGTTGAAACAGAATAACTGAAACTATACGAAATCGTGGTTTATAACTTGCCAGGTTTTTGCAGACTTAGAATCAATTTCTTGATTTTCATACTTGCTTTTAAAAACAAGAATATAGAGAATAGGGGAACATACTCTGAGTAACCAGACACAAGTGTTATTTTCAATTATGGCAGTTTAGCGTGTTCACACAAGAAGAATAGAACAAAGAACACAAGGAATAATTAAAAAATCATAGATTTGGTGATGATTTAACTATTAAAAATGTAGAGTAGGGAATGTGATAAGAGAACTGAATAATTGAAGTGCAAAGAAGACTAAATTGGAAGGCACAGTTAAAATGTATTACAAAGCACAATAACAAAGAGAATAAATTACCTAAAAATTTCAAATAGTTACAGTGTAATAGAAATGATTATTTTTAGTATAATAAATAAAAGAATTTCACTTACAAATTATTTAATTTTACATATAATTTAAAACTTTCAATTTATATTTACATATAAATATATACGATATTTATATACTTACATCATACATAACCATGTTGATATTTAACAATAGGATCATTAAATAATTAGTATTTAAAATAATTAATTAGTATTTAAAATAATTGAGGTTAAATAACGTAAATCTACAGAGAGACTGGAAAGGATATTATAAAGAGAGTCGTATTGTAGATCCAACAAACAGAAGCAGAATCTTTTCCTGTAAGTATTTCTTGTCATGTGTCTTTTATTTACCATTGTAGGCCTAACCTCAAGAGAATATATACAAAAGTCTTATACGACGGTAGTAATGTACGGATGCAAAACTTGGACATTAACCAGCTCAGAGAAGCAGCATCTGAGAATTTTTGAACGAAAAGTCTTGCGAAAAATCTTTGGATCTCTACAAACTGAAGGATTTGAATGAATCATGAACTGGACCAACCGATTCAGGGTGCCGACATTGTCCGTTTTATTAAGAGTAGGTGACTTGAGTGGCTAGGCCACGTAAGGTGAATGGATGACAGAAGAATGGCTAAGAAAATTACAGATTGGAGACCAGTAGGAAGAAGAATCAGAGATAGTTGGATGACGTGGAGGATGACTTGAGATGCATGAACGCAAATGGATAGAGACGGATGTCTAAGGAGAGGGGGGAATGGAAGAAAGTCATTGAGCAGGCTAAAACCAACGCTGGGATGTAACACCAGGAAAACAAAGAAAAGAATCACAGAAGATTTTTAAAAACATTAAACGAAATGTCCGCAAACATTTTGCTAAGAATATTACTTTAAAAGTAAAGGAAGACAGAAGCGGGGCATTACTTGACTGAAGACGCTGCTACAGTTGTAAAGACAAATCCTATTCCTAATACAAAAACAGTCCTCTAAATCTTTATTTAGATGACATGTTTAATTTTAGTAGATAGAGTGGATTAGTAAGCTGAGCAAAACTATTTTGAGAAAAGTCATTCTGGAAATTGGCAAATTAAGTAACATTTTTTGAAAGACATTTAGGGAAGTACCCTATTAGGGAAATACCCTATTTTCACGTGTATAAAGCGCACTCGTGTATAACGCGCACCCCCATGTTATATTATTATTTCGCAGAAAAAATATAATTCGTGTATAAGGTGTCAACCGTATTTGTGATGAGAAACAGTTGAAGAAATTTATCAGGACGTAGAAACATTTTCTATATTTGAATATTATAGTCTGCAGAAAAACTGTTCTATGCACAATAATAGAAAAAATGTAGTTACCATGCTTATTTATTTGTAAACACAAAACAAAAAAATTAAAATCATATACAATTAATTTAAAACCACTTACATTTTACATACGTCATAGATTTGTTTAGTTTTTTTTTTTAGTTTTTCACTAGTACATAACGTTTGCATTTATTAACAGTCTTTATCTGTTTCTGAAGAAGGCAGTATTGAATTACTCTCCTCTTCTGATTCTTCAGATGCACTCTTGTTTGTCGTGTCTTGTTTATCTGACTGGCACAGATTTCGCACCTTTCTCATCAGTACCCTTGGCCACTGCCAAATCGCAAAAGACAAAACACTGGTCGGCATTCCCAGTTTGAGACGCATCGAAATTGTTCGTAATCCCCGTATGAAACTCGATAATTTTATTTTCGTGCCTTCGACGTAAATGTTCTGCCAAAATAGTTCTTCAAACCGAAAGACCGTGACTGCGAAAGAAACCGTACACACCATCCAAGACTGGTTGTATTGTCTTTTGTGTATTGTCTGTTACA
Organism: Magicicada septendecula; assembly: GCA_034769895.1. Classification (NCBI taxonomy): domain Eukaryota; kingdom Metazoa; phylum Arthropoda; class Insecta; order Hemiptera; family Cicadidae; genus Magicicada; species Magicicada septendecula. The sequence continues at coordinate 568,824,091 of CM068367.1, forward strand.
AGACGCTGAGGTGTTCTTCCGCTCATTATGAATATACAATCTGTTTCTTCACAAGACACGCAATACCGGTAATGAAATACTGTAAAAAAACAACAGACTAACGACGACGAACAAATACAGTAATAGAATGCTAAAAAAAAGGGTACCGTTATAAGTCTACAACGTTAATAACACAACAACTGATGGGGAAGGGGGGTGAAAACTGCGAACCAATTTACCGGTACTATTGACTATTACTAGACTCAATCACAGTTTTAAGCTACGTTGCCAAATTTGTCATGCACAGTCTACAACTGTGCAACCATACAACCATACATGTGCAGAGCTATAATTTGGCACGTAAATTATATTATTCTTGTATAATGCGCACAAATAAATGGAGGCGTTAGACAAGGTTGCCCTTTATGAACCTGTTTTTGGACGAAATTGGCTTAACAGTGTAACTGGAGGAATCAGAGTTGCGGGTAGAATGCTTAAGACTCTGATGTGTGCAGATGATCAGATTCTATTGGCCACAAATGAAGAAGACTTGCAAATGATGCTCTGCTCTTTAAATAACATTGCGAAAGAATTTAATATGGAAATATCTGACAAAAACAAAATATAATTAAAGGACTATTATCAGTTAAATCTAAAATTGTTTTGGATGGTAAAATTATAGAGGAAGTCTCAGAATTTAACTATTTGGGCTGTAAGCTGTCATATAAAAACGAAAAAGATACTAATGGGAAATGTAATAAATTTAGCCAGATAAGACGAACTCTCCGACGTGCTCTAAAACATAAGGCAAGGAAAGTGTCTATAATAAAATTATACAAATCCATGACAGTTATGGCTACTCTACGAATACAAAGCTACCCTTCCTTATGGCTCAGAAACATGGACAGTGCCTGCTAGATAAATATCAAGAATTCAGGCTACAGAAATGAAATTTTTGCGTTCCATAGGTGGATACACAAAATTAGATACGGAAAGAAATAGTCAGGTAAGAGAGGAACTAAAAGTTGAAGAAGTAAATGGAATCATAATTAAGTATAGAGAAAGCTGGAAACAACGCATTAGCAGAATGGGCAGTGACAGATTCCCCAAGGTAGCCTTATTGGATCAGCCGAAATGGAAGAGAAGCCTGGGAAGACCCAAGAAGAGATGGTCCGACCAGTTTGGAGCCGGAACAGACTAAACAGTATAAGCCGTGGCGAAGAAGATTAATGCGCACCCACATTTTGGTGAAAAAAATCTGTGGATAAATGTGCATATTATACACGAGACAATACGGTATTTGCTCGACAGTGTGGAGCCAGTGCTAAAATTATGTTGCTGATGACTGTGGTAATATGCTCTGTTTATGCCCATGTTTTTATTATCTAAATTTAGTTGTCTGTATACAAATGCGTGTTTTGCAAGTACAATTCCCTTTTCACAGCTACGATATAATCTGTTGACTTATATGTATACCGCCTCAGATAGAAAGGCTGTTTTGTCTGTGCTATTTAAGTGTACCTGGTGTATTTAAGTGTATGTAGTAAGTGTATCTGTGATAAAAGTGTATAAGTCTTACAAGCATGGCTACTATATTTTTACATCATTACTTAATTTAAATATAAACTAATTATAAGTCTTTACCTCAGTTTATAATCTCTAGCTCTGTTTATTATCACCATTCTGACCCTCACACTCTCTGTCTCATATTTACGATACACAGGTCAACCAAGGATGAGATGGGTGTCGGATAGGTTTATATAACCTAGTCTTTGAAGTGAAAAAAAATAATAAGAAGAAAAAATGTATTTATTTGTGATATAAGCAAAATAACATAGAAGAACTCCGGATTACTCAAGAAGACATTAAAGAATGCTTACAACTCAAAACAAAATTAAAATTGCCCAAGATTTTCAGGCAAAATCCAAGATGACAGGTGGCTTCTGGACTGACGAAAAGAAGGTTAGACATTGATCAAGAATGAAAGAATGAAGGAGAAATGGGAGAGGGGAAGCAGGGGGAACCAATTGAACCAAACGTAGTCCACAGTAGCTCATGCGAAAGAAAGCAAAATAATACATCTTTGTTACAGCCAAATTCTATATTATTAAATTCTATGAACGAAAAAGTGTTATTTATAAACACTGAACATTTGCAATGTACACAGTAGAAATAATAAAGCAATATCAGTTTCGGATACCCAAAAGAGTGGGAACATTGCACAATGTTGCAGACTCTCCTTATATTTAAGATGTTTAAGACTTCACTGACAACAGTAATGAATCCATTTATGTGTTCTAACTGGTGGAAAAGAGAGGAGACTGAAGAAAAGTGGAAACTGTTTAAGGAAGAAATACAAGTTGTGACAGAAGAAGTGGGTGGAAGAAAGAAGAAAGAAATACGATCCGAGTGGTTGGTGAAAGAGAGGAATGAGGCAAGCATAAAAATGCTTCAGCGTAACACAAGACAAACTGTCGATGAATATAGAGAGAAACGCAAAAGGGTGCAGGCAAAATGTGGAAAAAAGAAGCGACTATTCGAAAAGAACAGACTAGAAGACATGAGAATCAGAAATGTGATAAGGAATCTTAGAGGAAGAGAAATTAAGAAGGGGTTTAACCCCAGGCCAGTCTTTATGAAGGAAAGAGAGGAGAACTGGTCGGCGACAAGGAAGAAATGTTAGAAATGTGGCTGAACTATTTCCGAGAACTTTTTAATGGAGAAGATGAGATTCAAGCGCATGAAGAAGTTGGGAGAAACGAGCATCAGAGCAGAACCATCCTAAGGACAGGCCAACTTTAAGAAAGTTCAAAGCTACCATCAGAAGAAGTACGACTAGTAATCGGAGCCCTAAAAACCAATAAAGCACCTGGAAAGGATCAGATAGGAGCAGAAATGCTAAAGTATGAGGGCGATATGCTTGTCAAACGATTGCATAGCATAAGTAAAAGGATCTGGATTGTGGGAAAGATGCCAAGAGGATGGGGATTAGGTGTAATATGCCCAGTGCACAAGCGATAAATAAGTGTGCGAGAATTATACTTACATTACACTTGTAAGTATTGTATACAAAGTGCTAGCAAAAATATTAGCTTGGGAATTAGAGCCACTTGCAGAGAACATTGTAGGGAAATACCAGTATAGTTTCAGGAAGAAGAGAACCACCACTGACCAAGTCTTCCTGATACGACAAATATTGGAAAAGTGCCATGAATATTAAATTGAGCTGCATCATTTGTAGATTACAAACAAGCATATGGTAGCCTGAAAAGACGAAGTATAATAGAGATAATGGAACGATCTGGTATACCAGGGAAACTGGTAAGCCTGATAAAATCTGGAAGGAACACGGAGCAAGGTGCGAGTAGAATGAGATCTTACAAAAGAATTTGATGTTGAAAGGGGGCTTAGACAAGGAGATGTGGTCTATACAATTCTGTTTAACTTGGCTCTCGGAAAAGCGGTATAGAATAGAGGATAGAGGATCGAGACAATACATGATCTGCAGCATTTAGCAAATATGGATTTTTTCTCTCTTCCTCTTGAGCCTCCTTTCCTTTAGTTCCTCTACATGTAATATATACTGAACGCATAACATGTAATTTTACTAAATGATCTGATTTTTTTATTTTTAGAAATGTAATAAACTGTAGAAGTAAGTTATCGGTGATTTGTCAGCTATTGTTTCTGGATTCAAATAAAAAAAAACTGATTAATGTTCTCTTACAAAAAAGTGTTTGTGTGAATTCATAAAACAATATTTTATTTATTAGCTAATATAAATTGGAAGGGAATTTTTAATATAAACTCTTCTAAGAATAGGCAATAATTGTTAACGATTTATACGTATTTCAGACATATTTTGCTGTCGTGGGCCGAAGGAGAGGAAGGGTAAGTGTTTTTAAAATTTTTAACATTGCATTTTACGTTACATAATATAAAAAATAAGCATAACTGTAGTATAATTTTACAATACTCAAAATAACACTCAATAATGTGTTTCAAAAATCACAGAATTTATTTATCTTGTACGTACTTAGTAAGAAGCCCTTATTGTACAGATATAGGTGAAAAAAAAACAAAAATAAACCTTGTACCCTTAACCTCCACACAATATGATCATAATGGTCTTAGTAATTTATAGTAGTTCAAGAAGGTAATAAAAAGATCGTCCGACAATAACATTAACATCGGAATTTTTACACGAAACAAAACAACAACAACAAATCGAATTACGTCCAAACAGATGTTTGAAATGTATTACAGGAAAGAAGAAAATAAATCTATAATACAATATAAATAATGCTTACAGGGCGTAATTAATTGCGACCAGAATAGCAAAGGCGGATTAAGACAAGGTAATGAGGGGAAATCTGACATGAAAAAGAGGCGTTCCTCACAACACTATTAGGAGAATGTCATTTTATTATTATCTGACATAATAGTTTTAATTCTTTAAAGCATTTAAATCCATGTCTAAAGATAAAAACAATGTGGATAACGTTGCACAAGTTCCTCCGCCTTAAAATTTCTATCTGAATTGTTAAAACTCTGTAGACTTTTTTTTCAATTTCGTATTGACTCCTACATTGAAAATCGCTCAAGACTACTTACTTTGTTTTCTTAAGCATTGGCACTTATTTCTTCTGAATTAGAAAGAAATTAAAATACTAACTTCAGCAGCTGGTCACATTACGGTCAGTTTAATTTGGCAAAATCACATTAAATTTTAATCGTATAAAAGGAGAGTAGGAAAATATAATAATGTGTTTAGTATTCGTTTTTGTCTGTACTGAAGAACAAACGGTTTCCAGTTTAGTTTAATCTTTGACAAGGCTTATTGTAAACTTATCGATATTAACAAAATATGTAGCCCTCTGCCTGGTGTAATATTAATACAGTCATCTCCCAATTATCCTGAGTAAACCTGATTGATTCGTAACCATGGAAAGTTAGTAAACTTTTTCTAACGATCACAAAGGCCTACAGAAAAATTTAGATTATATTATTTAAAATAACAGTATACTTGTTCAATAAGTATGTAATGCTTACTGTACTTCATTTATGATTAAATTATACGTTGTAGAATTACATTTATTATACACATGAAACCGTTTAAACACTTAACTAGAATACTGAACTTGTATGAAAACGAATTATCGAAATTACAGTTAGCAGGCTTACAATATAATACAGTGTAGGCCTACTAAATTTTTGCAATGAGGATGATTTACAAAGAGCTATGTTTCAATTACAAGAAGTGACAAGAGAGTACTCGCTGACAATTTCAGTAAGAAAGACCAAAACCATGGTTTTTAAAGGTAAATATCCAGTGAGGACTAAGATAGTTATAAAGAAACAGCACTTTAGAACAAGTGAGCCGTTTCAAATATCTCGGCTCTGCAGTAAGCTCTTATATCTAAGTCGGCTCTTATATCTGAATATGATATAAGAGAGAAGAAAAACAAATTTAGGAATATTTGTAGTATGATTCATAGAAATCTCAGAAATAAAACAAGACACAGCACAAGGATTAAATTGTATAAGTCAATTGCAATACCCACGTTGATTTATGCAAGTGAGGCGTGGGTATTGACAAAAAAGGAGAGTGGCAAGATTCAGAGTGCTGAAATGCAGTTCTTCGAAATACTTTAAATTATACATTGCAAGACAGAATAAGAAATGAATATATCAGAGCAG